>JBBBDQ010000654.1:162500-730000 GCA_037127315.1 Ascarosepion bandense
ACAGTTCTTTTGTTATTATTATTTGCAAAATTTCACAAGGCAAGAAAGCAAAGATAAATTCGTCTCAATCACCCTAAATTTTCTTCTTCTTTCATTGATGAAACTGCAATATAAATAATTGTTAAATATTTATAAATTTATTTCATGCACATATTATATTGCAGTATTAATAAAGGAACCATTCTATTTTCATTTACAATTATTCACTTGACAATTAATACTAAAAAATAATATTAAATACATCAACATCTTTAACACTGGAGTAGCCTAATAAATATGGCCAATAGTATATATATATATATATATATATATATATATATATATATATATATATATGAACAGAATGACATAGATAGATAGATAGATAGATAGATAGATAGATAGATAGATAGATAGATAGATAGATATTGCGTGAGTGAGATACAAAGATGGCAAGCAGACACATAGGAATGTGTATATACACTTCTTAAGACCAGAATCAAATCACAACGAGGCCAAATCGACTGCATAATCAGCAGGTACAAAAAAAACTTACAATTTTTTTTCTAACATCTCTACTCGTACCAAGCAAAGATTCATGTGATTTTCAAATCATTTTCTGCTTAACTCAAATAAATCAAGTAATCCGGTCCCATTTTCCAATTATGCTGACTGTTTTTTGTTTTTGTTCTTTTGTTTTTGTTTTGTTTTTTTTTGTTTTTGTTTTTTTCGCCAGTAAAGTTATTTTCCATTCCTTTTTCTACCCAGTCCAGGTAACGCAGCCAGTAGCTTAAATTTCTGTAATTTTGATAAATCGACGCGGTCCGACATCTAAATTGCCAATGATTATATCACTGATTGCCATCCGTACATCACTCTTACTTACCGGAAGTTGCAAAAATGAAAGTTAAAAACATTCCCACCTTCGAACGATTTATTTGTGAATCTAAGCTTCTTCAGGCTAGGGGGGGGCGGGGGCGGGGGGGCGGTTGTGATCGCGTTGCAGAAGATAAGAGTTAACATGGAACAACATCCTAATCAGATATTTTTTAATATCCAAGTTTTTTCCCGCCTTAAAAAACATTTCTTTATGCGAGAATAAAAGAAGCTTTTGTGAAAGCAGACAAGCGTAATACGAACACGCGTTTGGTGTGCGGGAAATATGATTTACAGAGGTTGCAGTGTCTATTTTTTAAATATCACATCGAAATCTTTTTTAAGCATAACATAAATATACAAAGGATTACAAAGGTCCAAACTCTTAGAAATCATATTTCCCACGCGTATTTAGCGTAAAGTTTGTTTCGTAGAATGTCTTTTTGTCGTGTTCGCCAAGATGAAATTACAATTTCGATTTGAGTTTTGTTTAACGGCATATCAACCCATGTGGGTTATTTAATGCCGAAAAGGTAGAGTTTAAAGATTTTTTTTTAATGTTCGGTTATAGTAAGAAAGTTGATTTAGTCAAATTTTGACGAAAAAAAATTTATTTTTTATTTTATTTTAGAAAACTGAAGATGTCTTCTAGTTTCGTATTCAAAAATGTATTGCTGGTAATTTTTTTTTCCTTCAAAAATGTACGATGGCAATAATTTTTTTCTTCAAAAATGTGTAATGGTAATAACTTTTTTCTTAAAAAAGTATTGTTGGTTATATTTTTCATTCAAAAGTGTATATTTTTCTATAAAAGTCTATTTTTATATATATTTCTATAAAAGTATTTTTATACTTTCATAGGGTTTTGACCCCAGTTTTGGGTTAGCTATTTACCCATAGCTGGGACCCTAACAGGTGCTACCATTCCGGGTCAAAGTGGACCTGGGAACAACAGCAATTAAGAGGTGGTTCCATGCTCCTCATAAGATGTAACCGTAAATTCTACTCCAACAGCTTCTTTTCTCGCGCTTCCCGCCTGTGGAACTCCCCCTTCCACAAGTCTGCTTTCCCGACAGTTACAATCTCCAGGTGTTTAAATGTAGGGTCAATAGACACCTCCTATCACACTAACTCCCAACTATTCTCACAACACTCTCATCTACCCAACCCTCATTCTCGGTATCCTCACCCGCCTATCACCCACCCTCTGTTATTTCCTATATTTAATCAGCCTTTCTCCACTCTACGTAGCCCCCTGCACAGTAGTGGCAGTGACATGCCTTGCTCGGGGTGAAACGCTTATAAAAAATAAATAAAATAAATAACCTCCCAATCAGAGGCCTTGCTGCTGGATGCAGTTTACCGTCATACCCAGGACCTGAAATTACAGGGCTGAAGATGAAATTCACACGGAACTAAAGGCAGTATTGAATGTAATTCAGATAAATAATTTTTTTAAGACAGAGAAAAGGGAAATAATCGTTGTTTATGTTCGGAAAGGTGCAACAAAAGGTGCAACAAAAGGTGCAACAAACAAAATTAGGAAGTTCAGATATTACTTACTGAAATAATCTTATTTCTTATTCTTTTTTAAGCAGGTTACATTTTATTTTATATATCACGCAACAGAAGAGTCGCTCAATGTAAGGGCTACTGAATGAGGTTGCTGTAAAAGCGAAAAAGGATCGCATGTCATGAGGATATGTAGGATATACAGCAATTAACGCAAGAAGAAGTTAATATTGGTGTGATTATGAGTATCCGTTCAGGGCTCTGTTCCATAAAATAGCTTCAGTGAAGAAGCTAACGAAATGTACGCACACCCTGACCATTGGAATATGAATATGGGAGAGAGGAATCTATACAATATTCTATACTTATCCCTTTTTTTTTAATCGAGTCCACTCCCAAGCAAGGCAGTAAAGCCACTGCGACGCAAGAGATTAATGGGTTTGGAAGAGTTAGAAATAGGAACATTGATAAAGATCGAGAACAGAGGAAGAGTAATCAGGACAAAAGATAACAATTGACATTGCGTTTAAATTTTTGCAAATTAAAAAAAAATAGATATTATTTCAAAAAAGGCGTTAAAGTCACTAAAACGCAAGGGGTTACAGGGTGTAGAAGAATTATGAACATTAATAGTGAGCTAGAAGGGAATTTTTTTTTTCTGCAAAAAGTTCATAAGCCGTAGTAAACGAATCAGTCGTCTAAACATTTATCGTGGAATGTTTTTTTCTAGTCTTTTATGTTTAATCAAATTTTGATTTGATTTTTCTGACCATTTTAACAACTTTAACAAAAGGATTGGAAGATATTTTTCTTAAAATCCTAGTTACCGTCAGGGTAACAGTACACAATCTACCTATTTCTGATATTTCTTCCTCGAGGCCATATTGTGGGAGCACCCGATTTCCTGCCATTTTGAAAATCAGGATTTTCGGAGCAGTTTGTGGCTCATACCAAAATTTTTCTTCAAGTCCTTGTTCAAATAGAGTAAAAAAAATTTCCGGTGCTACTATAGCGTGAGGTCTACTTCAATATTTAGTCTACCCAGGTGCAACGCAGGGGGTCTATCGTGCCCCTCCCATCACGTGGCCATCAGATCAGTTGAAGTCATGGATATTTATATCAGTCACACATTTTCTAAACACGTGACCTGCCCATATAAAAAGAGGCAATTGAAGATCCTAAATCAGAATCTTCCTCGGACTGACCTTGTGCCACAATTATATGTTTTATACAATAAATCTTGAATCCACCTCAGCCTGAACCAATTAACAAATATTTCAGAACTTCAGATGAGAAAAAATTCCAATGATCTATTCGTGCCATTCCTTGAAGATATACGAAGTTTTTCTCATTAAAATAAATATATGTATTGTATTTGATGTTTCTTTTTACCTCTCTAACTAATATACGAGAAATCGGAGAGCCGAGTTCGAATTCCAGTTGAATTTGATGCATTCACTTAGGCGCAAATACCCTTGAGAAATGTATTAATCCTCTCTTCCCTACAGTTATGGGTTAAATAATTTATTATGTCCTTTTAAGCTTTGGAGATCTGATCGGGGACTGCCGCCTGACGAAACAAGTTGTTGAACACTACCGTTAAAATCAGATCAAAGATGTGCGAAAGTCTCAAGTACAACTCATAGGGTAAGCCATCAAGTTCTGGAGACTTGCCACGGCCGGCCCTCTTCAATGCCAATTGACCTTCGCTCTCCGTGATCTCACCCTCGCAGCTAGCCACTTCAGTCGGCGCAAAACGAGGAAATTCAGCCAAATAGCTGCGAAACTAGTCATCAGGAAGACCAGGCTCCTTGTTAAAACTGCTCTCGAAATCCCGCCGAAACGCCTCGCATATATCTTTGGTCGACCTCAGGGTACACTCCTCCGGGGTATCGACCTCCCGAATGCATCGATTGCCACCTTGACGGATCTCTTCCTTGCGCAATTCAGCGCCCATACTCACGGCTTTGTTAGACATTTTGTTTTATCTGACCGTGACAGCGCTTGCTAGCTTCACGCTCCACGGCCTGCCTAACTAATGATATCTCTAGGAAATCCCCCCAGCCACTGCACAGAACAGATTATCCTTGATAGACTTCACTTTTTGGCCTTATCTAGGGCGAGTCAGTGGCTATATTTGGTGGTGAAAGACCTCATCCTATCCTTAAGCCTCTCCCACTAATTATTCCCAATAACCCCCCTACCAATTCCTGCCGCACTAGTTTAATTAGTTGTTGCCAGAAGTCCCGCCTGTCTAGTAAGGACAGATTGAACTTCCAGTCATTCTACGCCTAGTAACTAACGATATCCAGCACAGACGATTCTGGGATCCAAATAGCCTAACCAGGAGAACGTGGGACTAACTAGCAAGTCTAGATCGACCCTTCTCACTAAAATTTTCTCCAGATAACTAGCCACCAGGGTAGACGGTCAAATACGTGCCCACGTCAACATTTTCTCCACTCCCGGGATGATCGACTCGGTATCTATCGACGAGACCAAACTCGCCGATCAGATCAACCAGGTTACGATCGCTTGACCTCTCGCTAGCGCGCCGCCCCGTCCCCTATTCTCGAGTCTAGGATAGCAACCCAATCCCTCATTAAGACCAAAAGAGAAGTAGCCACCTGGAACGGCCCTGACAGAAAAAAGAGACGCGCTTCGTCTGGTTGTCGGACGCATAAACCGAAATGAACTACTGTTCACGGCAATATCGACCACGATCCTCAACCCGTATTGACATGGACAAAGTCCACCCTCGCATCCAGGGTACGCTTAACCAACAAAGAAACACCTCTGGCCAGCTAGTCCTCGTATGCTGAATAGACAACAAAGTCGCTAGACAGCACACGAGCGTCAGCCTCGCAAACAAAGAATGTCTCCTGAATCGTAGTTACATCTACCCCGAAAAACAAGAGATCCCACTCCAAGCAGGAAGCCTAACCCCGATATCTCACGACCTTCGCATTCAAGCTGGCTAGCTTGATTTCCATGTTAAAAGTTGAATCCCTTATTCACAAAGTGAACGGAGATCTGCAGGAGTCAGGACCCCGACGGATTGTTCTAGGCTACCAGTGTCCAGGTCGGACGTAATCTGTCCGTCGGTGACAATACCACCGATGTTCGTGGGGAAAGTTAGTTTCAGGGTCCTATATAACGAGAGGTGGTGTAAAACTGAGACCCTCCCTGAACTATGTTTGAAAATTTATGAAGATCTGGCGACTCGAACTTGGCCATCCGGATCTTCGGAAACGAATCTTTAGCTGCAGCGATAAAGTCTCAGGTTTTTTTCCTGTCATCCTTACAACTGTCATGACCTCCAGAGCCTCGCTAAAGTTCCTGGGATCGTCGGTTTGTTTGCCATCCACAGAAGTCAGCTTGAATAGTGGTCTTAAGAGGACCTTCCTCTGAGAAGAAAGGTCCCTCTCAAGTACCTTACATATGTCCTATCTCTTGGGAGGTGAAAGAGAGAGGGAGATATTGCGGCCCTAGCGGGAGAAGAAGGAAGGCTTATAGTTTTGATTGTGTTTTTATGTTGTTTTTTGTTTTTTTGCGGGTGAAGAAGGGGCAGATTGAATTTTGGCATGTTCCATGACTTGTTCCGTCTCCAGCCTTCTTCTCTTTTTTTTTTTTTTTTGACATAGTCCTCTTTTTTTCCTTCTCGTCGTCTTTCCTCTCCCTTTCCAAAGAGAAGGACCGACGAGGAAACGCTTCTTCTGCCACCATTTCTGAATTCGGCATTTTTTATGCGCCTTTGCTGATTTTTCAATTCCTTTTCCTGCTGTTAAGCTTCTTTTCTTTTTTTCTTTTTTTTTTTGGTTTTCCTTGGGCTGCTGCTGTTCAAAATGTTGCTGTCATTTTTCTGTCAGCTCTGGGTAACGATGAGGGACATCCCGCTGGGGAGGAGGGGTTGCTGCCTTTTTCCCCCTCTCTCCAGTTACCGAGACTTTCGGGAGCCTTGCCAGAATCTACTACAGTTGTTGCCGTTGCTCTTGTTGGTTGAGGCTATGGCATGCCTTAAACAAATAGCCCGTGGCGCCATATGATCAGCAATGGTATCGACGCCCTTCCACAAATTCTAATATCACCTTGGCGCGACAAATTAATATGTCGAAGATGTTCAAAAACTCTTTGCGAGACATTGTCATCTGTAGAACAAATTACAAGCATGGTGGCCAGGTTATGCAAAGGATATTGAGAAATTTATTAATAAATATCAAAAATGCAATGAATTAGGAGATTGAGGCAAAAAAGCTTCATTCATCGCCTAAAGAAGGACAACCATGGCTTAGAGTACACATGGACCACGCACACGTAGGATTATAATGGTGGAAGCGTACTCTGATTAGCCAGAGTGATCAAGGCTAAAGACCGGAGAGCGTCCACAGTGAAACAGGTTTTCAGATATGTATTTTCAAGAAATGGGGTACCGCAAACTTTACTGTCAGATAAGGCTCCTGAATTTTAGGATAAAAAATTGTGTGCATGGTTGAAGCGGATATTCTGCGTGTCATATAAAACTACTCCGTACCATCCTCAATCAAACGGAATTGCAGAGCGGAAGATCAGTCAGTTAAGTGCTATACGTGATACATGCTTGAGCGATTATGTCTCGAAAGAGACATGACTGACTGCTCAGAAGATTACCCCCCATTGCTTTCTGTGGTAGACTAGCTGGCTAGTAATTAGTGTGGGATCAATTTATTACTTCATAACAATAGAAAACAGATCCCCCGCTTTATGCCAAGTAGAAGTTTTAATTGTTTTCAACTATTATATTCAGTCAGTCATTTAAGTGTCATACGTGATACATGCTTGAGCGATCATGTCTCGAAAGAGACATGACTGACTGGGCAGAAGATTATCCCGCGTAGGTTGCCATTACTTTCTGCGGTAGGCTGGTTGCCAGCCAATGCTATAGAACCTAATCTGTCCTGTTATTTAACCTATAACTGGAGGGAAGAGACGAATTAATACCTTTTCCCAAGGGTATTTGTGCGTGAGTGAATGCATAGAATTCAACTGGAATTTGAACTCGGCTCCCCGATTTCTTGTGCCAAGCCGATAACCACTGCACCACAACGCACATCCGAGCGGATGGTACAAACAGTTAAAATGACATTGAAGGCGTTCTCGCCCGTCACGGAAAACATTGAGGCGTTTATAGCAAAAATGCTTCTCAATTATAGGCCGATACCACACACGGAGAGGAAATTGAGCCCATCGGCCTTCATGGACAGACAGATTAGAATCCCTATTATCATGTCTTTCGCCACAAGGGAGAGAGTATGGTAAAAGAATGACAAAAGTGCAAACCCCGAAGAAGCAAACTTACTTTTGCAAAGAGGCAATTATACTGCTTTGATCGAGAACAAGAGGCAATATATTTTGGCTCATGCGGATCAATTTAGAAAAGAGATTGTGTCGGACGATGTGGAGATGGAAGAGCAAAGTCGGGAAGAGGAAGGTAATTGCAGTGATGAGGCAGAGCAGAGAACAGAAACGCAGGAGCAATAAGAGAGAGAAAGCTACAGTGATGAGAAATGGACAAGAAATGCTCTTAAGTGGAGAAGAAAAAACTGATAAAGAAGAGGATGAGGAAAAACAAATGTCGCCAATCAAATGTAAAAAAGAGAAAATGTCGTACAGATGGCAACAAAGATGAGGACAATAGTCTGAATAACGTAAATAGTGTAGAAGTAAAAGTTTATCCCTTGTTCCCCGTTTAGGATTGGGTTTTCGATTCTGCCTAAAGTCTACCTCAAATTTGGACATCTCTATATGAAATCTAAAATATTTTTTGCTAATTATTTATTTCCATTTTTTCTCCTTAATTAATAGAAGTGGATAAGTTTGTTTATCATCTGGTTCACACTCCTTCCTGTCATTTGAATGAGAGTAGAGGGTTATCACTTGGTCTCTGTTTAGGATTGGTGTGGAGATGGGAGACCAAAGTCGGGATAAGGAAGGTAACTACGGTGATGAGGCAGAGCAGAGAACAGAAATGCAGGAGCAAGAAGAGAGAGAACGCTACAGTGATGAGGATGAACATGAAATGGAAATAACTGGAGAATAAAAAACTGACAAAGAAGAGGATGAAGAAAGACAAATGTCGCAAATAAAATTTACAAGAGAGAAGCAAAAGTAACATCTATACCAAACTGGGAGAAATTTCTCCCTGTGGGGAAATTTGAAGTTACCAGGAAGGAAATAATTGCACTACCTACTAAATAAAAAAAATCTCAGATGGATTTTCTCATTTCTGAGAGAGAGAGAGAGAGAGAGAGAGAAAGAGAGAGTGTGAGAGAGAGCGTGAGAGAGAGAGAGAGAGATGTTGTAGATGGGTGGCACCGTACCTACCAGTCGGTTCACGTTCAAACAATTCTGGGTTAATATGCGTGGAGCATACCCACAACTGAGCAACAACGCATTGAAAATCCTCATTTTGTTTTCCACAACCTACATTTGTGAGTCAGGATTTTCTACTTTACTCACAATCAAGCCCAAAGCACGAAACCGACTGGAGGTGGAATGTGACATACGTTGCACGCTTGCCAAAACTAACCCTGATATTGATACAATAATGCACAAGAAGCAGCATCACCCTTCTCACTAATTTAATTCTGAAGTAGAAGAGCAAACAAAAGTTCTTATATTTGTTACTTACCGCTCTCTATCCACTTGACTCTGTAACTATAAGTTTATCAGTATATTTGTACATTTGAAAAATAAATTAGTAAATAGTCTCAGTGTGTTTTAACTGCTCTTTCTCTCATACACATGAAGGGGGAAATCTGGATGGTTGAAATGGGTGTAGGGGGAAATGACAGAAAAAAAGTTTCGGAATCACTGATCTATATAAATCAAGAGCAGTTAGATGTAGCGAAAGGAAAAACAAGGGTATACGACCACTCTGGTTTAGAGAGGGTGTGATATTCTATGCAAATGAGCTGAGTTGTCTTCAAGTGCTAAGCCGCTAGCGGTTAGGAGGTCATTACGCCACGCGTTGGGCACCTCGGTGTAGTGTAATGGTTAGCAAGCTTGTCTCGCTAGAACCAGTTACAACTGAGTAGTGAATTCGATCCTTACTGGGTGCCTAATACTTTCGGCCTTGTGCCACATCTAAAATATGCTTAGCAAACAACCATTAAGTCACACGTAACGGTGGACCATATATCGAGTACTGAAACTACGAGATATATCAGTAATGTTACTATGAATAAATATTGTTGGCCGTTTTGCAATACATAAGTACTGTTAGTCATTTTACGATAACAATGTATTGTTGGTAATTTGCTATAAATAGATATTGTGTTTAATCTAAACTGATTTATAAATGGAACTTTGTGTGTGTGTGTGTGTGTGTGTGTGTGTGTGTGTGTGTGTGTGTGTCCGTTACCTATAGACTCCGAAACGGCTGAACCGATTTTCTTGAAAATTTACATAGTTGAACAATAAGCGTCTGCGAGTGTTCTTAGCTAGGTTTTGTGTCGAGGTATCCCCGATAAATATCGAAAATCGATAATCGAAAAAGTCGGGTTACAGTAGGAGTGGTCCGATTTTAATCAAATTTGATACACTCCTAGACAAATAGACAAAGACATAAGAAACGATATTCAGAAGTTTCAAGGTTGCAGTTCTTACAATAGTGCAGAAAATCGATAATATATAGATATAAAAGGCAAGATGTTTGTGTGTATGTCTGTTTATCTGCCTGTATGTCTGTATTTTTTTAAGCTCTTTTATTTTAGTTTTTGCTTCGGGTTTGGCTCTAAGTAAGTATAATTGTAGTTCTTAGTCTCAGCCATGATACCATTTACTCAGAGGACTTATTTCGCCTTCAAAATTCAGTTTACGACGAAAAAAACTTATTTGATATCGATAGCAGGAAATCAAAATTTGACTTACATCCATTCATTTTTCTTTCAGTCTACGGTTTCGCTTTAACTGGAAACAACTATTGCTTTTTAGTCTTTCGTGCCAACGTCCAAAGAGTCTGAGCTCCAAGACCATGGATTAGTTTTAAAGCTTTCATTACACCCTAGCAACGCCGGGCTATACTGCTAGTATTACTATAAATAAACAGTGTTGGCCATTTTGCTATAAATAAGTACTGTTAGTCATTTTACGATACATTGTTATGCATTGTTGGTAATTTGCTATAAATAGATATTGTTGGTAATTTCCCTATAAATAAATATTGCGTGTAATTTTACTATAAGTGCGTATTGTTTATAATTTTGCTATAAAAATATATTTCTAAACTTTAATAATGTTTTGTTTTGTTTGTTTTTTGTTTGTTTGTTTGTTTGTTTTTTGGATCGGCGGGGTTACTATTTTCCCATATCTGGGATCCTGACATCCTGACCCCGGCTCAGAGTGAACCTGGAAACAACAATAATTAAGAGGAGATTTCATGCTCCTCAAAATCCCCAAACTCCCTATCAGATGTACCCTGCTGCCGGATGAATTTTATCGTCATACCCATGACTACAAACGTCAGTTACGAAGACTAGATTTCGTTTTCTTTCCTTAACTGCCGTCAGCGTCTGTCGGCATATTTGCAATTAGACTAATCACGTTTGTTCAATAAAAGCACTGATCAGAGCAACAAATATCATTTCAACTTTTATTGGGTATCACCTTCTCTTGAATCCTTTTTGCCCCTTCGTTTTTTTAATAACTTCTTGTTACTCATTGACTTCACTTTAGTTTTCCTCTCCTTACTCAATGGAAACAAGTTCGCCCCCTTTTTTTTTAAATGCGGAATTTAATCAATTCTCTTTTAAAATCATTGCAGAAAAAGTTTGAAAAGCAACCATCCACAAAAGAAAAACATATCAATATAGATAGCATGTTGGTTTTCATTTCTCTCTTCTGTGTATTGGACGTGTTATATATAAATTATTTTAAAAAATATATATCGATCGTGAAGAATTATAATGTTGTACAGCAGGGGTTGTCATGACTACCAGTTCGTGCAGGAATTTGTTAGCCAATCATAACGTTGCTTATTTTCCTTCTGCGCATGCTCAAATGATTGTTGGGTGCTTTGGCCTTGTACTGCCCCAAAAGGAAACGAAAAGTAGCAATGTTGTTTTGTTTGTTTCGTTACTCGCGCAAGTGCTAATATTTACACGCATTTTTTGAAAGCCTAGAAGCCTTTACTAATATTTCTATACACATGAATGTTTTCTACAAGAAAAAAACATGCGTAAACTTATCAACACGCATACTGTGGTGCGATATTTAACGAGTTCGTCTCTCAAACAAGTTTGCAAATGAAATGAGTTTCGTGTTTGCTTTTAGACCCACTGCTGTGTCCTTGTACCAGCATAAAGTCAGTCAGTTAAGTGCCATACGTGAAACACGCTTGGGCGATCATGTCTCGAAACAGACATGACTGACTGGGCAGAAGATTATCCCGCAGTAGATTGCCATTGCTTTCTGTGGTAGACTGGTTGCCGACCAAGGCTATAGAACCCAATCTGTCCTGTTATTTAACCCATAACTGAAAGGAATAGACGGATTAATACCTTTCCAAAGGGTATTTGCGCGTAAGTGAAGGCAATGAATTCAGCTGGAATTCGAACTCGGCTCCCCGATTTATCGTTCCGAGCTGATATCCAATGCACCACAACGCACATCCTTACCAGCGTAAAGTAAGAGTATTAAATAAATGTCCTTATCATGGTGAGCTTGTCCCGAGAATCAATTCGTTAGAAAAAATTTAGTTAATTTTAAAATTATCCATAACCATCTCGGCTCCAAAATATGGGTAAAGTTTGGATGAATATCGGACAGAATGGTAACTATATAAGACAATTTTGAAAACTTTTATTTTGACTTGTTCCGTCGATCAGTCAACATCAACAAAATAAGGATTTTTATTTCAAACAAAATCTTTTTCTTTCTTTAATTTATCTTGAGGATGTGAGCGGCTATGGCTCTCCACAACTTTTAAATGCTTACCAGAACAGGGATTAGAAGAGATAGCAAAATGACAAATACTGCTAAATGCTACAAGCGAGAGGAAGTTGTGAAGAACCATAATCGCCCCTATTCTGAAGCAACACGGAACATAGAGCAAGAGGAACGAGCTTGTGTAAATAGTTGACAAAACAGGGATTAGGAGAGATAGCGAAAAGATAAATAAAATTTACTCAGTGCTACAAAAGAATGGAAATAGTGGAGAGCCATGATCACTCACATTCTGAAGGGACACGGCACATGAAAGGAGAAAATGAGGTAGTGTAAATGGTTACCAGAACACGGATTAGGAGAGATAGCAAAATGACAAATATTGCTAAGAGCTACAAGCGAGAGAAAGTTGTGGAGAACCATAATCGCCCACATTCTGAAGCGACACAGTACATAGAGGAAGAAGAACGAACTTGTGTATATAGTTGAGAAAATAGGGATTAGGAGAGATAGCGAAAAAAATAAATAAAATTTACTCAGAGCTTTGGGGCGAAATCCCAAAATGAATCTTCGCTCTGACTGGCTGAAAGAAACACACATGTAAATTTTATATTTTCCCACATACACACACAACAAACTGAAGGTTTTTGAACTATAATGTAAATCATCTGTACAACCAACATCAAACATTGCCTGATGAAGAGAATATATCTCGAAACATTAATTTCCGTTTCGCAATGGACAATTAATTCATAACTATTCTAGCATATACGCATTCAGCAATGAATTAGAAAACTCTCAGCTATTTGGCGTGTATAATGATAATATACATACTAAAATATCTAGCTCAGAGATAGAATCGCCGACTGACGCAAATTCGGTCGGGTTTCAATCCTGGGTCAAAAAGCAATCGGAGTCTAATCATACTGATGAGCTGTGATACAGCGAAACAGATCTGTCTGCGGATGACTATATATATATATATATTTCATTTATAAACGAGTTATTACGTGACCTAGCTTTCTGCCATACTTGTGTTTTCAGGTGATTTGCAATATAGTGAAAATAGCCAAGCCTTGCAAAGATGGAAAATATATAGACTGTGCCAGAAAGAAAAGTTAGTTATTTTAACATAGCCAAACAAAAATGAATTACTGAATGAAAGAACAGAAATTATGACTATAATGATGAAAACGTTATAATTTTGTAAGTCTTGATTTGGCATCAATTTACTCCTTTAACCAACCCCAGAGAAAATTTACAGAGCGTTAGACCAGGACTCCTGGCATATATATATAATACTGTTGTCATATCTGGTCAGGTACCTCTGCGGTTTACCTCAGTGTTTTCGACAGGATCCAAAGGAGAATCTGTAATGTGATAGTTTCCGACTTGGTGGCTCGACTACAGCCACTTTCTCACCGGCGGGATGTGGCTACCCTGTCTCTTCTACAAATATTTTCATGGCTTCTGCTCCGGCGAACTTAGATCACTGGTGCCCCCGCCTCAAGAAATTACTCGTGCAACCAGACTGGCAACAAGGTCTCACCAATTTGCAGTTAGATCAACCAAATGCCTCCGATAATTCTACTCCATCAGTTCTTTTCTTGTACTTCCCGCCAGTGGAACACCTTTGCGCTTACTTGCTTTCTTTACAGCTACAAACTCCAGGAATTTAAATGCAATGTCAATTCCCATCTCTTATCCACTTAAGTCCAGTCCTTTCTACATTACCCCGTATATCTTGTTCGTTTCCTTTCTCTCTACCTTCTCAACTGGTTTCAAACCTGTGTTCTCATCCTTCTCTTGCCCTTTCTCTGACACCCCTGTATTTGGTTCGTCTTTCTCTTCACTCTCCTAAATGTCTAAACTTTTACTCTCTTATGTAGCCCCCTGCGCATCAGTGGCGGTACCACCTTGCTTGAAACTATATATATATATTATAAATTATATTTTAGAACAAATATATATATATATATATATATTAAAAAAGGATTAATTCAATGATGTTGGATGATCATTTCGATATGAAAATCCCCACGGGGGATAACACATCACCTCAGCAACAGAAAAATCCTTTCAGAAACTGGAGAAAAATCAGTCTAATATATATATATATATATATATATATATATATATATATACACTACAAAGGTACATTTGTTTCGACATTGAAACTTCAATGTCTCATCAGGCGGTGTAAAAAGTAATGGAAAGCCTCTTTTCTTATATTTGGTCAGTTGTGTTTAGGGTTTTGGTGGGGGTTAGTGATAGGGAACAAGTCACGTGTATTGACCGTTGGGATTTTTAAGAAAGTGGTGTAGGTAGTTACAATGGTTGGTTAATGAGAGTCTTTGATGTCTAGACAGATTTAACATTAGCAGTTAGAATGTAAGTTTTTTTTTATCTTGTGACTAGACTATATCCTTTGGATTTCATAGAAGAGCCGGTAAGGGATGGGATGCTTATTTTGTATGGAATATTTTTGTGTTTAAGCAGAGTCTATATAATTAATGTGAATTTATATATTTAATCTTAATTTTGGATTTAGGAAATAGATTTTTTCTATTAAATTTTTAATTTTTAATTAGATCACAGTTTGGAAACCGATTTTTTCTATTAAATTTTTAATTTTAAATTTCTTTTCTTATACTTGTTCAGTTGCGTATATGATATTGGCGGGGGTGGGGGTTTAGTGATAAGGGAACGAGTTCTTTTGATTGACCTTTAGAATTTTGAGGAGAGTGGTGTGAGTAGTGAGGATGTTTGATTAATGAGTGTCTTTGATTTCTAGACAGATTTAACATATATATATATATATATAACAGTTTTTCCGGTAATATACTAAAAAATGGTTATAAAAATGGAGCGTTCGATGCACAATGCAAAAACATCAAATGTGCAGAGCTATTAAATATTAAATTCAATTAACACTAACCACTTATGCTACCATGGTTTCCACCGGTAATGTTTCGTCAGGCAGTAACGGTTAATTGCATTTCCCAACACTTCATTTATTTATTTGTATATTCTTGACAGGAAGTACGATGCAAGAGGAGGTGTAAAGCAAGATTAAATGGAATGTAAGGGTGTGGGAGGAAAATTATATTAATAATAAGAGATGTAGCCAAGCAAGATTATATGGAATGAAAAGAAAAGAAATATATATATATATATATATATATATATATATATTAATGCATGTTTCATTAAATAACATAGACAAGTTTTGTCTATTTTATGTAAATTTTTTTCATATTCTCTGATAAGCTTAATAGCATTATCATTAAATGAAGAAGAAAAAACAAGATCAAGATATACTAAAAAAATTAGTAAATGCTAATATATCTACAACAGATCCTAGCAAAAAAAAATTAAGTTAATCATATACTATTCTAAATCTAGTATATCCAACTCAATTATTCGGAACGATTCTTCTCCCCGGTTAGCAATTTGCAAAAAACCAACATAGTTTACAAATTCAAGTGTCCTTTGGGAGATTGTATCTCCAACGGATTAAATATTTATATTAGTCACACCACAAACTCACTTTCACGACACTTGACACAACACTTCAACGATAATTCTAACATTTTTAGGCATTTAAAACAACATGCCTGGCCACATACACAATTCCAGAAAACCCTATTTAAAAACACGACTATACTTAAACATGAAAACAATAAACAAAAACAAAAATTCTTGAAGTTATAAACATAAAATAGTTGAGACCTAACCTGAACAAGATAAACTATGAAATCTCCACAAATATTCTTAAATGCCTATAATTAATAACAGAAGCCATTGTTTTATTCCAATGGCTTCCCATACTTAATTATTCTTGTTTTCACTCTCGATTGGTCACGTGTGACGTCATGAGCTGTGATGCTACATTCGCTTCTAGCGTCTTATATGCACGAGTTTGTTGTTGCTTGGAAATCTTCCCTGTAAACAAAAACAGTTTGTAATTATCGTTTGTCCGTGGTTATAATATATAATGTAATTTGGCATCTTTGAAAATGGTTTATGTAAGCCGAAAGCTTAGATTGGATTGTTAAAAATTATGTATCAATATTGTAACTTTCTTTCTTCATTTAATGGTAATGCTATTAAGCTTATCAGAGAATATTAAAAAAAAATTACATAAAATAAATAGATAAAACTTGTCTATATTATTTAATGGAACATGCATGAATGAAAAAATGCTGCCTAAATACAATGTGTGTGTGTGTGTGTGTGTGTGTGTGTGTGTGTGTGTGTGTGTGTGTGTGTGTGTGTGTTTAAAAGAAAAGACAAAACTGTTACATGGAAATTAATTAGAAGGGCTCTAATTTGTAATTCCCTCTATGCACATTGTCTTAATGAGAAGTTAAAAATCATCAGATTTAAAGACAGTATTATCCTATTAAACCAAAGGGATGAACTTATTCTTAACTGTAAACATAGGTCACTATTTACCTTACAATATGGGTAGTAATATTACGAATATATATAGACTATTTTCACCGATGTCAATCGTTATTTACTCTTATTTGCTGGGTATTCCATCTAGCATAGATTGTCAAATTAATATTTGCTAGGTATTTATTTTGGCATATATTGTTAAGTTAATATTTGCTAGGTATTTAATCTAGGATAGACTGTCAAGCTATATAGTTACTAGGTATTTAATCTAACATAGATTAACATTTGATAGATTTTAATCTAGCATAAATTATCAAGTTAATATTAGGTTGTCCCAAAAGTTCGCAAACACTTAAGAAATGGGTCTATCTTGTTCAGCACAACTGTGACAAGCGATGGGTTCAGAAAGAGCAAGAGACACCGTCGGTTCCAAAACAAGATCGATTCGGCAAAAAGTCATGTTGTGCGTTTGGTGGAACTTTGAAGGAATCGTGCATTTTGAGTTAGTTCCGAATGGTCGTGCCATCAGTGCCGAACTTTACTGTTAGCAACTTGAACGGGTCTACGAAAAGTTGAAGCAAAAGTACCCGGCTCTGATCAACCGAAAGCGCGCTTTGATGCAGCAGGACAATGCCAAGCCACACACCGCCAGGAAGACCAAAGACAAGTTTGAAGAACTGGACGGCGTTGGGGTTCTGCCACATCCAGCCTACAGTCCAGACTGTGCTCCATCAGATTACGCCTTTTCCGCTCAATACAACACTTTCTGAAGGGCCGCCCAATAGACTCGTTTGATGAAGTCGAGGAAACGTGTCAAGAATTCTTTGATTCGAAGCTGGCTGAATGGTACTTTGACCAGATCCGAAAGCTTGCAGATCGATGGCAGAAAGTCTTGGAAAATGATGGTCTTTATTTTGAGCAATAATCTTTGTTGTTTTTGCGAATAAAATTTCAATTTTGTGCAAGTGTTTACGAACTTTTGGAACAACCTAATATTTAATAATTGTGATTCCTTAGGCATTAATTTCACATGGTCTCTGAATTCGTTATTATTACCTATGTTATATGTGTGTGTGTGTGTGTGTGTGTGTGTGTGTGTGTGTGTGTATATATATATATATATATATGTGTGTGTGTGTATTTTTTATATTTGTTTTTACTTGTGTTTCTATATAAAAATATATATACTTGGGTGCATGAGTTTGTCTATGTATAAATGAATGTATGTAGGTGTGAATGTGGGTTTACGTACTAGTGTGCATATGGAGATACTGATTTACATGCATGTATATATATACATGTGTGTGTATGTGTATATGTGTGTACATATATTTTTTTTCTAAACATGTACTGTTGAATATAAGAGACAATGAATATCTATTATGTTTAAACATGGGCCGTTCTAAACATCGTATTTTAAAAAATTTAAAACAATTGACCTCATAGCCTCTAATAACCCTACAATCAGGTCGTAGGGTTATTAGAGGCTATGAGGTCAATTGAAACCCGACTGAATTGGCGTCAGTCGGCGATTCTACCTCTGGGCTATGGGCGTTTGGTAGAAGAAGGCAGACTTTTTAGCATGTATATTGTTATTATACCCGCCCAATAGCCAGAGTGCTCTAATTCAATATATATATATTCTTGTTTATTCACGTACGTGTATATCTGTGTGTATGTTTCTGCGTGTGTGTTCTTGTGTCTATTTGTGTGTATTTCTGCATGTAGTTGTGGGCTAGTAGATCTGTGTATGTAGTTTTATTTCGTATATGCTGCTTTATGTTTTTTTTTATGTGCATACGTATTTTGTTTATGGCATGTGAATTTGCGTGATTATATGTTTAATTTTATTTATATGTTTATGCATTGGAATATGAATATGTTTATCTTGACCCTATTTAAACCTCTCCCTTGCTCCTTTTATCATCCGACTTCAGATTTACGTATATCTAATATATGTAGCGTACACAGACAATTCTTACATTTGGCTTTGAATTTAACGGATAAATTGACATGTCGTGAAAAAGAATAGTTCAAAAATGTGTATCTAAATGTGTGTATATGTATGTATGTGTATATGTAAGCATATATATATATATGTATGTATATGTATGTTTGTGCATGTGTGGGTATGTATATATCTGTATATATGTGTGTGTGTCTGTCTTCCCCGTTTCAGATATAAATAACTTTATAATAATCTAAACCTGATGCTTAGTTAAATTTAGAATTTAAAATTCGTATTTTCTAACATTAATTTGTAATAATTTTTTAAAATATTTTTTTTTATTTTAAAATAAAGTTAATAGTCAATCAGTAATATTGATCTCTATTTTAATCAAACATTAAAATTAATGCACCAATAAATTGTTTTTAGAGTTTGTTGTCACGCTCTTCAAATTAGAAATTACTTGTATTTCAATTAGTCATCACAGACTGCGTAACAATGTCTCCCCTATTGAGTAAGTTTTGGATAGTTTTGAAATTTTTAAAATTCTTCATTTTGCAATCAACATTATCACTTGACAAGACACAAGTGTCGAAACAAAATAGCTACTTTGTAGTGATATTATAACATACTCATGTTACAAATGTTTTGTATATATATATATATATTCTAAACATATACTGTTAAATATAAGAGACAATGAATGTCTATTATGTTTAATCATGAGCCGTTCTAAACGTCGTATTTTGGCTTTAATTTCAGTTGAAAATAAAGACAAAAATTCTCCAACATTTGGATAATTTTTTATTAATTTGGTTCTAAGCTTTCGGGGAAGTGTTGGGGGGGCATTATTAATGCTGAAATACTTCAACATCTTACTGCCCATAAACTATTCTCAGACAAGCAGTACGGCTTCCGCTTCGCCATATCCACGGCCGACATGCTAACGACCATCATGGAGCACATGTTCCAGGCCTTTGAGAAGTCCGGCGATGCTCGTTTGTTGCGCTGCTTTTGACAGGGTTTGGCACGCTGGCCTTCTATTCAAGCTACGGGGTTATGGTATTACCGGACAATAAAAACAAAAAGATAGATAGATAGATAGATAGATAGATAGATAGATAGATAGATAGATAGATAGATAGATAGAACAGGCTTAGATAGATAGATAGATAGATAGATAGATAGATAGATAGATAGATAGATAGATAGATAGATAGATAGATAAAGGTTAGATAAATAGATAGATAGATAGATAGATAGATAGATAGATAGATAGATGAACAGGATAGATAGAACAGGCTTAGATAGATAGATAGATGAACAGGCTTAGATAGATAGATAGATAGATAGATAGATAGATAGATAGATAGATAGATAGATAGATAGATAGATAGATAGATAGATAGATAGATAGATAGATAGATAGATAGATAGATAGATAGATAGATAGATAGATAGATGAACAGATAGATAGATAGATAGGATTAGATAGATAGATAGATAGATAGATAGATAGATAGATAGATAGATAGATAGATAGATAGATAGATAGTAGATAGATAGATAGATAGATAGATAGATGAACAGGCTTAGATAGATAGATAGATGAACAGGCTTAGATAGATAGATAGATGAACAGGCTTAGATAGATAGATAGATGAACAGACTTAGATAGATAGATGAACAGGCTTAGATAGATAGATAGATAGATAGATAGATAGATAGATAGATAGATAGATAGATAGATAGATAGATATTGACATTGATATTTTCAGTTTCACCGGAGAAAGAGATATTGTTAGTTTCGTATAAAAATATAAGGGAAATTTTTAACTGCACCTTATAATTAAAAATAAAATAAATTACATACCCATATGGCTGTTTGGTTTTTTTTCGGTGAAAAACATTAATTTGGAAATTCCTGCAAAAATCAAACAATTGTCGGATTTTAATGAAACTTTCAGGACTTATTCATAAATGGATAGAATTATTTTTTAAATTATTAATTTAAAAAATCTTGATAATTTTACGTCTGTTACCCACTTCCACGTAAATTCAAGAAATTAAATTTTGTATGCAAAATTAGTTTTAGTTAAACGTAGGACTCATAGGAGAATGTAATTTTTTTTTTTTTTAACCATTTGGCCTTTTTTCTGAAAATCTGTTCCCAATAGTAAAATAAACAATGCAATAAAACTATAAAGTTTCAAAAAATAATTTTAAAATATTTCAAAGACTTGTAGACGTTAGGTTATTGTTGTTAAGTGAAGACTATATTTACTAATAAAAAATTGAAAAGTTTAATAAAAAATCATCGAGCCATCGTATTTTTTAAGTAATTTTTACTTTTTATTTCTATTTGAAGTTAATTTTTTTGTATGGTAATTTCTGTGGGTGCATTAAAAGTTTATGCGTTTCACGGTTTCTTCCCATAAGAGGGGAAAAAATTGCACAAATATGTTACTTGTGATTATCATAGACACTTAGCTTATCTCGCATCTGTCCGTCGTCACAAATCAAAACATACGGGAAAGGTTAGAAGGATCAACATTCTGTGATAAAGAAATAGTTTTAGACTAAATTTAGTGCTATAAATAAGTAATACTTGTGTAAATCAGATTAATTTAATATTAAAGTTGCTAATATTTCAAAGATAGCATGTCACAAATGTATATTTTATTTTTGTAAGATTTTTAAAACCAAGAATTAACTTTTGTTTACAAATGTGTCGACTGCTCAAAAATAGCCAAAAACTTTGTTTAAATTTTTAAAATCTAAAAATTTTATATACCAATCATCATAATTTCTTTCAATTAAAACTAAAATAAAAGTTTCAAAAATTCAATTTAAAAGTTAATTATAAAAAATGGGTGGAGGTACGTACTCTTAGTAATTTCGTCAATTCTGTCAACGTTCAAAATGGCATTCACAATCAGACTAGGGAATAAATTACTTGCCTGTGAATTATCCAGTTACCGACTATACTCGAGTTCTACCATTTGATCAAACTTACATCTTTTGGCTAGTAGTAGCTTAAATTAACTCTGCTTGTAGGGTTTTTTTTTTTTTAAGATATTACCACCAGATTGAAGACTACGTCTGGTTTGAGGACAATAAACTTCAAGTTTGTTTGTGTGTGTGTGTGTGTGTGTGTGTGTGTGTGTGTGCGCGCGCGCGCGCATACAAGAGTGAGGCATGCAAATTAAATATATGCAAATTAGAAATAAGCAGTTTCCACTTGCTATTTAAGAAGTAAACGTCTATGAATGTTGATGTAAAATAATCGAAGCAATATAGCATGTATGTTAACTTGGGTTTGTGTTAATCCAGCTGCCCTATTTGATGGTTTGTTTCAGGGTCATGGAGAAATTATTTAAATTATTTCTTTATTTCAAAGTAGCTTCTTGATTATGTTTTCGGCAAACTCCGAGCATAAAAACTAATCTTTAGCTGATTTTTATACGGCTGTGGGTACCACAGCATTTTGATTAATTTTGTTGCATTATTTTATTTTCTCATTTTTTCCTCACATTTATTTTTGTGCTTCAAAAAAGTTTTGTAGAGGAAAAAACCAGAGTAGATTAATCACACTGTTCTACTAGTATTGACGTTAGTATTAACGCTTTGGTTTTGCTTTGAAATGAACCGCTCTTGTGTTCCAACAGCTTGAGAATGGAAAGGAGGGCAAGAATAGATTAGAACTCCACTGCTATGAATGGAAAAGTTAGTGAAGTAACATACTCATACTCATCCTTAAGTTGTGTATACGATAGGGGGGGGGGTGCAGTATGAAAATGAAGACGTTAATTGAGTTTGCATCCTCCTCCTCAGAAAAATCTCGGCTCCTAAATAGCCCCCACTTTCAGAGTTCCAAAATTGTTACTAATAGCGAAGGAATAACATTTGAAAGAATTGACTCAAACTTCAAGGAAGATTCGAACATTCCAACATTGTTATTATATCAGACCCGAAGATTTTGGCTGACTCCGACGATATTTAAGACTATTTCGATAAGGTCGTATATATATATATATATATATATATATATATATATATATAAACAATGAATATATTTTTTCCTAACCAGTAGAACGATTCGGTGTTTCATGCAGAACACAATCGTCAGGTGTTGAGTTAAAATAAAGATTACGTTATACTACCGATGAGGAAAAATATATACTTATTGTTAATATATATATATATATATATATATATATATATATATATAATTTTATCCAAATAATCTTAAATATATTTGGAGACACAAAAATAATATTTATTGCTCTTCTTCAATTCGATCACTTATATATTCAAATATGTATGTTAGGAAAATCTATGACAAAGTAGGAAAAAATGTTATATATATATATATATATATATATATATATATATATATATATATATATATATATAAATTCAAGAGAAAGTGGCATGCAGGTAAAAACCCAAGGGCTATTATTATTAATTGTTGAAAATTAAATATAAAAACTTATCCAGCCTGAGGGTTCAGTGTAATTAGTGCAATTAAAATTAATTATTTACAGAGCCAAATATGTATAAGTTTTTTTACATAAAATACATCAAAAATTAAATATGTCGAATGATCATTTCAGCGAAAAAAATGAAATGATCATTTTAAATTCGTAAATGAAATGATCATTTTATATTCGTAATTTAAGTTTTATATGTCAAAACATTTATCATCTATATATATATATATATATATATATATATATATATATATATATATATATACACACTACCGACGATAATTATTAGGCCACTCTAGTTTTTTAAAAGAAATGATGTATTTCATACTGTTTTTAATATTTATTGCCAAGTGGATAATTCTAAATGAAAATAGAATGGTTCTTTTGTTGTTGTTTTTTTTACACGGCAAGGAAGCAAAGATGAATTCGTCCGAATCACCCTAAATTTTCTTCATTCTGTCATTGCTGAAACTGCAATAAAAGTAATTATTAAATATTTATAAATTCATTTGATGCACATGCTACTCTACAGTATTAAAAAAAGTTCCATTCTATTTTCATTTACAATTATTCACTTGGCAATAAATACTAAAAAATAGTATGAAATACATCATTTTTTAAAGCACTGAGGTGACCCAATAATTATGGCCGGTAGTGTATATATATATATATATATATATATATATATATATATGAACGATGTTGTTCTGAAAAAGAGATGCAAGCTAGTGACAACACCAGCCTTAATCTTTCATATTTTATATAGCATTTTATTTTTTTATTTCCAACTGGTACTTCAATAATTGTCATCTAGTGTGTGTGTGTGGTCCGCGGTTCCTCATCTGAAACTTGGACCTTACATTCTCGTTTACTATGTCTGAGTGACTGTCTACCTCTTCACTGTGTTGAGTGTTTATATAAGTGCATGTGATGCAGTTCTTTTCACACACTTGTAACCCTGGCGGCTGGGAGGTGACCTCGCCTAAACCCTTCATCCTGGTTTCCCCGGTGGTGTAATGTAACACTGAGTTCAAAGTCTATTACAAGTGCATAGGTGCCAGCCCAGTTGTTCTTATTAAGAATGTTGTATTTGCAGAGTTATAAAAAAAAAACCTTGCCGTTAATTTGGACTCGAAAACCGTCCTACAATCATTGCCATGTTTCCTGGGGATACGACTGGATTTCTTTAGAGAGTAATAGATGTAGGAACATCGAAAGAGAGAGAGAAAAATGAAATAGAGAAAGTAAGAATAATGGAGTGAAACGAAAGAGAGAGAGGGGGGAAGTGTCATAAAAAGGATTCAAGAAAAAGAGTGAATATGGGAAAGATAGAGAGCACGAAGGAAAAAAGAAAAGGAGAGTGAAAAAGAAATATTCAAACAATAGAAAACTACGAAGAGAAACAAAGGTAAAGAAAAAAGAAAAGAGAAGAAGGGCGAATAATAAATAAAGAAAACAGATAGATAGATAGATAGATAGATAGATAGATAGATAGATAGATAGATAGATAGATAGATATGAACAGACTGGGATAGATAGATAGATAGATAGATAGATAGATAGATAGATAGATAGATAGATAGATAGATAGAGATGTGATTGATAGATAGATAGATAGATAGATAGATAGATAGATAGATAGATAGATAGATAGATAGATAGATAGAATAGACTTAGATAGATAGATAGATAGATAGATAGATAGATAGATAGATAGATAGATATGAACAGACTTAGATAGATAGATAATGAACCGATTGTTGATAGATAGATGATAGATAGATAGATAGATAGATAGATAGATAGAATAGAATAGATAGATAGATAGATAGATAGATAGATAGATAGATAGATAGATAGATAGATAGATATGAACAGATAGATAGATAGATTAGATAGATAGATAGATAGATAGATAGATAGATAGATAGATATGAACAGACTTAGATAGATAATGAACCGATTGTGATAGATAGATAGATAGATAGATAGATAGATAGATAGATAGATAGATAGATAGATAGATAGATATGAATATTAATAAGATAGATAGATAGATAGATAGATAGATAGATAGATAGATAGATAGATCGAGCGAGCGAGAGAAATGAGAGAGATAATAAAAATAAAGAGGATTTGAAAGAAAAAGAGACAGAGAGAAAACAATAGAAATAGAGTTAAAGAGTAAAAGAGGGAGAAAGTAAAAGTGAGTTAGAGTGAAAGAGAAACAGAAAGTGAAACAGAAAACAGCGGAAACGGTATGAAAAAGAAGCATGTAAAAAAAAAAAGAAAAAAGAATGCAAGACGACGAGAAAAAGAGAAACAAAAGATGGAGAAGAAGAATGAAGAAAAAGAGAGAAAGAGAGGGAAAATGGTTGGAGGGGAAAAGATAGCATGTGACAAACAGATGGAGTCTACGTATAACTAAGTTTCGAAACACAATGGTAACAAGCAGATAAAATCCTTTAACAAAAGCAGCATAAAAATACAAATATCGTTGAAATAAACAAACAAATAAACGCGGCTTAAAATCTATAAAAGGAAAAAAGACAAGGGGAAAAAAACAAGTCAACGTTGCGGTATGAAATGTTAACGAACGAAAGAAAAACTTGCTGACCTTCCATTAGGTTTTAGCGTGTGCAGCTTCCGTTTTTGCTTGGCGTTTCCGGTCACAGGAAGGAAATTGATTGGAAGAGAGAGAAGCAGTACAAGAGAAAGGGATAATGGACGGGTCAGCCTTCGCATCATTCCCGGCCAGAATAGAGCGCACCAGAAGTTGATGCCAAAAGTTTAGGCATTTCTTGAAATAGTTTGTGAAACTATCAAACCTGGAAAATTGGAATGAATCGAAAGATAGACGATATTTTTGATACTGTCAATGTGAAAGAAAGAAAGAAAGAAAGAAAGAAAGAAAGAAAGAAAGAAAGAAAGAAAAGGAGCGGAGGAAGAGGATATATTGCAGTGGTAGGAAAGAAAAAGAAAGAAAAGAAAAAAGGAAAATTAGAAAAAGAAGGAAGAGAGATAAAAGAAAGAGAAATAGCTGTAAAACAAACGGAAAGACGAGGAGAAAGAAGAGTATATAAGAGGACGAGAAAGAAGAGGAGAGACGGTGAGAAGAGTAAGGAGTGAGGAAATACGATAAAGGAAAAAAAGAATGATTGAGACGGAGGAGAAGGAAGAGGAGAAAAATTAAGAAGAAAGAATATGGATAAAGAAAACAGATAAAAAATATTGAATAAACAGAAAGAGATAAAAGAAAATAGTTGTGGAAAAGAAAATTGGTTTGTTTTTTTACGGCTTATCAACCTCAGTTCGTTACTTTATGACGACAAGATCTTTAGGTTAGGTTCATATGGATAGAATAACTATTCTTTGTAAGAAATCAGTTTATAGATTAGGGTTCATTGTATATTTTTACTGAGCATTTTGTCGATAGTCAAATGTATAGCTTCTACTATTTTTTCAAAAATGTATCGCTAGTAATATTCTTTTCCAAAAATGTATTGCTGGTAATATGTTTTTTAAATGCATTGCGTGTATATTTTTAAATGTATTGCTGTAATATTGTTTTTTTTTTTAAGTATTGCTGGTAATATTTCTGTTCAAAAATGTATTGCTGGTAATATTTTTTTCAAAAATATATTGCTCGTATTTTTTTAAATGTATTCCTGGTAATATTTTTTGTAAAATATATTGCTGGTAATATTATTTTTCAGAAATGTATTGCTGATAAGGATGTGTGTTGTGCAGTGGATATCGAGGAACGAGAAATCGAGGACCTGAGTTCGAATTCCAGTAGAATTCCTTGCATTTACTTACGCGCAAATACCCTTGAGAAATGTATTAATCCGTCTCGTCTCTCCAGTTATGGGTTAAATAGCAGGACAGATTGGGTTCTATAGCCTTGGCTGGCAATCAGTCTACCGCAGAAAGTAATAGCAACCTACTGTGGAATAATCTTTTGCCCAGTTAGTCATGTCTCTTTCGAGACATGATTGCCCAAGCGTGTATTTCGTATGGCACTTAACTGCTGATAATATTTTTTTTTTAATATCCTACTAGTATTTTTTTTTTTAATGTATTGCTGGCATTCCTACTACAAATATCCACATCTACACCTTCAGTGGTTTTGACGCCAGCTTGGTGTTTAACCATTCGCTTAAAGCCGTAACCCCACCCCTACCAGTGCGGACCGGAAACAGCAGCAATTAAGAGGTGGCCCCACCCTCCTCAAAACGCCCTGATTAGAGGCCTCGCCGCCAGATGCAACATCGCCATACCCAAGGCCAACCTCGATTTAGGGGGCTATCTATTTGCTCATAGCTGGGACCCTAACAGGTTTTACCTCCTCGGGTTAGGGTTGACCCGGAACAACAGCAATTAAGAGGTGGCTTTACGCTCCCGATTAGGGGCCCTGTTACCGGATATAGTTTATCAACATACTCAGGAATGGGCAAAGAAGAAACAGAAAAGTTGTTCACTCAAAACATCGTTTAACTACAGAATATAAGCACACAATTCAGTCCTAACAAATTCTACACAGTGTGGGTTTACCCTAATTTAAAGGTACTTCTCCTAAAGACGTTGTAAAGGATGCAGCAGGAACACCTCCCACATTTTAAACCGTCATCTCTGAAGTGCAAATTAACTTATTGATTGATTTCTTTTCTACGGTTTATCAACATTTTTTTCGGATTATTTAAAGCCAGAATTTTTTTTATATTGTAAGAATTTCTTTTAGATAATAATGGTTTAGACTTACCAATGGTTTAGACTTACCAATGGTTTAGACTTACTAATTAACATATATCTGGGGGAAAAGTGGTGGATTCGTACACTTACAAATGGTATTTGCGCATAAAAGAATATAACAAACCCAACTAGAATTGAAACTCAGCTCTCTAATTAAAAATTCCGAACATTACATCATTCAATTCATTACATCACCCGCACATGCATGCTTACAACACCTGGTATTCCCAAACTTTCACCCAACAAAGTACTAACCAGGCTCGACAGTGCTTAACTTTGGTCATCACATGTTTGTAAATATGGAGTAGTAGTTTAGTGTTTCATGGAGAACATGCCTTGTTCAGGTGATTGTGGCGTTGAGGTGTTCGTATAAATGTGGTATTATGGTGTAGGAACTTTAAAGTTTGATAGGATCAGTGAATACTATTATCTAATCTAAAGTACGGCTAATTATAAACATCATCCCTCATTTTTATTACCTTGTGCCACATTTTGTATTTTGTTTTTACAAACAGTTTATAAATAAGTATCCACTTCCTCGATTGTAACCACCACATCGTAAAAAGTCTTTTCATAATTTCGACTTTAAAAAAATCCACCTTTGAGTAAAAGAAACACTTGGAACAAAGCCATTAAGCGTGACATTTTTTTATCATATCGCCCCAAGCAAGGCAGTCTACTGCCACTGGTGAGCAGGGGGTTACATAGGAGGAAAGTTATGAGAAAGAGTGACAGGTTTCAGGGGGTGTCAGAAAGTGGGTAAGAGAAGGATGAGAATACTGATGAGAGTGAAGTGGACGGAGAAAGGAGCATGAGAGAAGGATGGGTGTGGCCATAAAGTGAGGGATCACTTAATATATTGATTGTAATGTAGAATTGAACCCCCATTTTATACCCACATTATAATAGTATGTAGTTTTTTTTTTATAATCATATCGCCCCAAGCAAGGCAGTCTACTGCCACTGGTGCGCAAGGGGTTATATAGGAGGAAAGTTATGAGAAAGAGTGACAGGTTACAGGGGGTGTCAGAAAGTGGGTAAGAGAAGGATGAGAATACTGATGAGAGTGGAGTTGACGGAGAAATGAGCGTGAGAGAGAGGATGCAAGTTAATGAAATAGGAGATGACATTGAAACTCCTGGAGATTGTAGCCGTCGGGAAAGCAAGGGAATTCCACAGGCGGGAAGTGCGAGAAAAGAAGCTGTTGGAGTAGAATTTGCGTTTACTTTTTATTGGTTTCACAGTAAAAGAGTGAGACCTAGTTGCTAATCTTGTAGTTCGAATAAATTCATGCATAGGGGGGAACCAGAGAGCTAAGTTCATCGGAGCATAAGCTGTGAAAGTACTTGTAGAAGAGACACAGGGAAACCACAATGCGCCCGTGAGAAAGTGACTGTATCCGAGCTACCGAGTCGGAATCAATCACATTACAGATTCTCCGTTGGATTTTGTCAAGGACTTCTAGGTGGATAGCAGGAGCACTCGACCAGATATAGCAGCAGTATTCAATCCAAAAGCTGCCAAGTCGGGATCGATCACTTGAGAAGAATCATCTCTATACAATAAAGACCGTTGTATTGCTTTATAGATAGATAGATAGATAGATAGATAGATAGATAGATAGATAGATAGATAGATAGATAGATCCCTCGTGTCGTGCTCAGGGGGGTAACCTTTGAGGAAACAGCTAATAATCACATTTAGTTAAGTTGATTCACAATACTTGATGAATAAATATTAATTTTTTTTTTTTTTTTAATCAGCAGAATTTTATCTTTGAAATTCTCCAATAATTTTTTTAAAAATTTTTGTTCCGTCAAAACTGAAATAATTTTAGAAATGTATAGCCGATTTGACGCATAATCTTCCAGGTTTAATTAACGTTAACACTCGATTAACAGTAACACAGAACAGAGGGATAACCTGTAAGGAAACAGCTAATAATCCTCTCAAATATTTTGCCGTCGTATTTGATGGCAGGGGTACGCTCGTATGAGAATAATCGACAACCTACACTGGAGACAAACAACCTGCATACATATAACAAATGAATTTAGTAAATATACAAAAATAGAAAGGGGTGTAAGACAAGCATTTGTCGTTTCACCGGACTTAATCGACCTGTACAGTGAGGTGACCCTGATAGAATTAGAAGCCTTCCAGGTTTCATTATTGGCGACCACAATCTTAGCAACACAAGGTATGTAGATAATACAGCGTTGATATCAGAGTCACAAAAGAATCTACAAAAATTCATACAGAAGGTAATAAAGGAAAACGAGATGAAAGGACTAACCATCAATTGCATTGCTGTCCTTCTGTGCAAATTCCAGGGCTATTTCCAGACGATTGTTCGATTTAATCCAATCCTTCCTATAAAATCGTGAATTAAAGGTCGTTTTGAACGGGCAAGCAACCAAACACTTTCATACGAACGTGGGCGTCCTTGAAAGCTCCTCTAACCTAGGTACAACGCTTTTTCTGATTTTCATCATTGATCTTCCTGATGTAATCAGTTCCTAAGTATGCATTTATGAAGGTGACACCATCATTTACTCCTGTCTCCACAATAAATCTGCCAAGTGTGACAAATATAAACCTGGCTTCTGCTCTTCAAAAGAAGCTCTAATCTGTAATGGACTGGGATAGGAAATGACTCGTAAATTTTAATGCCTCTAAAACGAAGCTGCTCATCTTTAACCACCACAAACTTCCCTACCCGCCGTCAGAATGTATAATACTAGTCTCCTGAAGAGCAACACACTGCGCTTCCCTGGCCTCACTATCTCAACTGATCTCAAGTGAAACGACTACATCAAATCTATTGCTGCATCTATTGCGAGGAAGGTTAGGCCACTGTGTCGAGTCAGAAAAAATGTCAGAATCCATCTTACACGTTTATAAATTTACCATTCGTCCAAGCTGACAGTGAAGACAAAGATGACAGTGTACAACGCCTGTGTCATCAGTACACTGCTATATTGCAGAGACATGAACCACGTACGCCAGGCAAGAGAGGCGTTTGAATACCTTCTACGTGAGAAGTATCCGACGTATATTGGGAATCTCATGGCAAGACAAGGTGCCCAACACTGAGGTCCTGTCTCACGCGGGTCTGCCCACCATGTTCACACTCCTTAAACAGCGCAGACTCCGATGGCGAGGCCATGTTTACTGCATGCCAGATGATCGCATTCCAAAAGACTTCCTGTCTGGAGAGCTGGCCTCTGGAAGAAGACCCACTAGGCGGCCACAACTGCAGTATCTTGACATCATAAAACGTGATATGAAAGCTGTGGGCATCTACACGGAGTCATGGAAGAGCGTAGCAGTCAACCGGTTCAGATGGAGAGGAATCCTGGTCCAACAACTTAAATCAAGGGAGGAACAACTAACACAAGTCGCCATGGAGAGGCGGGTTCGCAGGGAGCAAAATGACAGCTCCGACAGACCAGAAAACCAAAACATAAAAGCAACCTCTGCAACAAAGACTGTCACTCCCGCATCGGCTTCTACAATCACAGACGCCGATGCTCTAGCTAAGCAGACAATTCGGATGCTACCAATGGTAAACCCTGACCGACGGAGGCCTACTACGCTCATGCATAGAGTACTATTACCATATCTGGTCGGGTGCTCCTATTATTCTTTTCGAAGTTTTCGACAAACTCCAAAGAAGGATCTGCAATGTAATCGATCCTAACTTAGCATCTCGGCTTCTTCCCCTGGTACCCTGATCATATGTATTTGCGCATCCTACTAGATTGGCATTCAGGTCCCACTTTTTACCGTTTAGTTAAATGTAACTGTCTCTTCAACTTTAACAGTTTTGTTCTCGCACTTCTAGCCTGTGGAACGTCTTTCTGTTTACACGCTTCTCCGATAGCGACAATCTCCAAATGTTTAAATGCAACGTCAATTCCAATCTTCTATCTTTTTGAATATCATCCATCTTTAATCCTTTCTTCGACATTCACTGTACCCTATTTTTATCCTACTGTAATCCCTTGTGCAATAGTGGCGGTCCTGCCTTGCTTGGGGCGAAATGATTAAAAAAAAAGAAAAAAGACAATGCAGTGTAAATAAAAGGAACAGTTGAATATGCAAATTAGAAATTCGAGATACCAAAACAAAACAAAAATCATTAAATATCTGATAATTGGAGTAGATAGACTAAACTATCGCCCGGTTCACACTCCACCCACATCTATTGAACAGGTGAAGAGGCTCATCCTTTGTTTCCTGTTTAGGATGTGGTTTCCGGTTTTTCTCTTTTCCAATCTTTTCACTCTTACGTAGCCCCCTGCACATCAGTGGCGTTTTCGCCTTGCTTGGGGTGATATGATTTTAAAAAAAAATGTGTTTTAACAGACGATGGAAAGTGTGACACCGAAATCCGAAGTCTTCTTAGGAGAAGAAAAGTTCGCTTTCAAAATCTAAGCAATGTATTAAGAAAGCGAAAAATTTCGTAAATTAAATAGGTGTGAATACTTTCTGCAGAGTTTGACCAACAGATGAGTCGGTTCTTTTCGTTTAACTGTGTATACGATTAAGTGCCTGTATTAAACATGAACTCCTTCAATACGAACCTGTTTTTTTGCTCGGGGGTGATCTTTTTTTATATTTTGTTCTGGTGTGAAGTAAGGGGAAAACAGACCTCAGGCGCCGAGCTCTTTATAAGGAAAACATAATTAGACTTGCAGTTTACTAAAGCATTTGCTGCCGGGTAGTTTGAACACCCGGGTTGATTGTGTTCTACCGAGATTGCCGTTGATTAAATAAAAATCCTTGCAAATAGGATATGCCGATTTAGTGGCGAGAAGTAGGGGAGGTCTTAAGAGTTAAAGCCTAGAGAGGTTTTTGTTGATATGAATACTTTCTTGCGCGCCAGTCCCGAATTAAAATTACCAATGTCATTGCCAATGGCGTTAATTCGGTATCTTCGTCGCGTACTCTCAGGTTCTTGTGCGGGGTTCGGAAAAAATCGCAATTAAAAAAAAAATTAATTTTATTTCTCTTTTTTTTTTTTTTTTCAAACTAGAATCAATTAGTCTATCTTAACCTTAGTTTATTACAACCCCATCTTACCCAATCTGTTCTTTTTCTCTTCATTTTTTGTTTCGTCTACCCACTCCCTTATCACCCAAGTCCGTCTCCACTTCCCCTTTGACCTGGCATCGTGTCTTAATGAGCTGCCGCAATTAAAACTTTCTGCTTAAAAATATTTCTTCCGTTCTTCTTGATCACAAAATGTTTGTATCCGAAATATTTCCGCATAAGAGAGAATAACGAAAGGAAAATATACACACAAAACAAAAATCGCGCACACAAACAGCATAGAACCGCCTTTCCCAAGTAACCATGAAGGACACGCTTCCGTTCTATATCTTTTCTTTACATCTATCCCTGACTCATGTCATGCTATGCTGATCTGTTCTCTTAGCAACTCTGATCATGCAGTGATGTCTATAAAAATCTTTTCCTGTTCTATCTCCATCCAGGAACTCCCTACCAACAGAATATCGTCTGTTATCAACGCACATATTAGGGATTTCCTTCGTGACGTCTCTTGTAATAAAGTTTAGTCTCCCTGTTCAAGACTGCGCCTCTGGGGTCTTATTCTGGGTAAAAGCCAGCATCGATGCTTTTATTCCAGCAAGAAAATTAAAGTTAATTCTCGTTCATCTCTTTGGTTCTCACCTGTTGTTATTACCCACAGGAATAACTTCTTCCGACTGTCAACCAGTCTGTTAAGTGCCATCCGAAATACAGGCTTGAGCGATCAAGTCTCGAAAGAGACATGACTAACTGGGCAGAAGATTATCTGGCAGTAGATTTCCATTGCTTTCTGCTGTAGACTGGTTGCCAGCCAAGGCTATAGAACCCAATCTGTTCTGTTATTTGACTCATAGCTATAGGGGGAAGAGATCTATTATATTATTAGGTAGTAATTAGTGGAAGATCAGTTTATTATTTCATAACAATAGAAAACCGATCCCCCACTTTAAGCCCAGTACAAATTTTAATTATGTTTCCAAATATTATATTCAGTCAGTTAAGTGCCACACGTGATACACGCTTTGGGCTATCATGTCTCGAAAAAGACATGACTGACTGGGCAGAAGATTACCACTTAGTAGGTTGTCATTGCTTTCTGCTGTAGACTGGTTGCCAACCAAGGCTATAGAACCCAATCTGTTCTGTTATTTAACTCGTAACTGGAAGGAAGAGACGGATTAGTACCTTTCCCAAGGGTATTTGCGCGTAACTGAATGCAAGGAATTCAACTGGAATTCGAACTCCCCGATTTCTCTTTCCGAGCCGATATCCACTGCACCACAACGTGGTGTGGTACGTTCGATTACAATAGACGCCTCCCCGTCTCTGCAAGTATTGAATGCAAACGTGTCCTAAATGATGCAAAGTTATTGTTGCTGATAGAATGAAGCTATAGTATAGCATCTCGCAAGTTCGGTTCTAGAGATTTTTGGCGACTCTACTAGAGTGTTGGATATCGGCTCGGAACGAGAAATCAGGGAGCCGAGTTCGAATTCCAACTGAATTCCTTGCATTCACTTAAGCGCAAATACCCTTGGGAAAGGTATTAATCCGTCTATTCCTTTCAGTTATGGGTTAAATAACAGGACAGATTGGGTTCTATAGCCTTGGTCGGCAACCAGTCTACCGCAGAAAGCAATGGCAACCTACTGTGTGATAATCTTCTGCCCAGTCAGTCATGTCTCTTTCGAGACATGATCGCCCAAGCGTGTATCGCGTATGGCACTTAATCTGACTGACTGACTAGAGTTTACTGAATAACAGCAAGCCCTCACTCTGTCCTCTATTCAATCAATTCGATGTCCTCACATCTAAAACAAAGTTGAATGCTTTGCTCGTAGATTATCTAGCAACCCCAACAGTTAACTCGCCTGGAGTACCCAGACTCGGTTTCCCACCAAGAACAAAGGCTCAAATGAGTGATATATGCATAATCCCAGTTACGGTCTTGGATATCATTTCTAAATTAGACTCCTATATGGTAAGCGGAGGTGATTGAATCCCTGCCGTCGTCCTAAATAAATGTGACAACGAAGCTGGCTCCAGTCCTTTCCAAATTCTACAACTATTACTTCCTGCTTGTTTGATTTCCTCATCTGCAGCTCCTGTTTTTAAGAACTCTGGTGAAACCTTTGACCTTCAAATTATGGCCCTATTAACATCTTACTGCTTTGCGGCAAAGTATTCGAGACTCTAATCAATGCTGAAGTAGTTAAGAATCTCACATCTCACGGCCTATTCTCTGACAAACAATATGGCTTCCACTGCGCTAGGCCGACCGCTGATGTGCCATTGGCCATCACTGAATATTATTATTTATTATTAATTTTTGACTAGTATTTTCTTTCATCTTCATTTTTTTACAGGAATTGATGTTTACTGTCTTCTCTCTTTAGTAATGTTTTATATATATTTATATTTATTTGCACACACATACACACTATATATATATATATATATATAGTGTGTGTGTGTGTGTGTGTGTGTGTGTGTGTGTGTGTGTGTGTGTGTGTGTGTGTGTGTGTGCTCTGGAGAAATGGTAGACTTTAAAAACAGTAGCTAATCACCGCTATTTACGTATCGTTCATTCAGAAATTAACTTGAACACTCTCGGCTACTTACATATGTTTACATTGTGTATATCAGTCAGTTAAGTGCCTTTCTGTTCATATGCCCTTCAAAATATTAATCCAGAATTTTTTTTTTTCGTAAAATTATGGGCTATTCAGTCAGTTAAGTGCCATACGTGAAATGCGCTTGGGCGATCATGTCTCGAAAGAGACATGACTGACTGGGCAGAAGATTATCCCGCAGTAGGTTGCCATTGCTTTCTGCGGTAGATTGGTTGCCAGCCAAGACTATTGAACCCAATCTGTCCTGTTATTTGACCTATAGCTGAAGTGAGAAGAGATGGATTATATTACAATATTATATTAAGTATAATTAGTGGGGGTCGGTTTAGTACATCATAACAATAGAAAAACGATCCCCCACTTTATGCCCAGTAGAAGTTTTAATTATGTTTCCAACTATTATATTCAGTCAGTCAGTTAAGTGCCATACGTGATACACGCTTTGGGCGATCATGTCTCGAAAGAGACTGACTGAGTTGGCAAAAGATTATCCCGCAGTAGGTTGCCATTGCTTTCTGCGGTAGATTGGCTACAGAAACCAATCTGTCCTGTTATTTAATCCATAAGTGGAGGAAACAGACGAATTAATACCTTTCCCCAACGGTATTTATGCCTAAGTGGATGCAAGGAATTCAACTGGAATTCGAACTCCAATTTCCGTGTCGATATCCACTGCACCACATCCTGCACCACAACGCACATTGTGTATATAACACGCTCAAATCTCCCTTCCTCCACCGAACGGCTGTAGCTTAGAGTTAAAACCGCTGACTAGGTTGGGTTTCAATTTTGGTTAGAAGCAATCGGATGTCTAACTGTACTGATGAGCTGAGGTACAGCGAAACAGGACTGTCTGATGATGAGTATATAAATATATAATTATGCGAATTGCTGTCTACTAAGGTTTTGGTCTTCATTGTCTTTTTCGATTATTTTGTTTTACTTCTTTTCTCATTATTCATTAGCATCAGATTTTCTGTATATCTGCGGCTCCTGTTGAATTGTCTCCCCTTTTTCAAATAGAATTTCTCAATTTGTTCTAAGTTCTCTCTGACTGACTTTCTGAATAGAGCCACGCACGCTTATATCTTAAAAAGATATTGTATTAAAATATATATCTAGATTTCAAAGTAGACTACGGGGATGAAAGTTGGTTCAATGTATTGTGCTAGACAGTTTTTCTCGACGGAAACTTATATATTTATAAGTATGCCATTTGTCAGAGCTCCTAATATTGCTGCTACATATGACCTCCTGTTATATCTTAAGAGATTCTTGATAAAATCCAAAGAAGAATCTGCTATGTTATTAGTCCCGACCTGACATCTCTGCTTCAGTCACTTTCTCACAATTGTAAAATAGCTACCTTGTAACGTTTCTATAAATACTTTCATGATAAATGTTAGGAACTTTCCTCTATGGATTTAAGCGAGATACGAGATTTCATAGAGTTTAGTTTCTTCTCTCACTTTTCCCACTTATGAAACTCTCCCTCTCTCTATCTCTATCCCTCCCTCTCTCTCTCTCTCTCTCTCTCTCTCTCTCTCTCTCTCTCTATATATATATACGTCTGTCTGTCTGTCTGTCTATCGGTCTGTCTATTTATCTATCTATCTATCTATCTATCTATCTATCTATCTATCTGTCATCTCAGTCTATCTATCTATCTATCTATCTCAATCTATCTATCTAATCTATTCTATCTATCTATCTAATCTATCTATCTATCTAATCTATCTATCTATCTATCTATCTATCTATCTATCTATCTATCTCAGTCTGTTCATATCTATCTATCTATCTATCTATCTATCTCAATCTGTTCTATATCTATCTATCTATCTATCTATCTATCTATCTATCTCAATCTGTTCATATCTATCTATCTATCTATCTATCTCAGTCTGTTCATATCTATCTATCTATCTATCTATCTATCTCAGTCTGTTCATATCTATCTATCTATCTATCTATCTCAATCTGTTCATATCTATCTATCTATCTATCTATCTATTTCAGTCTGTTCATATCTATCTATCTATCTATCTATCTATCTATCTATCTCAGTCTGTTCATATCTATCTATCTATCTATCTATCTATCTATCTCAGTCTGTCTATTATCATATCTATCTATCTATCTATCTATCTATCTATCTATCTATCTCCGTCTGTTCATATCTAGCTATCTATCTATCTATCTCAGTCTGTTCATATCATCTATCTATCTATCTATCTATCTATCTATCTATCTATATATATCATTCTATCTCCGTCTGTTCATATCTAGCTATCTATCTATATCAGTCCGTTCTATCTATCTATCTATATCTATCTATCTATCTATCTATCTATCTATCTATCTATCTATCTTCGTGTTCATTTTTCGGTCATTTCTTTGACAACCTTGTTTTCTATCAATTGATCTATCTCTTTTTCTCTATAGTTTAACGATCTGTTTATCTGTCTAAAGTGGTGCGTAAACAGTTTTTATTTAGTTGACATGGTATCACAATAACGTTTCTTAACTTAAATCTGTATTATATTTTTTCGTTTTCTCTATTTTTATCTCAATTCAACCAAAGACACCTTTAAAACCAGGTGATTCAATCACAGGTCTACATTTAAAATAGAAAACTTAAAAATTCGGACAAAATCGGCTAGCCACGTGTAGAAATTGAAATTAAAATATGGAAAAAACCTAGACATAACACGGAGTATAGTGAAAACAGCCAAGTCTTACAACGGTGGTAAAATATGTAGACTGTACCAGGAAGAAAAGTTAGCGATTATGCTATTCCCAAACAAAAATGAATTATTGAATGAAAGAACAGAAATTATGACTAAGTGTAACCATACCATAAACTACATATTAGGTTCATACAATCATGGATGAAAGCGTTATGATTTCTTCTAACTTAAAAAATTGCGCGTTCAAAAATTTCCAGTCACGTGAGCGTTCAAAAAATCCCCGTTATGTGAGCGTTCTTAAAAAAACGGTAAAATCAGTTATTGCAAATCACCTGAAAACAACACATGGTAGAAACCTAGGTCGCGTAATAACTCGTTTACAAATGAAGAATATTCAAAAGTTCTACAATATAATTATATTAAACACTTTTTAATACAACTTTGTACTTGTCTAATTTTGTTATGACCAAAAAACTAAGTAATTAAACATTCAATATATATATATATATATATATATATATATATATATATATTGATTGATTGATTGTTTAATTGCCTGATGACGGGCTAATAATCTCAAAACATAGAAATTTCCGTGTCGCAACGTAAACTATATTAATTTTAATTAAAAACAAATTTAATTATATATATATATGCATATATATATGTGGGGGGTGTATCAATAACTATATATATGCATATACACGCAATTACAAGCACATTTTTGCATTTTTATCTGATGTTAATATAACAGTGCTCAATGTATAGACGTAAGATAATATATATATATATATATATATATATATATATATTCCATTTGTAAACAAGTTACTATGAGACCTAGGTTTCTACTATGAGTGGTGTCTTCAGGTAATTAGCAATAAATTTTGCATTATATATTTTATTTTATTTTACAAATGCAAAATATTCAAAAATTCTACAATATAATTGTATTGAACACTTTTTAATACAAATGTGTACTGGTCTAATCTTATTATGACCCGAAACTAAGTAATTAAACAATCAATATATATATATATATATATATATATATATATATATATATATATATATATATATATATATATATATTGTCGTTTATATTTATTTTTCGGACTGTTGTCGCCGTTTTCGTTGCTATATCCACGACGTTTCGTCCGTTGTACTCTCCGGCCTTCTTCAAGTGACTGTAATTTAATTTTTTGTTCGCCTCTGCTGTAGCCAGGTATTGAACTCACAACTCTTTGGATTCAACGGACGATTTTTATCCATTGGGAGATAACTGATCCTGAGACATCCGGAAGATGGATGACCCGTAGAACTAGAACAATCTATCCCGGTAGACGAAATAAAGGGTTCAGCTCGAAATCCCAATCACCTGTAGAAGGCCGGAGCGTACAGCGGCCGAAAGGTTGTGAATATGGCAACGAAGATGACAACATTCTGAATAATGTAAATAGTGTAAATAATATACTTAGACGCAAATGTTATTTATTTTTGCCTTGATGTTTATCGTTCTTCACTCGTTTTATTATTTCAGTGATTAATTTCCTCATCTTGATTTAATAGCAGCATCTTTTCTCCCCCAACTGAACAATAAAAAAGCCGGAAAAAGGCTAAAAGCAATTATATTCTCAAACTTAATATCCACAATTTAGAATTAAACAAAGACCTATAAATTCTCAGTGATTAGACTTGCTACAAAAATAACAACGGAAACAGCTTCGTTGTTTTACTTCCGTTTTAATTTAAATAGCTGAACAGAACCTGACTACGTTTGTCTATTTAATTATAAGTATGAAAACTTCATCTGCTGACAATGAAGGATTGATGCTAGAACTGTGAAATCTTTGCTGAATTAATTTCAACTCTTCTTATTAATAACTTCATTGTTGCTTTTCAGGTACGAGTCTGGACTGAAAAGTTCATAGGCTGACTATGAAGGATTGATGCTAGAACTGTGAAATCTTTGCTAAATTAATTTCAACTCTTCTTATTAATAACTTCATTGTTGCTTTTCAGGTACGAGTCTGGACTGAAAAGTTCATAGGCTGACTATGAAGGATTGATGCTAGAACTGTGAAATCTTTGCTGAATTAATTTCAACTCTTCTTATTAATAACTTCATTGTTGCTTTTCAGGTACGAGTCTGGACTGAAAAGTTCATAGGCTGACTATGAAGGATTGATGCTAGAACTGTGAAATCTTTGCTGAATTAATTTCAACTCTTCTTATTAATAACTTCATTGTTGCTTTTCAGGTACGAGTCTGGACTGAAAAGTTCATAGGCTGACTATGAAGGATTGATGCTAGAACTGTGAAATCTTTGCTGAATTAATTTCAACTCTTCTTATTAATAACTTCATTGTTGCTTTTCAGGTACGAGTCTGGACTGAAAAGTTCATAGGCTGACTATGAAGGATTGATGCTAGAACTGTGAAATCTTTGCTGAATTAATTTCAACTCTTCTTATTAATAACTTCATTGTTGCTTTTCAGGTACGACTCTGGACTGAAAAGTTCATAGGCTGACTATGAAGGATTGATGCTAGAACTGTGACATATTACATACATTAATTTCAATTCTTCGTATTAATAACTGCATTGTTTCTTCCTGGGTACGACCGTGGGCTGAAAGATTCACACACAATGAAAGAATGATGCTATATCTTGATATCTACGACTCGTTCAATATCCAGATATTTGCGACTCGCTCAGTATCTTGATATTTACGACTTGAGCAATATCTTGATATTTGCAACTCACTTATATATTGATATTTACGACTCGCTCTACGTTGAATATCCAGATATTTGCGACTCACTCGGTATCTTAATATTTACGACTCGCTCAGTATCCTGATATTTACAACTTGAGCAATATCCAGATATTTGCAACTCACTCAATAAGTTGATATTTAGAACTGTTATATATTATTTAACCCACAGAATATAATTTCGCTCAAAAGCAACAATACATGCTAACATACGAAGGAATAATTAAATTACATAGATATGCAGATGACAAAACGAACAGTTGGTTGAAGAAGTGTGATTGTATTTTGGTGAGCGAACAGAAATTTGATTTAGTGTCAGGAACAATGACAAACAACGTGTGTTGTGTTAAGGTCGGAAAATATAAACTATGGAAAGACAGGAATTGTGATGACGCCAAAGGCAGCTGACCCAAATGCAATATTAATGCGAAAGGGATAAATAAATGTGCCGAGATGTTTGTTTGGTTTCTGAAAATCTTAAACACGAGATGCTTGTTTGATTTCTGAAAAACTTAAACACGATATGTTTGATTGGTTTCTTAAAAAAATTTAACGCAAAATGTTTGTTTGATTTCTGAAGAACTTAAACACAAGATGTTTGTTTGGTTACTTTAAAAAAATTGACGCGAGATGTTTGTTTGGTTTCTGAAAAACTGAAACACGATATGTTTGTTTGGTTTCTTAAAAAAATAACACCAGATGTTTCTTTGGTTTCTGAAAAACTTAAACACGAGATGTTTGTTTGGTTTCTAAAAAGAATTAATACGAGATGTTTATTTGGTTTCTTAAAATCTTAAACATATGATGTTTGTTTGGTTTCTTAAAAAAATAAACGCAAGATGCTTGCTTGGTCTCTTAAAAACTTAAACAGGATATGTTTGTTTGGTTTCTTAAAAAAATTTAACATGAGATGTTTGTTTGGTTTCTTAAAAACTTAAACACGATATGTTTGTTTGGTTTCTTAAAAAATTTAACGCGAGATGTTTGTTTGGTTTCTGAAAAACTTAAACACTAGATGTTTGTTTGGTTTCTTAAAAACTTAAACACGATATGTTTGTTTGGTTTCTTAAAAAAAATTAACACGAGATGTTTGTTTGGTTTTAAAATCTTAAACACAAGATGTTTGTTTAGTTTCTTTAAAAAATTTAACGCGAGATGTTTGTTTGGTTTCTGAAAAATTTAAACAAGATATGTTTGCTTGGTTTTTTAAAAAGTTTAACATGAGATGTTTGTTTGGTTTCTTAAAAACTTAGACACGATATGTTTGTTTGGTTTCTTAAAAAAATAAAACCAGATGTTTCTTTGGTTTCTGAAAAACTTAAACACGCGATGTTTGTTTGGTTTCTTTAAAAAAATTAACGCGTGATGTTTGTTTGATTTCTGAAAAACTTAAACACGTAATATTTTTTGGGTTATTAAAAAAATAACGCGAGATGTTTGTTTGGTTTCTTAAAAGCTTAAACACGATATGTTTGTTTGGGTTCTTTAAAAAATTTAACGCGATATGTTTCTTTGGTTTCTTAAAAACTTAAACACGATATGTTTGCTTTTTAAAAACAATTAACGCGACATATTTGTTTGGTTTCTTAAAAAATTAAGCACGAGATGTTTGTTTAGTTTTTTTAAAAAAAATAACGAAAGATGTTTGTTTTTTATAAACATTAAATACGATATGTTTGTTTAGTTTCTTAAAAAAATTTAACGCGAGATGGTTCTTTGGTTTCTTAAAAACTTAAACATGTAATGTTTGTTTGTTTGTTTAACTTAAACATGGCATGTTTGTTTGGTTTCTTAAAAAAAATTAACGCGAGATGTTTGTTTGGCTTCTTTGAAACTTAAACACGTAATGTTTGTTTGGTTTCTTTAAAACTTAAACATGAGATGTTTGCTTGGTTTTTTAAAAAACTAAAGACAAGAGGTTGTTTAGTTTTTTAAAAACTTAAACAAGAGATGTTTGTTTGGGTTCTTAAAAAATTTAACGCGAAATGTTTTTCTGCTCCTAGTTTCAGTAAAAATACTGGTAACCAAACTTTACACATAGAAATGATTGGTGAATAAATTTCAGCAAGGGGATATTCAATTCTTTATTATATAACTTTTTTATATAACTTTTTTATATAATCGTGTGTGTGTGTGTGTGTGTGTGTGTGTGTGTGTGTGTGTGTGTGTGTGTGTGTGAATGTTCTAAGAGGAATTATATTTCCATTTGTCGGAGTTAAGGACAAAATGGGATAGAAAACTCTGTGTCCCGTTTTTAATAACTGCTTAACGGCGCCCTCGAACGGAGTCTTGGCAAAGCTATGTGGGGATAAACCAAATGCTAAATATAAAAATTTCAACCGTTTACGTTAAGCTCTAATTTGAAAGGTACCTTTTGCGAACAAGCTCGCAAACTGCAAGCAAGCAAAGACATCGAAGAAAACGGTAAAACTACGTTTAAGAGCAACTTATTTTCTGTGCTTTTCTTTTTCTATGGTTACATTATTCGAAAGCTTTGGTCGTACTTCAACCGGTAAGTTGTTTTAATTTCTTAAATGACAAAATCCAAAGAAGGATCTGCAATGTAATCGATCCTGGCCTGGCATCTCGTCTTCAATCACTATCGCACCGACGTGACGTGGCCTCTCTCTGTCTTTTTTATAAACATTTTCATTTTCATTGCAACTGCTCTGACGAGCACTTTTTTCCTGGTGTCCTGACTTAAACCATTATTATTTTAGGATGTGCATTGTGCTGCAGGGGATATCAACTCGGAACGACAAATCGGTGTGCCGAGTTCGAATTCCAGTTGAATTCGTTGCATTCACTTATGCACAAATACCATTGGGAAAGGTATTAATCCGTCTCTTCTCTCCAGTTATGGGTTAAATAATAGGACAGATTGGGTTCTATAGCCTTGGCTGGCAACCAATCTACCGCAGAGAGCAATGGCAACCTACTGCGGGATGATCTTCTGCCCAGTCAGTTATGTCTCTTTCGAGACATGATCGCCCAAAAGCGTATCGCGCATGGCACTTAACTGACTGACTGACTCTTTGGAAGGGTATTAACCCATATCTTCTCTCAACAGCTAATATAATAATGCAATATAATCCATCTCTTCTCATTTCAGCTATAGGTCAAATAACAGGACTGATTGGGCTCTATAGCCTTGGCTGGCAACCAATCTACCGCAGAGAGCAATGGCATTCTACTGCGGGATAATCTTCTGCCCAGTCAGTCATGTCTCTTTCGAGACACGATCGCCTAAAACGTGTATCACGTATGGCACTTAACTGACTGAGTGAATATAATAGTTGGAAACATGATTAAGGCTTCTACTGGGCATACAGTGGAGGATTGGTTTTCTATAGTTATTAAGTAATAAGCTGATCCCCCACTAATTACTACTTAACAATAAATAGATATCTTCTCCCTCTAGCTATGAGCCAAAAAACAGAACAGATTGGGCTCTGTAGGTTTAGTTGGCAATCCATCTACCGCAGAAAACAATGGCAACCTACTGCGGGATAATCTTCTGCCCAGTCAGTCATGTCTCTTTCGAGACATGATCGCCCAAAGCGTGTATCACGTATGGCACTTAACTGACTGACTGAATATAATAGTTGGAAATATAATTAAAATTTGTACTGGGCATAAAGTAGGGGATCAGTTTTCTATTATTAAGAAGTAATAAACTGATCCCCCACTAATACTTAATATAATAATGTTATATAATCTATCTCTTTTCTCTCCAGGACAGATTGGGTTCTATAGCCTTGGTCGGCAACCATTCTACCGCAGAAAGCAATGGCAACCTACTGCGGGATAATCTTCTGCCCAGTCAGTCATATCTCTTTCGAGACATGGTCGCCCAAAGCGTGTATCACGTATGGCACTTAACTGATTGACTGACTTGACTGGCATGTAGGTCCCTCCCGTTTACTATTGAAATAGGTAAATGCAGTCGCTACTTCTACTTTTACTCCAATAGTTGCTTTTCTCGCAGTTTCTGCCTGTGGAATTCACTTCCGTTTAGTTTCTTCTCTGATAAATACAATCTCCAAAAATTTAAATGCAACGTCAATCGTCATCTGTCTTCTTGATTCCCTTTCATCTTCTGTCCTTTCTTCAACTCTCCCAATACTCAGTCTTTTCTCTCACTTTCACTCTCTGTAGCCCACCACCACCACCACCACTACGCACTAATGGCATTCCCGCCTTGTTTAAGGTGAAATTATTAAACAAAAAACTAAATTTTTAAAAAAAATAATCATTATTATTTATAATTTTAATGGCTATGTAGATTTAACGGTTTGAATTTTAGTGATTCTTATTAAAATTGCTATTTGTTAAATTTTAATGGTTACTGTGTTATTTAAATTGCTTTAATCTTAATTGTTTTAACTTTTTTATGTAATCATTTCACCCCAAGTAAGACAGTACTGCCACTGGTGCGAAAGGGGTTTTAAAAAAATTCTTGAAGATTTAATTTTAGCTTTTATTGAAAGTTAAACGATTGAATTTACTATTTCCAGTAAGAAAAGTACTCTGGTGAATTTCAAATAGAATTTAATTCAATTTAAAACTTAGGTATCGGAAATGTGTGGAGGTATCTATTTTTAGTGAATACTCATATTTGAGGTGGAGAGTGATTAGAGAGAGGAACAATTTACAGGGAGTGTCAGAGAATATGTAAGATATAGATGAGAACACTGGTGTGAAGAGAACTGCATGAGAGTAGAGTACAAAGGAAGAACGTGATACACGGGTTGTCGGGGAAAGGATGCGAGTCAAGAAGATAAGAGATGGCAATTAACATTGCCTTTAAATTCTTGCAGATTATAGCTGTCTGGGAAGCAAGTATACGGAAAGGAATTCCACAGGCGAGAAGAGAGAGAAAAGAACTGTGAGAGTAGATGTGGTTACATTTGATTGGTTTCACTGGAAAAAAAGTGGGACCTAATTGCTAGTCGAGTAAATTCATGCAGAGGGGGCACGAGGGAGCTAAGCTCATCGGAGAAGAAGCCATGAAAATATTTCTAAAAGAAACAGAGGGAAGCCACATTACGTCGGGGAGAATGTGACTGGAGTTAAGCTACCAGGTTGAGATCGATTACATTGCAAATTCTCTGTTGGATTTTGTCAAGAACCCCGAGATGAATAGCAGGAGCACCCGACTAGATGTAATTTATATCATTTTAATGGTTTTTATGTAATTTTAATTTTAGTTATGTAATTTTTACGAGGTTTTCTTGCTTCTGTCATTTATCGAAATCCACCGCCAATTTTATAAATCAAAGCATGAAAATATTATTAATAAATGAAACTTATATAAACTTGTAAAAGTCGATTTCATGTGAACGTTAAACTTCTAATGTCTGTAAAGTCATTAATATAACAAATAGTTTTTGAAAATCAGTCTTAGAAAAAAAAATGAATGTTGCAATAAAAAACAGCAAAAACAAAAGTGGCAGCAAAAACTACTTGAAGCAATTTCTAAAAACGTAATGGATTGGATTTTTTTTTTTATTAATATGATAGATTTTATTACTTCAACATTATTTTTAGAGAATGAATTATCTCCCCTGGAAATATTGCATTATTGATAATTTTTTAGTGAATACTCATATTTGAGGTAACACACTTTTCAAACTGTTGCTCCGCTACTTGGTCGGGAACGTGTGAAGCACATTGGACCATAACGACTGTTTCTCCTGCCAAGGGGGACAGAGTTTCGAATCCTGTTGAAGAGCGAATATTTTTTTTATCTAAATGAGTATAAATTTTCTATGAAGCAATCGTTTTCAAGGGAGATAATTCCTTATGACAATTGCAAGATTACCTCCCTTTATAAGTTTATTTTACAATTTGAAAAGTTTTAAAAAATATAAAGCTGAGAAAATTAATCAAGTGAAAATCAAAAGCTAGCGAGTTAGTATTCAAGCGGTTATGGTAAATGTGGTGTGGGGGATTGAATAAAAGACGTAGCAGTACAAAGCGAAGATTATGAGGATAATTGAGGTAGACAACGTTAACTCTTGGGAGCATTTATAGAGGTTACTCTGATCAACAAGATCAGAGTAACCTCTATAAATGCTCCCAAGGTCTCCGGGCTCATTACTACCAGGCGAGAGCAGCAGCCAGAAAACTAGTAACCTGGTACTTTTATAATGAAAAGCCGTGGTCACTGCTCAGTCAGATCACAAAAAATTTCGACAGTTAATTCGTTATGACCATAGAAGAAAGAAATAGTAAACTATATCTTAAACAGGAAACAAGGAATAAACTTTTACTTCTGTTCAGAAAACATGGAAGGAATCCTGGCAAGGTGATAATGAAACTATCAAACTTTGTTAACCTGTTTCCAGCACAAGAACCTGTGTGTTTTTATTGCGACACCAACTCTAGAAAGATTTGTAGTGAGTGTGAAATAATAATAATTATCTTTACTCATTCTGTTCAAATCCAGAGGACTGAGGAAAAAGACTTTAAGGATGTGAAATATGTGATTTTTTTTTTTTTTTTTTTTGAACCAGTGAAAACTTTACCTTCACATAAATTGACCGATGAGTTGAAAAGAAAAAGGAAAAGAAAGCAGAGAGCTTATACGAAATTCTTTTTCATATACAATGATGAGAAAAATTAAATTAATCAAAGAAGAGTACCTGAAGTCACGTAAAGGGTTTCGTTTCAGTTCTCCGCGATCAGCGTTGAAGCCAGTGCAAAATTACTCGCCAATTATATTACCGGCCTTCAACCAAGCTTACAGCGCTTTATTGTGCTGTTTCTTATTTTGTTTTCCACACACACACACAAACACACACAATAAAAATTAATTCACACCACGTGTATCACAAAAAATACAATTGCGCGGGAATTCACCCCTTACCATACCCTGTGGGGTCAAAAACAAGGACGGCGCACCCAAAAGCTCGGACGTAGTGGAAAGCACACCACGTGGTCAAAAATATGATTTTTGACCAATCAGGGCACGACATAAGAAACAGATTTCTTGATCTCCCCGAAGCCTCACCATTCAGATAAAAGGAAGGTAGAAACTCTCAACAGACCAGAGGGAACAGCTACTAGCTGACACCATAAGGGCACACGGACAGCTCGCAGCACACACACACACAGAATTCAGCAATTCACACACCAGGCAGTATCACGTATCAGTGAACATTCTTTCACCCTCTCTGTCTCTCATATCGCTCGCAACACATCTACCTTTCCCTCTCACATTCCCAGTTCCTTTCTTTCTTCCTTTTTTTACAGCTTTACGGACAATTTCATTTTTGTACAAAAAATAATTCTTTTATTTTTTTACGAAAATAAACAAAAGTTTATTTTACTTTATTTGTAGTGCAAATTTCTTTTTATTATTATTTATTTCTTAGCCCCTCTACAACTTCAAAGAATTTTTTCTCAGCAATCAGAGAAAGCTAAGTACTTTAAATTATCTCTCGTCGTCTAGTTTTCAAAGTGTGCAGCCACATATCCCTAGGGTGAGTGAATGAAATAAATTTCACAAAAAAAGCTTTGTATATTTTTCATCTTTAATAAAATAACGTGAGTCCGGAAAAAAAACTGACAGTGAAGTCCAATATTTTGCTGCCCTAAAAACGAAAACAATTACTTCTTCTTTCCTTTCTTTCCCTTCTTTCCTTTCGATCCCTTTCCGCCATCTTCCTCGTCATCTCCTTTGGCAGCTTTTATGCGTTTCTTACCAAGCGGTGTTTTCGTATACCATTCCTTGAAAAAAAAAATAGCCACTAATAATTAAAAATAATATTACTGAGACTTAAATATAGTTTAATCTTTTTTTTTTTTTTTGTTTCACACATCTATAATTACTTATAATTCATGACAATAATGAACTCATGAGAGATGACGAGCTTGTAGTAAGTCCTGATAAAAAATGAAATATTGTAGTAGAATTGTTTGTGACAATAAGAGTTAGCTTAACAATAAGTTTAAACAAACTCGTTATTGACCTGCTTTCCCACAAGCCCGAATTTCATGTGAGAGATACGAGCCCTTAAGCTCGTGCAAAAATTTCCTGTAGACCCTTCTTAAGGCAGAGTGGGGCTCTTGTCTGTTCACATCAAACGGGACTCTACCCTTCGTCAGAGCCTCGTCTTGGTTTCTCTCCGCCCAGAGGCAGAGAATCAGAGCTTTACCAAACTCTAAATAGCAGCAGAGTTTTCCTGACTATATGTGGTCAGGACAGATCCACTAATGGGGAAATGGATCATACCACAAATATATAAACAAAAATAAAAAGAATTCAAATTAAAATAAGGTATTTGCTCTTTCCTTTAAAATACTTATCTCTTTCTTTCTCTCTTTCCCTAAACTTCCCTTTATATACTCCTTTCTATACTCCTTTCTATACTCCTTTCTATACTCCCCTCAACCTACGAGAAGGCAACTCTCGAATAAAATGAGGTAAAAAAAGTCTAACCACGGCGAAGAACACCGGAAGTTTGCAGGATCGGGGATGACTTATTTGTGACTGATGACCAAAACAGGGAAGCACGTAAAGAAGAAGTTAAGAAATCACCTGCTACTGAGAATAAAATAGACTGATTTAAGGGTTTAAGATAAATTATATATTTATCTATTTTCTTTAGTGGGATTGTATTCAGCGTAGCAAAAAGGTTCGTTAACAAAGCGGATATTGCTAGCAGTCTAAAACAATCCTGCACATATACAAATCTACCATCCACCCGTGCATTGAATACTGCTCACAAATCTAGTCGGGTGCTCTTGCTATCCACCTAGCTGTCCTTGACAAAATCCAACGGATAATCTGTAATGTGATCGATCCCGACTTGGCAGCCCGGATACAATCATTTTCTCACCGGTGCAATGTGGCTTCCCTGTGTCTCTTCTACAAATACTTTCACGGCTTCTGCTCCGATGAACTTAGCTCACTGGTGCCCCCTATATGTATGAATTTACTCGAGCTACAAGATTAGCAACTAGGTCTCACCCTTTTACTGTGAAACCAATAAAATTTAAACGCAAATTCTGCTCCATCAGCTTCTTTTCTCGCACTTCCCGCCTGTGGAATTCCCTTCCATTTACTTGCTTCCCCGACAGCTATAATCCCCAAGAATTTAAATGTAAAGTCATTAGTCATCTCCTATCTCACTAACCTGCATCCTCTCTCTCATGCTCCTTTCTCCGTCCACTCCACTCTCATCAGTATTCTCATCCTTCTCTTACCCACTCCCTGACACCCCTTATAACCTGTCACTCTTTCTCGTTACTTTCATCCTATGTAACACCCTGAAAAACAGTGGCAGTAAAATGTTTTGCTTGGGGCGATATGATTATAAAAAAAAAGTCTTAAGAAATGTCCATTTTGGGAATCCGACCACGGTAGAAATTCTGAATTACCTGTGTATAGTGAGACTCCAAATTTTTGGCATAAAAAACTGATCTTAAAAACTCACACTGTACTCGAGTATTTCCAGTAATTAAATTTAGTTTATTCCTATTTAACTCTACTATCTTCTTTTTTTTTTTAAAGATTTCATCCCAAGCAAGGCAATAAAGCTCCTGAGATGCAAGGCGTTACTGAGTGTGAACGAATATGAGAAAAAGAAAAATATTATTAAGGAGAGAGGACAATAAAAGAACAAGAATTAAGAACACAAAAGATACCAATTGACATTTACATTTTTGAAGATTAAAGTTGACTAGAAAGCAAGTAAGCGGAAGAGAGTTCAGCAAAGTGAAAAGTGTGAAAGAAGAAACTGTTTGCATAGAACTTACGGTTATATTTAACCATTTCAACTGCAAAATGATGAGACCTAGCTGCTAATCTAGTCAGTCAGTTAAGTGCCATAAGTGATACACGCTTGGGCGATCATGTCTCGAAAGAGACATGACTGACTGGGCAGAAGATTATCCCGCAGTAGGTTGCCATTGCTTTCTGCGGTAGACTGGTTGCCGACCAAGGCTATAGAACCCAATCTGTCCTGTTATTTAATCCATAACTGGAAGGAAGAGACGGATTAATACCTTTCCTAAGAGTATTTGCGCGTAAGTGAAGGCAATTAATTCAGCTGGAATTCGAACTCGGCTCCCCGATTTCTCGTTCCGAGCTGCTACCCAATGCACCACAACGCCCATCCTAATCTAGTACTGTGCTTAAATTAGTAAAGTCGGGGTATCAAAGGGAACAATTACCATGAAAATATTTATAGAAAAGACACAGGGAAGCTATATTAAGCTGGTGAGAAAGTGGCTGAAGTCGTGATGTTAGTTCATCTAAAACCTGTTTTAAATTTGTTTTAAAAAGTCAAACATTTTTTTAACGTACGAGAGTAAAGACGCTATTCTACCAGCGAAGTGATTTTATTCACGACATTGTGACAAATGTACCAACAACGAAATCTTACCTTGAAAACCTCTTCCTCTTCTTTAAAAATCGGATCGATTCGAGCAAGCGGCGTGAGAAATTCAATAGCCTGTAATGGCTTCTTGACTTGCTGGTTCACCCTGCGATCAGTTAGGACTGTCTGTATCACAGAAATGATGTGGCCAGGAGTGTAACCATCGCTCAACTTGGCCAGAGAGGTCATATCAAAATTGCTGGACACTTGACCCCGATTTTCTGGAACCATCTTCTGCCAGATTTCTGAGACAAAAAAAAAGAGGGGGAATTAGACATGCACTCATGAAAGAAGGAGAGTATAGAAATCGAACCGGAAGTATTCGCCTCCACAGACAGCAGCCAAATGGGAGATTAGTGAAGTTCAGCGTTGTTTTGATTTCCGATAACGAATCAAAAGAAGACTAAGAAATTTGAAAAAAATAATTTTTCTTAACCAATCATAATGACTTCCGCGTTTTGCAAAAGTTGGCGCCACTCGATTCCAAACGAAGGTAGTCTTGTGTCGACTACTAAGCTCAACTAAGCCACCATAGGTTTTCAACCCCCTCGACCTTACCTCTAAGGGTGGCCTTCCACGTGTTGTGAACTCCCAACGGCAACGTTCTCAGAGTCATTGGACCACGCAAACCCCTCCACCACGACATCAGCGGCATGCGCATAGAACCATACACGCATAAACATATATATAGTTTTACATTGAATATCGGAATAAACAGTACCACATTATTATTATTATTACTTTAGAAACTAAACAATCAACAAGAAAAGTATATATCATCAAATTTCATAGTTTATTTTGTTCAGGTTAAGTTTCAATGAAATCTCCACAAATATTCTTAAATACTTATAATTAATAACAGAAGCCATTGTTTTATTCCAATGGCTTCCCATACTTAATATTTCTTGTTTTCACTCTCGCTTGGTCACGTGTGATGTCATGAGCTGTGATGCTACATTCGCCTCTAGCGTCTTAAATGCACGAGTTTGTTGTTGCTTGGAAATCTTCCGTGTAAACAAAAACAGTTTGTTATTATGGTTTGTCCGTGTTTTTATATATATAAAGACATCTTTGAAAATGACTTATGTAAGCCGAAAGCTTAGATTGGATTATTTAAAAAATTGTGCATCAATATTGTAATTTTCTTTCTTCATTTAATGATAATGCTCTTAAGCTTAGAATATGAAAAAAATTACATAAAATAAATAGACAAACTTGTCCATATTATTTAATGAAACATAATTAATATATATATATATATATATATATATATATATATATTAATATATTAATTATGTTTCATTAAATAATATATATATATATATTAATTATATTATATATATACATGTGTGTGTGTGTGTGTGTGTGTGTGTGTGTGTGTGTGTGTGTGTGTGTGTGTGTGTGTGTGTGTGTGTTTTGTCATCAATATTCTATCGATGGAGCGAAAGCTCTATCACGTAAAACTCAATTCAGAAATAACTGTAGAATTACTGGGAGATAACTTTTAACAAAGTTACTTCCCTTGTTAAAAAAATATTTGTTATTTCATTTTATCATGAAATTTTATCATTTGAAATTTGACATTTACAGTTGAGGACAGAATTATTCACCTTACTATATATTTGCATATTTTCTAAGGAAATATTTGTAAGTACTGAATTTATCATAAATAGTTGATTCTGTATTTAGTGTTGAATAATTCGGGAAATCTTTAGACGTTTTAATCTTAATTCATAGTGATAGATTTTTCTGAAAATTAATTTAGTCCAAAATTATTCGCCCCCACCCCTAATTGAAATTATGATATAATTATTCTTTATGGTAATTCTAATGTTTTGTTTTGTTTTGTTTTTTCTTAATTTGACATTTAATACAAACATCATTTGAAAATGAAATAGCACTTACCTGAGTTTATAACATTTCAAAAATTAATGAAAAAGACAATTTATGAGTGTCACATACCAAAATAACTCATTCGTTCTGAAACTATGGCAAAGATGGCTGAACTTGAAAAAGAAGTTCTGAATGAAGATAGTTAATGCATGCAAAGAAGGTGATGGATATACAAAACTTTCCAAGCATTTAAATGTTCCTAGATCAACAATTCGTAGCATTATGAAGATGTAGAGACTCCTAAATAAATTAAGGACTGGCAGACAACGGTTGATTTCTGAGGGAATGGAAAAGAAAATTGTTAGGAATGTCTCGAAGAATCCTCACTTAATGACAAAGGAAATTATGTAAACGCATTAAGGTTGAATGTATCAATGAAGACAATCACTAGATGCTTTCATCGACTAAGATTTCGAGCATATCGCCCAAGGAAAACTCCCTTAAAATTAAACACCTAAAATGCAGATTAGCTTATGCTAGAAGCTATCTAGAATATGGGAGTAAATATTGGAACTCTGTTTTATGGTAAGATGAAATCAAACTAGAATTATTCGGTCACATGAACTTCCATTATACATGAAGGAAAGTGAATGAAGCTCACAAATTAAAAAGTACCCTCCATAAAATTAAGTACGTTGGTGGGGATGTTTTGTTGCATCTGGACCGGGAGAACTATCGAGAGTACACAGGGTATCATGGATAAAGAACAGTATTTGGCTATTCTTAAAAATAATATAAAACAAAGAGCACGAAAGCTGTCTTTTGGGTGTCAATGGATGTTCGAAGTTGAGAATTTCCCTAAAGCTACGACAGCAATTGTTACAAAATACTTATTGATGACAGCAAATTTAAGATGTTAGCATACCTCGCATAAAATCCTGCCTAAACCCCATAGAAAATTTATGGGCATATATGAAGAAATGAATAAGAGAAAGAATGCCTTCGAATTTAGAGGCACGTTAAGCAAGGAAGAATGGAACCAAATACTTGTAAGGGATTATCAAAAATGATTAAAGGCAATAATCACAAATAAAGGTTACACAAATGATTACCGAGGCAAAAGGGCCAAGAATTTTGTCCTATGTTAAATGTGTTTTGTTCTTTGTATTATTTTTTGACATTAAAATAAAAAAAAAACTGTTGTGGGCATTACTACAGATTCTTTCAAATCCATTATTTCAACATTTGCAAAAAAATACACACGAAGTTTCCACGAAAAATTGAGCTATTAATGTTTTATTTGTAATTATGGAAGCCAAGGTGAATAAATCTGCCCACACCTGTATATTCATGAAAGCTTGAGGGCATTCAGTTTAATTTAGTATCTAAAACGATTTCTGCCTCCCAACCACTGGTCTAAGTCCCAATGTTAAACTTTTGAACTAGCCATATACTCTGAACACGTATTTAGAGTCAAAAGTCATTCATACGAAACAGCATGAAATATTGTCTGAAATGCCATAAAATTATTGTTCTTTGAGTAAAAACTGGAATATAATTCAGCATTTTCCATCAGTAAGTTTGCTTCTAAATTTGAAAAAAATGTAAGCAAAAATAATTAAATCATAATTAAATTATAAATAATTACATTTAGACAGTTAAAATAAAAATTAAAATATAAACGTAAATAAATAAAATAAAATTAGACACCTACAAAAATTTGCTAAAAATGGATGTTATATCATGAAAAAATACCCAAAACATAATAAAAACAAGATTTTGTACCACCCCAACGGCCCGTCCTAACAATTTCTCCGGCGGCCGTACTCCACGCTGCGATGTTGCCGGAAATTTGTAGAAAATGTCGGCCGGACAGCTGTGGGTACAAGATTGACTATAAGGAACGAACTTCCACAACTTGGATGAGTTGAAAGGATGCTTTATTCGTTTAGAGTTAGCCTTGTCGGTTGGGGCAGGCGAATGTGACACACAGCTCTAACTCTAATTAATGGAGATCAACAAATCCAAACTGAACGAAACAAGACGAACGGAGATCCTTACTTCAAGCTCGCGCCCGGCGGACTCCCTTCCACTTCACTCGTCTTAACTTTCTTAACTCTCTACGACTGTATTTACTCGCCTTCCCACGCAGGCCGGATGTGACACATGGTCATTTTATAGTGGGAATTCCCGGCTATATAGCCGGGCCAAAAAATGTCTGTCTATTTTTACCGAGTCGTGGTTCTACCCTTCGGCGGAACCACGACTGGGTTATTGCTCTCTGCTCGGAAGCAGAGAGCGCCCTCTACCCGAAAGCAGAGGGCTTGACAGTGTCATAGAGTCGTCAATATAATGACGAAAACTCTCTTAACTGCCTGACTCGGAATTTATTTAAAATTGACCGGAAACTCGGAAATCCGGAAATGCTTTAGACCACCGGTGACAAACACCGGCGACTGTAAGTCTGAAATTTCAGTTATCTTTTTTTTTATCTTAATAAGGCTTCCGCCGGAAAAGGTTTAATGTGTGGTCAAGATACAGTAAAGGACAGCCTTTGACCGGGTCATAGAAAACCTACCTGCTGAAGTTGAACTTATCTCATTAAATCACTGAGTCAAACATTTACCGGAGGACAATTTTCCTCATAAAAGAAAAAGCGTTTTTTTTTTTCTCTTCTTTTTCACTTTTGTTAGATATGTTTTTAAACTATTTTCTATTCTAATCTATTTTCTATTTTAATCTATTATAATAAAATACATATATGCCTAGTTATCGTGTCACAATTTTAACATTTTCTCAATTAGCGTTTTGCGAGTAAGACTATAAAATCAAAGGGTAAATATTCGTTTTAACTCCCGACGGCTTTCCCCCTTCAAATTTATCCAAGATAGCATTATTTCTGTGCAAATGTATATGCTGAACTCAAATCAACAATTAGTTATTGAAGAAACTTACCTTTTTTGCTTTGAAAGTCCATAAAAAACGAACTGTATCTCGCACTTTTTCTCTCCCGTAACTCTCACGAAGTCATGTAATTAACTGCAGAATGACGTTCTACGTAGGCAACAAATTTCTGTCGATTTTTGGTCGATTTTCTTCCTTTACTGAAACTTTCGGAGATGTACTTCCTGTCATGAAAGTAATAAGCGTGGAAATACAATAGCGCATTACTTTCATTACCGGAAGTACATCTCCGAAAGTTTCAGTAAAGGAAGAAAATCAACCAAAAATCGGCCAAAATTCGTTGCCTACGCAGTACGTCATTCTGCAGTTAATTACATGACTTCGTGAGAGTTACGGGAGAGAAAAAGTGCAAGATATAGTTCGTTTTTTTTTTTTTATGGACATTTAGATAAAAAAGGTAGGTTTCTTCAAAAACCAATTGTTGATTTGAGTTCCGCATATACATAATGCTATTTTGGATAAATTTGAAGGGGAAAAGCCGTCGGAAGTTAAAACGAATATTTACCAACCAAAGTACCTAAAATTCAATAAAATATAGATTCAAATATTTAAGATTTTTAAGATTATTTAGTACTTAGATATTATTTTTTTTAAATTGTCTTCGTCAAGTAATTTCTTTCAGTTAATTATTTAATTTCCCAAACACCAGGCTACCAAGAAATTATTAAACACGTCAGAATGACACCCCACTATGTAAAAAAAAAAGCTTTTCTGTGATGTTTTAGACTAAAAATAAGTAATGTTTTGTCAGACTAATAAAACTTTAAATCATCAAATAACGTTTCAGAAAAGTATATTTTATTTTTGGAAGATAAATAAAGTGAATTATTTGTGTTAACAGATCTGTCAATAAAATTTTACTGATGATGAGAAAAAAATTGATTTCAATCAATTTAAATTCAGTTTGAAATACAGCAGAGTATTTTGCTTACTAGAAATATTAATTTTAATCTATTCGCTAGAAATTAAAAATAAAATAAAAACGTCAAGAAATATATTTTTCATTTTTAAAATGCATTTTAAACCATAGGTATCGCTTTCTTTTTTGTTTTTGTAGGTGATTTTAGCAAATATCCTTCAGTACCAATTCAACTGCCAATACCTCTAGTAATAATCAAGTCATTTTTTATTTACTTTTTCTTAAAATTTCTCTAATTATTTAAAATATTATTATTTAAATATTTATTTTTTGTTTTCATTTCTTTTGTCTCCATCTTCGTTTTAGCGTTCAAATTTATCTGCTGAGGGTGTGGCTTAAGGAGGCGATCGGCAGATACCTGAACCCACAGACAGGGACGAACTCGATTATGCAATAGCTCCCTGTATATATATTTATCTCGTCTCCCCACTGAGAAGTGATGTGATGCAAGGTCGAGTTTAGCGTGGAGAACCCAAACGCGTACGCTCTGGCCAGGGACAAAAATTGCCCAGCCCCCGCAACCGTCGGATGCCCTGGCCACGGTAGCGATCACCGATCCATCCTTCTAATGCAATAGGGTGGTTCAGCCTCGGGCACCTGTTTCAGGCTGGACCAGGCACCTCACAGCATTTATTTTCCTCAGAAGCATATCTGTCATCGGATAGAGACACAATTGATCCGCACTCTGCCCAAGGACAGAGATTCAACTGAAAGATGATGATCCCTATCTGACAGTTTCTTAAGTATAGCCCCCGCCCACTTCGTATTTATACTACCATGACGCTTCATTTATGCATTAAGTACAATAAATGAATAGTCATAATAACTAAGACACTCGTTGAAAAAATATTAGAAAATTACCAATAAATATTAAATAAACTATAATTACCGCTCTTATATTCTAATAATGTCGCTTAAAGCGATCATGTCTCTTTCGAAACATGACTGACTGGGCAGAAAATCTTCTGGTTGCCGAGCAAGGCTGTAGAACCCAGTCTGTCCTGTTTTTTAACCTATAGCTGGAGGGAGTAGCGACGGATTAATATCTTTCCCAAGGGTATTTGCGCGTAAGTGAATGCAATGAATTCAGCTGGAATTTTAACTCGGATTAATACAAAATTTTTAAATATTCAAAGTTTTATAAAATATTCTAATTTATATTTATTTATATATATTTGGAAATGATTTTTATAAAAATTCATTATTCATCGATTTTTTCTTAAGATAATAGTGTCCACAATATATTTTATTCCTAAACAATTATAAGCTTTTTCGAGACATGATCGCCCAAGCGTGTATTACGCTGACTGAGTGAATTAAATAATGTCTTAATTTTATTACATTATATATTTTACAATTCACAACAGATTTTCTCTGTGTGTCAATTTGATCGAAAACATTTTATGATTTAAATCTTCAGAGGATTTTTCCTTATAACTAATGTAAATATTAAGCGATACTAAAAATATTTTTGGGAAATTTCTAAAATTAAATGAGTCGTGTGGATTGATCTACAAAAATATTTTTACAAAGGTTTTCTAAATAACAAACGTTTAAAAAATGATTTCTTTAATTTCTGAATAAGTCCTGAAAGTTTTATTAAAATCCGACAATTATCTGATTTCTGCAGGAATTTAAAATAACGAAAGGGGGAAAAAACGGTTAGCGTACAAATTTAAGGTCCGCTGTTGAAACCAAAAAAAAACTGACCTTAGATTTATAGGGTTTTTTTTTTTGGGGGGGGGGGAGATTTTATAGGAAAGAAAATGCTTCTTATAATCAGCAAATATGGTAATTTAGTAATCTACAGAGGAATACTTACTGTATCGCGAAGCGTAGTCTGGTCTTGGAACGAGGATTATTTTTTGGTAAAGATTAGAGAGTGGTTTCATTTCTGATTCATATGGACAACGGGATGTTCCCACAAGCAAGATTCGATCTTCGTTTTTTATAGTTTTGATTACTTTGGGCAGATCTTTGGTTAGGCGCTTCGGGTTAGTCTGATTGATGAAAAAGAAGAATTCATAAAAGAGAGGTTCATTTTACGATTCAAACAGCATTTGTGCGGACAGTCATCTTTTAGTTCCATACTCAAATAGCACAAATGCTTACGGCTATATCACGTTGAAACAACGGTTCTTGTACGATCACCTAAGTCAGGGGTCGGCAACTCATTCGACCCCGCGGGCTGGATCGTGTTATAATGATGGGTCGCGGCCAGACGAAGGCCATTAATCAAAAATTAAGGAAAATTACATATGCAAACCCCTGTCAACCTAAATATTTAAAACCATAATGAAAATAAACATTGAGAAATCAGAAAAACAAAATAAAATCTAAAATTAAAAAACACCTAACAAAAATGACTTTTCCTCAAGGAACGTCAAAATACTTCAAAGTGAAAAAAATTCAACCGAAGTGAAATGGATGAAATTATGACATGTAGGTTTGAAACTGTTATTGAAAATTGTACCACAAACGAACCACACGCATCAAACAAAAACGAAACACACATACCCATACATACGAGTACAAATAGTTGCAAACATATACACTTATGTATGATAAGATAGGAACATGGCCATTGAAAGATTCCAGCAACTTACGTAGGGCAAGTGGCAGAGGTAAGCGATGGGGGTGGGTCGCTGTTTCTAGGAATGAAATAGAAAGCCGACTGAGACAACATTGTCCCTTTGAAGGTATCTCCGCCTAATCTCTGTCGCCGGTCGGCCGTCAAATCGGCTCTCAGTTTTTGTTTTATGTTTACTTTTTTATTTTTTACGCAGAAATTGGCTTTTGATCGTGTTTTTGCGGTCATAGTATTCAAATTCGATTGGGTAGATCAGAGGAAGATAACAGCAGGCCTTTTGTTGAATTCGAAAGCCTCGTCTCTCAAGTTAAAAATAGAGTCATTGGTAATGAGGCTCGCGGGCCAGTCAAAATGCCTTCGCGGGCCGCAGGTTGCCGACCCTTGACATAAGTGAAGCTATGTAGAGCTTGGTTATTGCTTAGATGGGTGACCACTTGGAAAATATGGGTGTAATAGATAATGGTTCGGAATTGTTAATTGAAGAGCCGAGTTCCAATTCCAGTTGGGTTTGTTATATTTACTTGGGAAATATATAAATTCACCTCTTTTCCTCCCAGCTATGGGTTAATTAGTAACAATTGTATCACTAAATTATTATCTAAAATAATCTTACAATCCAAATTTATTTTCTGAATTTAAATAATAAGCAAAGGGTTAATAAGCCGTAGAAAACAAATCCATCAATCAATCAATCATAGAAGTTTTTTCTTCCTTTGCTAAGGCCCCCGCCCCTGGTTCCACCATCAATTCATACAACCAGGTCAGCTAAATAGATCCCCGTCTCTCTTTATTTCTCTTGCCTTCAATGCGCCTTGTTAGAGTTAAGTTTGCCTCATTGTGTTTCCAAGGAATTTATTCTATTTTTATTTAACGTTCAAAAGAGTATTTTAAGCAAACCTTCATACCTTTTCTTTTCCCATAAATTTATTGTAAATAAACAATTTCTTTCTGTTTCTCTTTCACACTAAGCGTTCTTTTTTGTGTGCCTAATGAACCAACTAATTCTTTTTATATTGAAAATCGCCATATTGATTTTTTAAGTAGCTTTTCGCTCCTTCGATATTTTTGTTAAATTGATCGCTATAAATCAATTGTTAAAGTCAAAATACTGACCTTGTTGGTAATTTAAACCAAATCTAGAGTTTTAGTTTTACATTTTTTTTAAATGCAGACGATCACCAAGCATACTTTTATGGCAACTTTTTTTATGAGGTTTCATGAGGTTTCATCCTTAGTGTCTCGACTGCGTGAATGTAAGCGTGATATGAGATTGGTAACTAAGCATCATCGTTTCACTGTTGAACTACCTAAATACAACCGCCAGTTCTATTCTAATAGTTTCTTTTCTCGCATATATCCGCTGTGGAAGTCCGTTTCGAAATTTTGCAGTCGTGCCACCTACAATTTTCAAAAATTTAAACGCAACGTCAATCGCCACCTTCTGCCTATCTGATTCCTGATCCTTTATTGTCCTTTCCTCAATTCTCCTCATTAAGGTCTTCTCATTTTCTTTCAATCTCTGTAGCCCCCTCCTGCGTCTTAGTGGCATTATCACCTTGCTTGGAGGTGAAATGCTTAAAAAAGTTATAATTCTAAGATTTTATTAGCCTGCCTCAAACATTTGCGTCTGCCTAAGATTTATTTATAAATTTATTTATTTATTTTATTCATCTTCGCGAGTTTAAATAACAATGAAAAATAAAGAAACTCTTTATTCATTTCAGCAAATGATAATTCGTTTTTATTCCGCATTTTATCATCTATTTGCCAGTAGGTTGTTATGCAAACACTCAAAAGACAATGCGTCTCTCTTCTTTTCATACAGTTATTTATTACCTACTTTCGTGGGAGCAGATATCGTTAATAGCCACACTTAGAATCTTAGATGACAAGGGACTTGGCCTTCTGAGATTCATTTGTCATCTTTTGATGACAAATATAACACGAAGCATTTTTATTGTGAGCTTACCACGCGCGATTTAACATAACGTGTAATGAGATTGTTCAAGAATTGCCAGATTACCTCAGGCATTATTGCTGCCTTCAAGACGTTCCTATTTTTCTCCAGTGCAGCTTCTGACTGGGAACGGGTTTCCAAGTACAAAGGTTCAGTTAATCTTTATTATTATTGGCTTCTAGCCTTGAAGAGAACTGAAACGGTAGCTTAAAACTAATTGGTATTTTTAACTCAGCAGGGTAATTTATGTCATGCTGTCAGGGAATTGGCGTTAAGGGTAAAATAGTCACGTTGAGCAGGATGAGAAGTCTTATACAACAATGGAGCGAGGAAAATTACTCAAGTTCCTTTAGTAGTGTTTCTTGGTCATACCGTCTGCTTCTTTTAGCTTTTAAGAAATTTCCGAAATCGTACAATGTCTATCCAGATAACACGCGATTTTTGGTGAATTTCAAGAGCGTTTATGTGAGTTGGCACCAAATAAAAACACGGAACACGCACTCTCTCGTGGGGTTATTCAGTCAGCAGTGATTGTGCTTATGGGTTGACTGTCGTATTCGGATGATTAAAAAGATTTCTTGGGGTGATTCAAGATACAAAACTTTGACCCGTCTCACAAAAAGATAAAAGCAAAAAGACTTCATAATTTCATACTAAACCATGGGTTTTAAGCTGAAGAAAACTTACCCGGGTTTACATTTTCAAGCTAAATCGATGGTGTTAGCGTTTAGATATAAGGATATAGAATAAGAATATAATAAATAGAAATAATATCAAGAGAAATATGACTGTAAATTATAAGAATAAACAATACGAATAGAATATGAGAATAAGAATCATAAGAACAGAATATACAATGGGGAGAAGATTATCAGAATAAAAATTATAATAAGAATGGAATAGAAGAATATAAAAGAAAATATATAAGAATAAGAATTAAAAGAATAAGAATAGAATAGAAGAATTTAAAATTAGAAAATATATAAGAATAAGATTAACAAAAATATAGAATCTGAAAAGATATAAGAGTTATAAGAATAGGAATAGAATATAAGAATATAAAATAGGAAAAATATAAGGATAAGAATTTTTAAAATAGGAAGAGAATATAAGAATAATTTCCTCTTCTAACAAAAACAAAGAATAAGAATATAAGAAATAATATGATAATAATAAAAGCATTTACAATATAAAATGAAGTCAAATCAAATAAGAATAATTTTCAGAATAAGAAGAGAATATAAGAAAATAGAATAGGAATAAAAAATGATATTATAAATCAAAAGAAATAATAAGAATAGTAAGAAATAATAAACAATATAGCATGTAATAATACCGCATAAAATTACAATATAAGAATAAGAATAGAATATAAGGATATACAATAATAATAATAATAATAATAATAATAATAATAATAATAATAATAATAAATATAATGATAATAATGGATTAAAGTCTGAGGCTTTATTCTTGCAATGCAAAACCAAAGTCTTTTCACTAGAAACTTTCAGGCAAATATTATACATAATAATATGGATCCAACATATTATCCATAATAATATGGATCCAACATATTATACATAATAATATGGATCCAAAATGCAGGTTTTGTGATAAACACCAAGAAACAATAGACCATCTAATCTCAAGCTGTTCTGTACTTGCCCCAAATGAATATAAAAATCGCCACGATAGAGTGGGGCAATATTTACATTGGACAATGTGTAAACACTATGGAAAATCTGTAAACAAACACTGGTATGAACATCACCCAGCACCGGTTACAGAAATAGAAAATGTCACCATTCTATGGGATTACACCATCCACACAGACAGAAAAATTGAAGCAAATAGGCCGGACATTATTGTTTAAAACCAGAAATAAAAAAAACTTGTCTATTAATTGATGTAGCTTATCCAGCGGATTGTAACATAGCAACCAAGGAATTTGAAAAACTGTCAAAATATAAAGACCTAGAAATTGAAATAGAAAAAAATGTGGAAATTGAAAACAAGAGTTGTGCCAGGTGCACTTGAAATGATAAAAAATGGAACAAAACAACACATTGAAAGAATCCCTGGAAACCCCAGCTTAAGAGATATACAAAAAATTGTTTTATTAAGTACAGCCCACACACTAAGGAGAATTTTGTCTATGTAACATTAGGGATGTTAGGAGAGATAGAAAAAAACATGAAATGGGGCCATAACAACACATCAAGACCTGTCTTAGGTCTTCCCGCAGACTTGGTTGGTAGTGCGGCCATAGCAGAAATCGAAATATGATGAAAAATGAAATAATAATAATAATAATAATAATAATAATAATAATAATACACTTGTTCGCATTTTACGTGTGCAAATTTCTTTAAAGCTAATAGAAAACAAAATTGAAAGACATACAATTGTTCTTTGGTCATCTGATATTGTCATTTTATTAAGAATAAGAGATTATTTTATTTTTGCTTTTTCAAATCCACCAATATTAGCGAAAATTCCCGTAAGGTTGGGAGGAAGATTCTACTGCATTTGAAGATGGAAAAGAAAACAATATTTCTTTGATCTTAATTGATATGTTTAATCAAGACGGCGCTTTCATCATCATCATTTTCCCTCGATTCCAACATAATCTCATCTATTTTACGAATTTTTGATCTCTCGAGTGTAAAATTCTTCAGATTTCAATGCAATGCAACACTCACTATCAATTTTAACCTTTTCATATTTAATAAACTGTTCTTCTTGTAAGAAATATTACAATGATCTGAAAAGATGATAGTCAGATGGAGCTAGTTCAGGAGAGTAAGGAGGGCATGGTAAAACTTCCAGATTAAGTGCCATAATCTTTGTGAAGAGGTGAATTGGTCAATATGTGTTCTTGCATTGTTGTGTTTTTACAGTTACCCAATGACGCTTTTTCTACAGAACTCTAATTATTTTTTTTTTTTAATCATATCACCCCGAGCAAGGCGGTAAGGCCACTGGTGTGCAGGGGGTTACGTAAGAGTGAATAGATTGGAAAAGAGAAAGCCGGAAACCACGTCCTAAACAGGGAACAAGGGATGAGCCTCTACACCTGTTCAATAGATGTGGGTGGAGTGTGAATCGGGCGATAGTTCAGTCTATCTACTCCAATTGAAAAAAATTAACAAAAGAGAAAATTGGAAAGACTGGAAAAGAGAAAGCCGGAAACCACATCCTAAACAGGGAACAAGGGATGAGCCTCTACACCTGTTCAATAGACGTGGGTGGAGTGTGAACCGGGCGATAGTTCAGTCTATCTACTACAATTGTTTATCGTCGCTTTTTTTTTTTTGTTGTTGTTGTTGGTGTATTGTCTATAATGCATTTCAGAGTTTAAATAGGCTTGAACATAGAGAGAATTTAGCTATCTCATGAGTTTTTAGCTTGAGAACCAAACAATGTTTTTGCCATCTGTTGCAGTCTTGTAACCAGGAATGCCAATTTTTCATTTGAAACAGATTGTTACAAGTGATGAAAAATGTGTCCTGAATGCAAATAGAAAATGAAAAACAGCAGGGCTACAACAAGATGAGAAACCAGTGCCAACATCAAAACTCCACCCACATTGTGTCAGTTGGGATATGATGGCAATATTTTTCTGTCTTAACTATTTAATTTTGGTTTAGCACTTCATGTTAGACTTCATGTTACACCCTTTCGATCCATCCAAACAAATACCAAGCATAACGTTTTATGTATGTAGTCTCGGTATGGAGCGGATTCTGTTTTCAGTGAGTGCTAACCATTGTCGTTTTCATTGGATATGTTTATAGAAGACAAACTTTTTGTTGTGGATCCCGGGAATGGGGTCCACACAAATAAATGAACAACGACCAGAAACAGAGATTGAAAATATATGTATTAACGGAAGGATACAAACTTGAATGAAGATTAGTAGTCCAGGAATGCGGGTTAGTAAAATGTAGGTGAGGGGGGTGAAGCCGTAGTGTATTAAGTATGTCCGCGTCGGAAGCTGACGGGTACTGCGTAATAATCTTCTGCGTAATAATCTTCTCGGTGAGTGGAGCACAGAGCTACAAGGTACAAGGCTTTTATAACGTGGGTCCTCCAGGCCATATAGCCCAGCGAAAAATATCTGTCTAATTTTGCCCAGTTGTGACTCTACCCTTAGGCGGAGCGACGACTGTGTTAATGCTCTCCGCCCGAAGGCAGAGAGCTGACAGTGTCCACGAGAAATTACCACGAGAAAAACGCGGTATTCTCCCGTGTCGCTTCTATAGCAGTAGTATAAGTATACTCTAGGTGAGTACATCTTTATGAAAAGGATAAAACCCCACAACTTTTCAACACTGACTATTTTACGTGTGAAAGATTCACAAAAATCTGCTTTTCAAAGGCGAGTGCAGCTCTTTGTATAAACTGAGAAGCAGTATGGAACCTTTATATGGAAGTTGATGTTGCTCTTCCATATCCTATCTCATATCTTTTTAAAGATCCTTTTCAGCTTCTAGACAAAGCTCAAGCACAACAAAGTGCTGGTCGTATCCATCACCCTCTATGGGTGTGAGACTTGGACACCAGGCGTTCGAGAACAAATGCTTGAGAAATATCCTCCCAGTCTTCTGTAAGCAAAAAACCAATGACTATGTACGAAGCAAGGTAAAAAGTTTCAGGAATCTCTTCTCACCACTATTAAACGTCAGTGGTTTGGCTACATTACACGGCATAACAACCTCGTCAAGACCATCATGCGAGATACTATTGAAAGCCGGTTCAAGCCGGTTCAAGTAACGCAAGAGCTAGGCAGACAACTTCAATGAGTTGGTGGGGGGACATGACAATGCCGGAGCTTCTGAGTGCCACTACCAACAGTGAACGATTTTTAGTCGTTCATGTGCCAACATGTTAGAACATGTCAAATTTATCAACAGATATAATATGCTTACATTTCCAATTTAGAGCACACTTCAAACTATCTCTTAAGAAAGAAAGTTTAAAATTACTCATTTAGTATCATCCTGATATGTCCCGGAAAGGGATATATATATATATATATATATATATATATATATATATATATATATATATATATATATATATCATTCGAGGTAGTTAAGCAGTTTAGGCAAATGTAACCGGGTAGGACAATCTAGTTCGTAAACATAATGGACGATACTCGTCGTATGCAGTATCCTGAGACGTAGGCGTAGTCAATAGACGTAGACCAATAGTGATAGACCTATGGTCGTAGATCTCTAGTCGAAGACCAATAGTGATAGACCTATGGACAGTAGATCTCTAGTCGATGACCAATAGTGGTAGACCTCTAGTGGTAGACCTGTAGACCTCTAGACGTAGACCCGTAGACCTATGGACGTAGACCTCTATGCGTCCTCGCCTTCGTCAGTATTTATGGCTGACACCAGCCAATCACATTACTGTGAGGGGGAGCCAAGGTGTTTGCCTATTCATTACATATTCATTATATCACATTTCTATTAAACATGAAAGATAAGGTGCATTTTAGACACTTGAAGTTTTATTTTCTTTTTAATATCTCAACTAAAAATATGTGCTATGTACAGTGAAGGTTTTTTAGCTGATAGAACTATACAGAAGTGGTTCACTAAGTTGGTGATTGTAGCCTTATTGATGAAGAATGCTTGGACAGTACCCCCACACACACACATACACTACAGGTGATGACCAAATCAAGACATTGATTGAGAATAATCTGGATTACATAATGCAGGAATTGGCAGAAACACTGAATTTATCAAAATCTTCCATCCAAGAACACTTAGTGAAGCTTTGGTACTCGAATTGCTACAAAGTTTGAGTATCACATGATCTGAATAAAAAGAACCATTTGAATGGCATTTCTGTCAGTGATTTGTTGTATAAACACAATTAAAATGTACCCTTTTATGCAAATTGTTACGGATGATAAAAAATGGATCGTTTACAACAATGTTAATTGAAAAAGACCCTAGGGTAAGTAAGGAACATCAGCAAACTTTAGCGACAGCAAAAGCAGAACTTCATCCTAAGAAAGTTATAATGTGTCTCAGGTAGTATGGGAAAGGAATCCTGTACTATGAGCTTCTGTCAAGTAACTAGTCAATTGATTCTGAAAAGTACTGCTCTATACTAGACGAATTAAAGACAGCAATTCAAGAAAAACGCCTAGAATTGGTGAACAGGAAAGGTGCTGTTTTCATCAGAATAATGCCAGACCTCACGTTTCTTTGGCAACCCAGCAAAATTTGTAGCAGCTTGGCTGGAATGTGTTACCGCACACGCCATATTCACCAGACATTGTTCCTTCGGATTTTTATGTATTCTGGTTCTTGCAAAATAATTTAAATGGTAAAAATGCTAATTTTTTGAATGACATAAAAAGCTACTTTAATGTGTTCTTTATTGGGAAACCACCGAAATTCTGGGAAGATGGAACCTTTAAATTAAAAGAAACATGGAGAAAGTTTGTGCAAGAAAATGGTTCATATTTAGTTGAATAAATATTTAATGGCATAATTTTATTTAGTGTTTTAATTTCTCTTAAAAATCAGCAGGAATTTTTCGAACAACCCAGTAGATTGTATACTATATTGATATTAATGGTATTCCCACTACAAAAATGCACTTTTACACCTTCATAGTGTTTCGGTTTTTGTTTTTTTTTGTTTTTTGTTTTTGTTTTTTGTTGTTGTTTTTTTTGCTCTCTCTCTCTCTCTCTCTCTCTCTCTCTCTCTCTCTCTCTCTCTCTCTCTCTCTCTCTCTCTCTGTGTGTGTTGGTTTACTATTTATTCATAGCTGGAACTCTAATAAATGCTGCCACCCCGGGTCAGTGTAAACCAAGGGAAGACGGCAATTAAGAGGCGGTTCTATACTCCTCAGGTTCTCCAATTTTCCGATCAGAGGCCTTGCTGACGGATGTAGTTTATCGTCATTCCCAGGACGAAGAGCAAAAATATAAGGAAAGAAAGAAAAAACAAAAAAGAACAAAAACGGAAGAGGAAGAAGAAAAAAGAAAGAAATATTCAAAAGAAAGAAAGAAAGAAAGAAAGAAAGAAAGAAAGAAAGAAAGAAAGAAAGATTAAAAATGAAAGAAGAAAATATATAATAAATTAGAAATGTCAACATTTCCAATCTCAGAACGAAACTCGACTCACGGGATCAGTTTTTGGTATTTTCTTTTTAAACATTCTCTCACAATCGCCTATGAAGAAAACACTCGGCTGAATGGCCCGTCCTACCTGAAATGTAAAAAGGCGATAATGCCACTGAGACGCAAGGGATACTAGGAGTAAAAGAGAATAAGAAGACTTTTGTGGGGAGAAAGGACAATAAAAGAACAGGGTTTAGGAAGAGAGATGGCAAATGACGTTGCATTAAAACTTTTGATGGTCATTAGTGACAGGAAAGAAGACTTCCACAGGTGACTGCAAGAAAAGAAACTATTAGAATAGAATTTACATCCAGCTCATTCGACAAGAAAACGATGGGACCTAATTGCCAAACTAGTTTTGTGCTTAAATTCATGCGGTCAGGGTACCGAAGTCATTGGAACAAATACCATAAAAATATTTAATTAGGGAGACCACGTCACGTCGGTGAGAAAGTGACTGAAGTCGAGATGCCACTTCAGGACCGATAACATTCTAGACCCTTCTTCCGATTTTGTCAAGAATTACGAGATATATATCAGTGCGTTGTGGTGCAGTGGATATCGACTCAGAATGCGACATCGCGGTGCCGAGTTCGAATTCCAGTTGAATTCCTTGCATTCACTTATGCGCAAATACCCTTGGGAAAGGTATTAATCCGTCTCTTCCCTCCAGTTATGGGTTAAATAATAGGACAGATTGTGTTCTATAGCCTGGGCTTGCAACCAGTCTACCGCAGAAAATCATGGCAACCTACTGCTGGATAATCTTCTGCCCAGTCAGTCATGTCTCTTTCAAGACATGATCGCCTAAAGCGTGTATTACGTATGGCATTTAACTGACTGAGTGAGTTCGATAGCAGAAAAATCTACAATAATGCCGTTGGATAGAGTCATTTTTCACCTACAAAAATACAATTGTTTCCATATAATCACCATCATTGTGTGTGTATTTGATAAACAAGAACCCTTATGTGCACGCTTGTTAAAACCTGCGCCAGGAAAGGCTACCCGCTTTTTCACTGCGACTATGACGGCGCCATTATCAGGAAAATGTTCCCTCTGACTTCTGTCTTTCATCAGCTTGAACAGACAAAAATTTGGAAGGTGCCAAATCTGGACTACATGGTGGGTGTGGTAGAATATTCCAGTCGAAATTTAGTGTGATACAGATATTTTATGACGGTGTGGGAATTGGCGGTATCGTGTTGAAAAGGAAAGGTTGACTTCTTTTCCCTTTTTTTTTTTTTTTTTTTTTTTACTTGAATTTGAGACTCCAGGTCTAAAGCTTAGCCAATATCGAAAGGTAACACTCAAAATGGCCTATCCAGGTTCAAGGGAAACCAGGAAATCACGCCGCTTATGTCCCAAAAGTAAATGTATGTCACTTTCCCCTCTGCGAGTTAATTTTATAACTTTTCTTTTCTTTGATGGGAAATTATTTTACTAAAGAAATGCATTAGAATTATTTATTAAATAAATCCATCAAAATTTTTATTCACACTAATAAATATCTATAAGGACACAGCAAATACTAAAAGCATTTTGATTGCCTGATGGCCTACAGGTTTATCTCACAGGTCATTTGACATATTTTGAAAGGATATTAGAATAACCTATAGAATCAGCAAACTGCCTGCATACGGATAAAAAATGAATTAAGTATATATACATGAATAGAAAGTGTTGTAAGACAAGGATGTGTCTTCTCGCCGGATTTATTCAACCTATACAGTGAAGCAATTCTGAGAAAATTAGAAATCCTAACATGAACTGTTATGCAATATTAGTCCTGCTATATGGCAGTGAATGCTGGAAAATCTCCTCACAGATAAAGAATAAACTTGAAGCAACAGAAATGTGGTTCTACAGAAGGATGCTGAGAATAACTTGAACTAAACAACGACGAAATTTTAGAAAAAAGGACACTTAAACTTTATATCAGAAAGAGACAGTTAAAAGTTCCTAATAAAAAAAATGAGGGCTTCAAATATTTCATGCACACAAGAGATATTGAAAGCAAGAGCGACAAAAGAGAACAGCGTTTAATGAGCTTGTGTAAATAGGGGTGGGGAGAAGAGGGTTTAGGAGAGATAACAGAGCAAGATTATTAAGAGTACAACGGACAGGAAATTGTGGAGAGCTATGATCAACACCGTCGTAAATGGACACGGTGCATAGAAGAAAGAAAGAAAGAAAGAAAATGTGTAAAATAAGAATAGAAAAAGAAAGAGAATAAGAAAAAATAGAAAGAAAAAATGAAAAAGAGAGAAACGAATAAAAAAAATAGTGAAAAGAGAAAAAAAGAGGAAATAAAAGAGAAATGTGGCTGAGAGAGAGGGGGAGGGAGGGGGAGGATAGAGAATGAAATAAAAATATAGAGAAAATGAAAAAAATGTACCTTCATTATTAGGTGCATCAACATCTTCAGACCTTCTTTCCCGCCATATTTACCAACGAGATTTGGTGCGCTCAGATCAAAAAGGCTGGCCCCTGTCTCGGTACAAATCGCATGTACCAACATCTTTTTGCCCGTGCCTCGAGGACCCGCCAACAGAATGGATTTGATCAGGGGAGCTTTCTCATGCACAAAAGTCGAACCTAGGATGTAAAATTTAAAAAACCTACAAATAATTTTCATTGAATATTTTGCATGTTACTTTTTAAAATAATTTTAACTTATTTTTTAAACTAAACCCTCATACACATAACATGATTATTCGTATACAATACATTTTCACACAAAAATGTACATGCATACAGGAAGCCTGAAAGATCCTTAACAGAAACAATCTATGCTAAGTCATAAAAAAGGGCATCATGAACAGAGAAGACGAAGACATTACCCCAGACCGTGGACAGCGCATTGGTTGACCAGGGTTCCTTAGTAATCCTGAGGCTTAGATCACATCCACATTGAATGCAGTCTGTACCAGACACGTATCCAAGAACACCAGTTCAATATCCTATAGCTTCGATTGTGTATAAGAGCGGACGACCCACCCAGGTGCCCTTTGAATACGATGACACTAGGCACGATGGTTCATTTAGCTCGTAACGTTGCTGATTAGATCCTAAATGACTAGTGATGAATGTTGAGCTAGATTAGTTGAACCTGATGACTAGGTTTGAAGTTGGACTTTTCATGGAAATAGCCAAACTGTACAACATAGAAGTAGGGTCGTGGAGTCAGAGTCGGAGCCTGAAGCAATTGAGGGATCACTGAAGTTGAAGTCAATGAAGCTATACTGATTCTAACTTCAGTTGAATTTACACTTTAGACGGCCTAGTTTAGTCTAATTTATTTTCAAAGATGTATATATGTAAAAAGCTTTACATTATAGCATTTTTATTTTTGTTATTACTTCTATATCGGTTCAAAGATTGTGTCTCTAATTCTGTTAGAAAATAGCGAAAAGGAACGATATAAAAGCCGCAATATCTTTATTCTTTGATATAAACCAGTTATAATGATACATGCCTACTCAAGCTAGCAGCGTATGCATAAGCCTTATAAGATATGTAGTTCATCATGTGCGTTGTGGTGCAGTGGATATCGACTCAGAACGAGAAATCGGGGAGCCGAGTTTGAAATCCAGTTGAATTCATTACATTCACTTACGCACAAATACCCTTGGGAAAGGTATTAATCCGCTTCTTAACTCCAGTTATGGGTTAAATAACAGGACATATTGGGTTCTATAGCCTTGGAAGGCAACCAGTCTACCGCAGAAAGTAATGGCAACCTACTGCGGGATAATCTTATGCCCAGTCAGTCATGTCTCTTTCACATACAAGCCTGTATCACATATGACATTTAACTGACTGAGTTCATAATCACTTAATTACATAAAGAGGTGTCGGTGGTGTCAAAAATTCATGAGTCGGAGGTTTTGGGTTCCGACATCACAGCCCTGCCTAGAAGGTAGCAGATGGTGATAGAGCAATGTTGTTGTTTTTTGTTGTTGTTGTTGTTGTTGTTGTTGTTGTTGTATTCAGTAAAATCACAGACTCTCTCCAAAGTCGATGGTGGTACCAAGTTAATTGCAGTGAATTATTCTAAGTTCTTCGAGATGTTTATTTACGCATACAGATCACAGTATAAAACTTTAAACTAAAGCGTACAGTGGTTTACTGAGTACAGATTACACAATTAAAAAAAATAAGGTGCATGAAGTGAGGATTGAACTCACTAATCATTGACAAGCTTGCTAAGCATTACACCACGTCGAAGTGCCTGGAACCTAAAGAGATATTTTCGTGATTGTACATTTTATTGCAGCAATAAAAGTAGACATATTAAAAAAAAACATTCATAAGAAAAAGAATATGTAAATTATCCACCGTTCCTTTATAAATATTGGTTAATAGTTGTGTTAATTAATTAGGTTCAGTGATAGTTGAATATGTGATTAAAATACAGTAGTGTGCAAGGGTCTTAGCCTGGATATGTTATCAATACTGAGTAAGGCTAATAAACATTATCACCTAAATCAATATACATTAAGTCCTACCAACCAGCTCTCTTTAAACAAAAGGAGTGGTTGGTGAGCTTAAGAGTAATTAGCATCTAATGTTGTTTGTATATAACATTAGTCTGGGGTTGTAGATTTTTTAGCTGTTGTGAACATTTTTTCTTTTTTCTTTTTTTTTTTTTTTTTTTTTTTGTCCTCGATTTTTTGTTCGAATAAGATAAGACCGATAAACCACTTCAGTCATTTTTAATCGTTGTATTTCATTATGATCAATTTATGGTAATACTAGCAGTATAGCGCGGCGTTGCTCGGGTGTAATAGATGCCTACCTGGGAACTGATTACATCAGAAAGAACATTGATGAAGATCAGAAAAAAATGTAACCTAGGAGAGCGACCGCGTTTGTATGAAAGGATCTGGAAACTTGCCCATTCAAAACAACCTTCATTTCATGATTTGATAGGAACGATTAGATTAAATCAAACAATTGCCCAGAAACACAGTAGCTCTAGAGCTCGCACAAAAAAACAGCATGCCAAACCCTTGTAAAATGCTTTTGATATATCAAAAGAAACAGCCAGAGCTTCGCCGTTTATATCAAAAGCCTGGTATATATATTCAGTGATGATCGTTAGACATTAGCAGTAGACCTGGCGAAGCGGAAGCCATATTGTTTGTAAGAGAGAAGATTGTGAGATGTGAGATGCCTAAATATTTCAACATTGATAACAGCCTCTAATACCTTGGCAGAAAAAAGTAAGAGTCTAATAAGGAGATAATTAGCGGGGTCAGAGGCTCCCTAGAGTTCTTACAAATGGGAACTACAGAGGGGGAATTCCAATAAACAGAAAAGCAGGAAGCAGTGAGGCAGTAGTTATAGCGTTTGGAGAAGATTGCAGCCAGGTCAGAAGGACATTTCTTCAAGACGATCACTGGAATTCTATCACCTCCGCTTGCCTTAAGAGAGTCAAGCTTAGAAATGATGTTAGAAACCTGAGATGAGGTTATATTGTGACACGATAACTAGGCGTATATTAAGGTGCTTTGTAAAATATGTATTTTATTATAATAGATTAAAATAGAAAATGGTTAAGAATAGAAAATAGATTAAAAACATGTTTTGTTTTAACAAAAGTGAAAAAGAAGAGAAAAAATAAATAAACGCTTTTTCTTTTATGAGGAAAATTGTGGAAGAGACAAGGGTATCAGATTACTGTTTTAAATCCTACCACTCTTCCGGTAAATATTTGACTCAGTGATTTAATGTGATAAAGAGATAAAGTTCAGGAAATAGAGTTCGGGAGGTGGGTTTTCGAATGACCAGGTCAAAAGCTGTCTTTTACTGTATCTTGACCACACATTAAGAATTTTCCGGCGGAAGCTTTATTAAGATAAAAAAAAAAGATAACTGAAATTTCAGACTTACAGTTGCCAATGTTTATCACCGGTGGTCTAAAGCATTTCCGGATTTCCGGATCAATTTTAAATAAATTCAGGTAATTTTTCCGAGTCAGATCAGTAGAGTAGAGTAGAGTGAGAGAGTCAGTTAAGTGAGCCAGTCAGTTGAGTGAAGTAGAACCTCCGTTCGTCTTGTTTCGGTCAGTTCGGATTTGTTGATCTCCATTAATTAGAGTTAGAGCTGTGTGTCACATTCGCCTGCCCCAAACAAAAAGGCTAACTCTAAACGAAATAAAGCATCCTTTCAACTCATCCAAGTTGTGGAAGTTCGTTCCTTATAGTTTAATCTTGTACCCCCAGGTTGAGGCTCCGACATTTTCAACAAACTCCCGGCAAACATCACAGCGTGGAGAACGGCCGCCGGAGAAAATGTTCGGACCGTCCGTTGGGGTGTTACAATATACATATTACACGGTTGAGTCTCAGTTCTAGGTGGGAACTGGTCGTGGGTTCTGCTGACGAGTGAAGAGTGGGGTTAAATGAGAATTTACGAGCAAACCCTTCGATTTTGTCTGCTGTTGATGTGAGGACTTCGAATTGATTGAATAGAGAAGGAATCATGGGTTTTCTGTTGTTCAGCACACTGTTGCAGAACCACCAGTAATCTTTGGAACCACACTCACGGAATGTTATGCGCTGCTTCATTCTATCAGCAAAAAACCTCTTAGCTTCATTTAGGACACGGTTACATTTATTACTAGCAGAAACAAAGAGGCGCCAGCAGATGTGTCGCTCCGGATTCCTGTTAGCGCTTGCCCGCGAGCAAGCAGGAGAAAACCAAAGAGTTGAACGACTTTTAAGTCGAAATTTCCTAGGTGGGATAAAAGCATGAATGCCAGCTTTCACCCAGAAAGAGACTTCAGAGGTGCAGCCTTGAACAAGGAGACTAAAAGGTGTATTCCATGGGACATCGCAAAAGAAATCACAGAACTAGTCCCAGTCCGCTCTTTGATAGCAGTAACATATTCTGCTGGTTGGAGATTTCTGGGTGGCGAGGGAGTAGAAAGAGATATTTACTGATACCACAGCATGATTATAATTACCAAGAGAACAGAGCTGCATAACATGGCAAGAGTCTGAGATAGAAATAAGAAAAAGATCTAGAAGAGAAGCGTGTCCATTGCGATTACTGGGGGAACGCATGGGAAGAGCCACCACTTGTGCAAAAGACTAAGTGATTGAAAAGTTCAGCGTTTGGATTCCAGCAAGATCAGTGTTTTTCAGCCACTTGTAATGATGGGCGTTGAAGTCATCGAACACAAATACATTAGCGAATTAAGGAAGAAAAATGGCCTTGTCTGTATTGTCTGAAATACTATCTAGCATGAAGCAATCAGAAGGAGGAGGAGAGCGGTAGAGAAAGAAGAGATAGCTTACTAAGTTTAGCAGAGAGAAACAGAGATATATATATAAGTGCACTGGAGATTCCATAGAGATCTCCCTAGCCAGATGGAGATGTTGGTCGACATAAACACCAAGGTCATTCATGTGAACATTTTAGTCTTTCCTAAAGATAGTAAGATATCCAGGAATCGAGAAATCAGAGAAGGGAATTGTAGGGTTGAGGTTGGTTTAGCAGAGAGATAGGATGTCAGAGAACCTTTCGTAGAGGAACGATGCCACACTACAAAAGTTGGTACAGATACCACGGACGGTAGAGAAGAAGATGTTGGGGGGTTTAGGTGTTTTTTGTTTGGCTGGTTTAGTTTTGTAGCTTTGATTGCGTGTTGTCATGATTTAGGGTTATTTAGGTAAGAAGAAGCCTAGAGTAGCAGTAGCAATCGGTCGCTAAATGCAACATGTGTAGGAAAGAAACTGGTGCAGACTGCAGCATAAAGTGGCCTCAGAGTTGCCCACCAGATGCACTTGCAGAGATACCCAACCAGGCGCGATATGACACTACAAGAACGCCGATATTATTCAACTGTTGATCAGAGAAGACTCTTAACACGTTATGCATGAATTTGGGATCCTAACTACAGCAACCAAAAACAGCAACCAAAAAATCTGCCAACCTGACACCCTCAGTATGAAGAGACGTTGCCATCATCCACATACTTCACAAAAAAAAATTTGTGACAGCACCATTATTAGGAACTGAGAAGAGGAAAGAAACAGGGAACACTTTCCTAAACAGAAAACAAGGAATAATCTTCTACTCCTGTTCAAGAGAAGGAGAAGAAATAACGACCGGCGACAGAGAAGAGTTCAAGAGAGATCTCCCTAGCTAAAGTGAGCTGTTGGTCAACATAAACACCGAGGCCATGCATGTGGACATTTGAGTCTTTTCTAAAGACAGGAAGGTTTCCAGGAATCGAGAAATCAGAGGAGGGAATTGTAGGGTTGAGGTTGGTTTAGCAGAGAGCTAGGATGTCAGAAGTAAAATAGCCATACTTACTTATCAATCTCGTAATACGCTTAAATTCATGCGGTCGAGGTACTAAGGAGGTTGGGAGCTCTTTAGAAAAATTGCCATGAAAATATTCATAGAAAAGACAGAGACAAGTCGCGTTACGGTGGTGGGAAAGTGACTGAAGTCGATATGCCAGGTCAGGACTAATAACATTACAGACCCTTCTTTGGATTTTGTTGAAAATCTCAGGTTATTTTGTTCTCTAGCGATTAACGTCGCTCAGATGTAATTCTGAAATTGTCGAACTCTCTGCCTTCAGTCGGAGAGGAACCCAGACAAGGCTCCGCCGAAGGGTAGAGTCTCGTCTGGGGAAAATTTTCGTCTGAGCTATATGGCTCGGATTACCCACATTAAAAAGGCCTTGTGTCACATTTTGTCTCAAATGATGAGGCAGCTAAATATCTAAAGCAGGATAACCAGACCAGACATGGCAGCAATATTCAATGGACGGGCGAATAGTAGATTTATAAATGCGCAAGTGGTTATAGGTTTTTTGTTTTTGTTCGCGTTTTTTTTTTTTTCTCAGATTAAAAAATATGGTAGAACTACATAATTTGGATTTGTATCGTGGAACAAACATCTAGTAAACGATTAAAGAAAGATTTTCATTGGATTTTCAGAATTTACCCTCGTACAATGCATTGATTGACGTCTAACGAATAATATTAGTTCAAAACATAAGTCCGTCGTGTTTTAAGTGAAATTCAGATATTTGCACACAGCTTTTAATGGCACCTGCATAGGTGCCATATTGTGCCACTCCCTTTCACCATTTTTGAGGAAGCTACATTATTCCACCCTCGCAGAACTTTAGGGTGATGAATCGGTCTATGTGGTTTTTACAGGCTTCTAAAGAATTGAAGTTCTTATTAAGCGAAATTTATATTAATCTAAATTAAATTAATGTGAAAATTCAGGTGACTACGGCTGGTGTAGTCCCCTCTGAGCTGTAACAATTTTTGTCGGTTCTGTAAACAGATTGGAGGTCTTACATTGTCCTGGTGGATTACCCAAGTAACACTGGACACTTTTCATCAATTGCTGTCATTAATCGAGTCAAGTGGAAACTACTTGTCTGAATTTAACATCTGCTGTTTAGGAAGAAGCCATCATCATCATTTATCCATCACACCCAGATAGTGCATAGGGCAGCTACTTTTTTGTTGCTGTAACAAACTGTTTTTTACGGGGCAGGGTTGTTAGCCCTGCACCCAACCCACAAACCGCAAACCACAAACCACAAACCACAAACCACAAACCACAAACCACAAACCTGGAGGACCGGTGGACCATTCTTGGTCCTTACGTTTACAGCACCTGGTATTCCCAAATGGTCACCCATTTAAGTACTGACCAGGCTCGATATTGCTTAACTTCGGTGATCGGACGGGAACCGGTGTATTCAACACGATATAGCCATAGACTAAGGAATAAGTAAAGAGGAAATATTTTAATTTGACTTTTTTTTTCTTGAGGTCACCGAACACAAGGCTTGAGATCCACTCAATGTAGAGATTTACAGAATAAGATATGTGTATTAGAGGAAGTAAAAACAGTTAGATATATAGCGATCGACCCGGTAACCTGTACTCTAAGATATACGGTATCGGTTATGGAGACATACGCGTAGGAGTTTGTTCCATATTAGCAGTTTTTTAAGAAAAGAGCTGTCTGAGTGGAATCCGGAGGAAATGTGGATGATTCATCTTCTTGGATGTTGAATGGCAAATCCCCTCTATAAAGATCTGAACTAATATCTACAGATTTTATGTATCAACAAATTTTTAACTAAACCCTAAAATCAATATGCAATGTTATCGGTTCTGACCTGGCATTTTGGTTTCAGTCACTTTCCAACCACCGTAACGTAACTCCCCTGTGCTTATATTATAAATATTTTTATGGTAATTATTCTAATGGGTTTTTCTCAACTTCACTACTTTAGGCACAGTACTAGATTGGCAGTTAGGTCTCAGCGTTTTATTATTGAAATTGTTAAATGTAACTGTAAGTTATCTTCTAATAATTTCTTCTCTCTCCTGTTGAACTCTTTTTCTGCCTTCTTGCTTTCTTGTCAACTACGATCGTAAAATTAAAACTCAACCTCAATCGTAATCTTTTCTCTTTTTGAATCCTGTTCTTTTAGTGTCCGGTATACCTTTGCGTCTTAGTGGCTTTATCGCCTTGCTTGTAGGTTAAATTGATTTTTTTTTTAAATGGTGGAATTAAAGAGTAGAATCTTTGCCAAGGCAATAGTGAAAGATTAGTGATAGGCTTGCAACTTTGAGATTGTTAGGAAAGAGGCTATAGAGGGAAAAAACAAGTCGTCTCCTAAAAGACAGCGAGAACAATTTTGAACTCTATCAAGGCTGGACGGAATGAGAATTGGGCAGTTTTGGCTGAGACACATTCCGTTTTCGGTCAAATCAAACTTGTGTATCGTGTAAAGGTAAAGCATAAAATATTCTTGAAGCGAAAAAGATGGCGTCGGCAAAAAAATCTCCAGCCGCACGAGATATTCTCACGAAACAAAGGTATTTCCTCCACTCACCAAGAGGAAGAATGGCAAAGAGTGTGATCACTCGACGGATATCGCTGAGGCTTGGCATTGGTTCGGACCCGGCTTGACGCAAAATGGTTCCCAAATAACCATAATCTCCCAAATAGTCAGATAAATTCACTTTTGGAGAAGGGATAATGATACCATGCATTACCAGTTCCTCGTACAGTGACTCAATCGACCTGAAAGACGGACAAACGTCTATAAAAAGGATGGTGCATTGTAGGATTACTTGTGATGTTTTTTAACACTATTTATATTCGAACTATTGCGCTCATCTTTCTTGTTGTTATCGCAACGTTTCGGTCGTTATACCATTCAGACTTTATCAGGTATGTATTGATCAGGATAACCTAAAGGAACTTCCGAACTGAAACCTTTATTAAATCTACAGGGGTAGACTGTTCTCCATGTTTAAGGATATTTCATCCTTTTTTATTTTTAGTACAGCTCAGTTATTGCTCGCCATTTTTCCATTGGTTCCAAATACGCACTACCCGTCCCAGGGATTGAACTTCCATTTGCTATGTCCCTAAATTCAGGAACAAAATTTCTAATCTACGAGGGATTAAAGTGATGGTTTGTGAATCTGGTGACATAGTAACCGTGAGTTCAATCCCTGGTCCTGGCAGTGTGTACTTGGCCTCAGTTGAAACAGAGAAAGCAATAACTGAGCCCCAGTAAAAATAATAAATCAACGAGTCATCTCCCCTAGACATGAGCAGTGGAACGAAAACAGTCTATACCTGTAAATTAAATATAGACTTCAGTTTTGAATTTTCTGTAGGTTACCCGGATAGATATACTGATGAAAGCCGGAGAGTATAACGGCCGAAACGCTGTGATAACAACGAAAAAGATGAGGCCAATAGTCCGAATGTAAATTGTGCAAATAATAACTGCTTATTAAAGAAATTTAAAAAGATACATATGACGTATTACAGAACAGTGGTCATTTCTGGTAACCACCAAGCAAAAAATAATAAAGAAAACTAATAAAATTTGCTCGGAACAATATCGTTTCGTTTTTGATGTACAAAAGAAAATAGAGACTTACCTCATCGTTCAAAGCGCTCTCGAGTTGCATGTTATTGCTTTAATAAAAATAAAAGAATAGCCTCTTCACTAAACGAGACCAGTATTGTATGTTAGTGAACATGCAAATCTGTTTTGCTCTTGACCTGTTGTAAGCGTTGGGTGCTAATTAGACTGTTTTTAAGAAACATGCAACTATTTTTCACTGCTAGCTGATCACAAGCGTTGTGAAAGAACGGTGGTGTAAGTAACGCGAATGGAGGCAATATTAGGAGACGAACACAATAATAATCAGGATCTGATTGGATACTTTGTGCATCAATTCAGGATGAAAGCCAGAACTGATAGAAAGCGTTTGCCTTCTGCGAATCTCAGCAAAAGGTGGGTGCGAGTTGCGAGGCTTGTTCGCGTGAATCGGGCCAATCCTGATTTCCTTTTTTCGTCGACTAAAATCAGAACGGGGTGAAATCCTGTCAGACACCACCCTTTTGTTTGCCTAGTTAATGATGTGACTGTCGTTCTGGGCCTCATTCTTCCTTCTCATTTGTTAGGGTCCTTGTCAAGATTCCCAATCTCCCCAGTTTTTTATCCGCGTTTTTGTTTTTGTTTTTTTTTTATTCGACCATACTTATACATCTCCCCATTGCCGAATCGATTTCTCCCTCCATCGCCACTAATAAGTGAGCTTCTTGATACTGTTTAGTAACAGAACACTGCGGCTGCTCTCATTTTTTACTTTTATTTGAATGTTTTGGTTTCTTGTATTTATTATTGGATTCAGCCCCCCCCCCTTTCATTTCTTTTATTTTTTTGTATATTTTTGTAATAAAATTTAAAAAGAAACAGAAAAATATTTGTACATATTAAGAAATGGTTAATATCATAGGTATTTAATTTGGGACCCCTGCAAAGATGTGGTATTGTGGTACATGTTGGATGGGATGGAGAATGGTGGGTTCTTGTGTTGATTGAGAAAATTGTTAGAGAGAATGGATCATGAATTAGGTTAGACAGTGAGACCCGCTTTTCCCCACTTCTTCGGCCTTGTGCCACAAAACAATATTATACGTATTGTTTACATAAACGTAAGTGTTGCACGTAGATCACGCTGCTTTAAAGAACATGCAAATCGATTTCAATCTTAGCTAATCGTAAGCGTCGCGAATCGATCAGACTGCTTTAAAGAACTGCTATTTCCATCTGTTCGGGCAAAACGTTGTTCAAGTTGTTTCATTTATCGTTGGCACACACTTGGAAGATATCTTTCTGCTACTCAAAAAAAATTGGCATCATTGGGAGTGTGCATGTGATCACACTGATTGAGATAGTTTATGTGTTGAGGAAATGACAACACTTTCTCGAAACTGCGGATAGGAGCTGAGATATGATCTTCATTCAGTCAGTCACTTAAGTGCCATACGTGATACACGCTTTGGGCGATCATGTCTCAAAAGAGACATGACTGGCTGGACAGAAGAATATCCCGCAGTAGGTTGCCATTGCTTTCTGCAGTAGACTGGTTGCCATCCTAAGCTATAGAAACCAATCTGTCCTGACATTTAACTCATAGCTGAAGTGAGAAGTGATAGATTATATTACATTATTATATTAAGTATAATTAGTGGGGGATCAGTTTTGTTACTTCATAACAATAGAAAACCGATCCTCCACTTTATGCCCAATACAAATTTTAATTATATTTCCAACTATTATATTCAGTCAGTCAGATCCATCTCTGCCTTCCATCTGCATGGATGAAAAGGGACACGTTGCGTCTTGGGCTAACGTTCTCGGCTGATATAAAGTAAGTCAGTCAGTTAAGTGCCATACGTGATACACACTTTGGGCGATCATGTCTCGAAAGAGACATGACTGACTGGACAGAAGATTATCCTGAAGTAGGTTGTCATTGCTTTTTGCGGTAGACTGGTTGCTAGGCAAAGCTATAGAACCCAATCTGTCCTATTATTTAACCCATAACTGGAGGGAAGAGATGGATTAATACTTTTCCTAAGGGTATTTGTGCGTAAGTGAATGCAAGGAATTCAACTGGAATTCGAACTCAGTACCCCGATCTCTCGTCCCGAATCGATATCCACTGCACCACAACGCACATCCTACCTATTGATCCTCATTACCCGGCTGAAACAAAGTTAGAAAGGTATCAAATAAAATAATAATAATTGTGATTTTCTGTTTTCTTATTATTTTCGTTCGTTTTGTGGGTTCTGCATAAAGTTGTTCAATCGCATCGTCAGCGTTTAGACGGGTCATATACCAACGGGGTCTAGAGAGCCTACATCCTGTCGGAAATCATTTTCACCCTAGCGTGAACTAACTTTAGCTGATAAATCTCTAATCGTAAAGAATTTAAAAAACTGACCCCCTCATTCAAAACACTTGCGACTAGTATACGTTTGAGGATTGTGAAAATTGCGTTATTTAACGTCAAGAATAAAATGGAAGATGTCGAAACCAAAGTTGAGTTGGTGGGAAGCAACCCTCCCCAATTGAAAATAGATTGACGACAAAAAATATTCCAAGTCTAAATTAAATACTGATTTTGAACAGAGAATAATGTCTGCTGTTTTCTTTGACATTAACGCCAGTGGATATGAAAAAGACAAAAAAAAATGAAATTCCTCTCCAGTATGTCCGTAAATTCCAAGCATACACCTGAAAATACAGATTTTAAAAAGCATCTTCTTCCTCTTCGGTATGGTACCTAGACTTTATGAATTTAAGTGCCGTACTAGATTGGTGTTAAGGTCTCATGTATTTACATTTGAACTAGCTAGGTGTAACTAAGTTCTATGCTCACAGTTTCTTCTCTCATACTTCTCGCTTGTGGAGCTCCCTTCCAGCTCCATGATTTCCAGTTATCTTTGACTTACAAAAATTTAAATCCAATGTCGATCATTATCTGCTGTCTTCCTGATCGCTCTTTTATTGCTCTCGCTCCTTATCCCTTTGCCTGTCTTGTGCATCATATTTAATGCACAGAACATGTAGTTTCCACGTCCGAAAATGCTTTTGGCAGGCAAAAGGTTACTGTTCTCTTATTCTCTCACACCCAGTAACTTCTTGTGTCTTAGTGGCTTTACTGCCTTGCTTGCTACACTTTCCTCAACACGTGCGCCTTTCGGCTAACTACACGAAATTATTATTATTCATACCCAATCTCTCCCAAGTGGTCGTCAATGATTCTGTAGCTTGTCTTCTTTTACAGGTAGGAGTGTTGTCCCTTTATCCTACGGACGTGGTAACATTCAATTAAGTGCCATACGTGATATTTTTATTTTTTTTTTAATCATTTCACCCCGAGCAAGGCAGAAACGCCACTGATGTGCAGGGGGTTACACAACTGTAGAAAGATTAATTAGAAAAGAGTGAGGAGTACAAGCTAGTTAGAAAGGAACAATAGAAAGCTGAGAAAGCAGGTGCAATGACAGATACATGGGCGGAGAGAACGTGAAGATTATACAGGGGAGGGGAGAGAGCTAGAGTCCAGTGGTTAGTAGGTGAGTATTAACTTTGCTTTTAAATTTCTGGAGGTCGTAGCCGTCAGGAAGGCAAGAATACAGGAGTGAGTTCCACAGGCGGGAAGTGCGAGAGAGGAAGCTGCAGGAGTAGAATTGTCGTCTGCGTTTGGCTAACCTGACTGTGAATGGGTGGGACCCAGTTGCCAGTCTGGTTGCACGGGTAAACACCTGTTGAGGAGGCATCAGTGACTTAAGCTCATCCGAGCAGAAGCCATGAAAGTATTTATAGAACAGACAAAGGGAGGCCACATTTCGACGATGGAAAAGTGGCTGCAGTCGAGTCGCCAGATCAGTACCTATCACATTACAGACTCTCCTTTGGAGCTTGTCAAGAACACTGAGGAGAACGGCAGGGGCACCTGACCATAAATGGCAGCAGTACTCCATGCACGGACGGATGGTTGACTTGTATATATGCAGGATGGATTCAGGTGGAAAAAACATCCTGGATCGACATAGTGACCCAATCTTCTTAGCAGTAGATTTTGCTATGGATTCAATATAGTGCTTCCATTTGAGGTCTGAGGACAGGGTAAGTCCGAAGAGGCGTAGTGTATTACTCTCCGGGAGAATCATCTGGTCCATGCTTATGGGAGGCAGAAGAGGTTGCCTGTAATGGTTGACAGACAACAGCTTGGTCTTAGAGGAATTGAAGTTGACAAGCCACTTCTTGCCCCAGTTCACCACAGAGTGTAGATCCCGCTCAAGGTCAGCAGCGAGATTATGTCTGTCGCGAGATTATGTTTAGGTAATGTCTTTTCCGGTCCATCACTGACTAGGCTGGATATTCACCCGCAGTAGGTTGGCATTTCTTTCTGCGGTAGACTGGTAGCCAACCAAGGCTATAGAACCCAATCTTTATTGCTATTTAACCCATAGATAGAGAAAGAAGGGACGGATTAATACCTTTCCCAAAATTATTTGCGCTTAAGTGAATGCAAGGAATTCAACTGAAATTCAAACTCAGCTTTCCAATTTCTCGATATCAACTGCACCACAACCCACATCCCAACCACGCGAAATGGGTCCCGCCAAATATCTTCATAATCCATCGCCCAAAAGCCACACATCATTGTTACCTGTCTGGCGTGAGATCTTTCTCTTTTTTCTTTTTGCCCTTTTTGCCGCTGCCTTTCTTTTTCTTTTTGCCGGATTTTTTCCCTTTCTTCTTCGCTTTTTCCCGGTCGACGGCCTTTGCAGAAAAAGAGAAGATGAAATGAGATGAGAACTAAAGTGAAACGCGCACAAAACTGGGAAGCTTTCCAAAAAAGAAACTCAAACATGACGGAAAATACAAGAGTGGATCAACAAGTCAGTAGCCTGGTACGTAGCTAAATTTTCATCTGAAATGTTCACCGCATAATGGTTGATCGATGTGATTATAGTCAGCACTGATTTAAGTTCATTGTCAAGAATGTGAATTAAGTTTTAAAATGAATGTTTATTGCATAAGATAAATTATTTTTCATCATTAGGATATGGACTAAGTTTTGTATATAATTTTTACCGCATAACGGTTGGTTTATATGATTATAACCTCTGAGGGTCGCTTCTTGTCGTGGTGAAGGGATTTGCGTGATCAAATGACTCTGAGAGTGACACCGTCTAGAGTTCTCCTGGTAGGGCCACCATTAGCGCCAAGGCCGATGCCGAGGACACAGACTAAGTGAGAACAACCACAAAGATCCCCAACAGTGGAACAAGCGGATGACGATTACAATATATCTCAACGGTTAAACCAGTGGATGAAGGGAGCTACGCATGACGGTCATGCTACAGATTGCGTACTCAAAATTATAACAGAGTCAGTGGCAGTCCGTTGCATTTTCATAACTGGATTCTGCATGTCTCATTTCATACGCGCCGCAAAGGAAGGTCAGGAAATTAAGTGCGTGGGTCACTTCCTGGCAAGTTGAGGTCCACCTTAAGCATACTGATGCCATCGGCACTTTCTTCTACTCTGATTTTGTTTCACCTCCGGCCAAATCTTGCAAAGCCAAACGGCGATAGAGAATAGATGACTGGGTGGGTTTGGTGAAACTTGAAGCTTCTACTCCTGCACCTGCACATTAGCGGCCAATTTAATCATCAAAGCCATCATCATAATCAGAAGAAATCAAATTCTTGGATACGAGATAAAGCCGACGACAACGGTATGATTATGATCAACACTGGATTAAGTGCATTAACAAGGAAAGTAATTAAGTTTAAAAAAGAATATTTTCCCGTCATTAGGTTGTGAACTAATTTTTGTATAAAATATAGATTGCGGTTGATCTATATGCTTATAGCCACCCCCTGGCTTAAGTGCATTGACAAGGAAGGAAATTAAGTTTAAAAAGGTTTATTTATCATATAAAATAAATGATTTTTTATCATTAGGCTATAGACTTATTGATGCACTCACAACACACACGTATGTACATGTGTGTGTGTGAGAGAGAGAGAGAAAGAGAGAGAAAGAGAGAGAGAGAGAGAGTGTGTGTGTGTGTGTGTGTGTGTGTGTGTGTGTGTGTGTGTGTGTGTGTGTGTGTTGGGGGCGGGTAAGTGAATTATATTTCCATTACAGAAATTGGGAAAAAAATCTATATTTTTCGTTTAATTACTTTATTTAGTTACACGAAATGTTATATTATATCTACTGCTCACGAATCTTGAAATTCCTTCTACATTCTTGTAATTTGAACTGATCTATATTTATAAAAGTGACGAGGGGGGACATTGTGTAAGTAATTGTTTGTTTGGTAGATTCGACTTAGCGTCTGCATTTTGCGGTCTAGCTCGACGGGAGTTGCGCTCAGATGTAGATCAAAATTTTAGAACGCTAACAACACTTTAAAATTTTTCAGAAAGCCGAAATTAGGGGTAGAAAAATATATATTTTCACCCCACAAAGTCAGGGATCAGTTTATGCATTGATTATAATATACCCCACTTTATATTATCTATATCTATATATGTTGCTCTTCCCCCTCCCACCCTAATACAATAGAAACATTCTACATTGTTATCTATATCTATAATAGTGACGAGGGTGAACGTTGTGTAAGTATTTGCTATGTAAACTCATTATATGTTTTTTATTCTTATTATTCCTTAAGCTACCCGAATGAAACCGGGCTAATCTATATCTATGGAAGTGACGAGGGTGAACGTTGTGTAAGTATTTACTATGTAAATTCATCATGTGTTTTTTATTCTTATTATTCCTTAAGCTACCCGAATGAAACCGGGCTAATCTATATCTATGGAAGTGACGAGGGTGAACGTTGTGTAAGTATTTGCTACGTAAATTCATCATATGTTTTTTATTCTTATTATTCCTTAAGCTACCCGAGTGAAACCGGGCTAAACTGCTAGTGCCCTTTAATTGTAGATGTGGTGTAATTTAAATGTATTAAATTACAGGGATGTGGAAGAGAGGATGAATCATTGACTGTTTTGAGGTTCAAACTAGTTAACGCGTAGAATTTAAAATTGTTCCTCGCCTCTTTGATACTCCGTATTTATAGCAAAGGCAGATACCATTGCTTGACTAGGGAAGTAGCATTGGATAGCTCCACAGTGCATACACTCATATTTCAACTTAACATTATGGGTTACAATGAGTTCTAAGGGACGACGGTTTTATAAAACAACCCTAATTAAGATCACTGTTAACTAATTCATGAAACTTGCCAAAAATTATTTGCAAAGAGTAAGATCAATTATAAGCCACTCTCTTCCTAAAACCAGCTAATTCTCTAGAAATGAAATACACTTCTGAATTCCACCAATCATAACCTTCACCTGCCATGCCACACATATTGTAGAAAACTACCCTCGTTCTCTTCATGTTCCCTTGGTGAGATATAAATTCCATTCAAGCAGCTTCTTCCCATAAACCACTGCCTGGTGAAACCAACTCCTACGGGGATGCTTCCTTGATCACTACAGTCTTAACCTGTTCATGTCTAGGGTTAATCATCATCTTCCATACATATCGCTATAAACTGTCTTAATCTGTAGCCCTCTATGTCGAAATGTTGCCTATTTACCCACCAAGACCGAGTAAATTAACCCCTGAATGGGTACCTGAATATACTAGAAACCTCGATGCGGTGTTTATTTGCAATTTTCGCTTTTTTCTTTTGAGTTTACAACGGGTTATTACACCAACGTGAACAAGAATTCAGAAGGGCATGGGGCAGTCATTGGCCGGTCGGTTAAATGCTGGATGAAAGCCCCCTTGTATACTTACAGTAGGAACAAGAAAAGAGACACACTCTAATGGAGGAAAGTTTCAAATATATAAGAGAAATGATAAAAACGTTAGTTAATTTCTCAGAATGGCACATAATGACAATTATGAATGCATAAACTAAAAAGTTAATAAACTTAGAAATCTGAAAATTAAATTGTACATAGTAAGAGAGATAAAAATTAAAATGTAAATTTAATTAAACTAATCAACAAAAAGACAATACGGAAATTTAAACTTAGAAATAGTTGAAAAAACTATCAAAACGAAATACGCTTCGAAAATTTTCAAAACACAACTGGCATATATAAACAGCAATAAATGACAAACACCAGTAAAAGTACTCAAATAAAAAAGGAAACTATATTTGAAATTTTGGAAAAAAAATACCAGTTATCACACGAGTCAGTTTCCTGGGGTAACATCAGATGAAGTAATCTTTGAACTTTGAAATGTGAAACACAGAAATGCATGAGGCAAAAGTGGCATAGTAACAGGCATTTTGACACCTGCAGGAAAATAATTCCACAAAGGACTAGCTGAACTATTTAGTCAGTGTACATAGAAAAGAAAGGTGCCTCAAAACTTCAGTATAAGAATAGTAATCCTACTTATATGCTACTGTTTCTAACTTTATGAAATTTTAATACTTTTTGAACACTTTATAAAATTTTTGTAGGGAGATTTGTTTTTGGAAGCACATGCGATAACATTAATATTCAACTACACAAATACACAACTAAAATCAAGATAGTGTTGCATGTTAGGTGTAACAAAAGGGGAAAAATGATTGAGCAAACTCAGAGTTAAAATACAGATAAATATTTAATTCACAAAACATTAAATAAAAATATTTACAATATTTACAGTTTGGCATTCAAATCAAGAGACATAGAGTTTACTACTGTCAGGCGAAGTAATACTAGGAGAGAAAGAAAAGGTAAGGCGAAGTGTTACGAGGAGAGGAGGGGAAGTAAGTTGTCAGATATCTTTATCCCGTTAAGTTGGCGGAGAAGTTAAGTGCTATACTTTTTGGACATCCTTAAACGCGTATATAAAGACTAATTATTGGCTTGGTCATTGAAAGAGGCAAAATATGTATTTACCCAGATAATTCCATAAGGTTCTCTTTCAGGTTTTAGTTGTTCAGACTTTTCTGCGAGATTCTTTCGGTCGGATATCGATCCCTGAATCATTAACCGGAGTTGATATGACAGAAAATCCTTTTAAGAACTCTTTCAAGTTTTTGTTTGTCGTCGACTAGAGAGATTCTTTCGGCTGGAATATAAATCCTGAATATTAACCGGAGCTGTAGAGGTCAACCCATCCTGCTATCAACTGACTGCTCCGTGCCCACAACCTGTTTTTATAGGGGCTAACACCTAATTTACATACTTCTAGAACCTTTCGAACTCACTGAAATATTCTACAATCTTCCAAACGTTCTATTTTTAATTTCCTTATTTTTACAACTACTTTCTGAATTAAAACTTTTTTGTAACAACAAGTAGGACTCAATAGACAACTTTTTAAACATTATTTTCTTCTTTTTTTTTGTATATAAATGCATCCTCGTAACAATAGTAAAAAAGTGAGGCAAGCGGATACGATTTCAACTAAACTATTTAAAGCATGACATCGAAGTACCTTTCACAAAAAGAAATAGCAACGTATAGCAGTAAGTATAAACGTTGATTGTTAAAACAGTCTACAATTTCCTGACAACATTTTATTGATATCAGAATCATTTTTCATTGATTTGAAAGGTAAGTTTTTTTCATGGGATAAATACAAACCTATTCTTGACGTTTTACGAAGTCATCCGTACTTAATTTGTACATCAATCGGCCATCTACAATGACCCTAAGAAAGATGGCATAGTAACAGATCTTTTGAAACATGCAGGAGAGTAATTCCACAATGGATTATCACAACTGTTATCACAATGAATACGAAAAAAATGCCACAAAACTTCAGTTCAGGAATAGTAGTTCTATTTTGTAAAAAGAGAAATAATAAAAACATTGATGATATGACACTATCACATTCCTATGGCAAATAGACATGTCTTAAGAATGGTTATTCAACAATCGACAATCTATAAATAATAAATCAATTCATAAAAACACAGATTATAACAAGCCACTTTCTTTAAGAATAGTTATTCGACAATCTATAAATAATAATCAATTTATGACTTATAGTGGGCTATCTACAACAAGGACAAATTCCATCAATCTTCAACAATACACAACTACCCTTCACTAAAACGGACTCTCCACTATAATCTGGAAAAGAATGGATAACACACTATAGAACCACACAAGATAATGAACAACAAAACAGATATTTGAGATAGACAGATAGGTTATATTAAACGTAAAGATACAAACTGGAACGTAGGTTAGTAATCCAAGAATACGATTAGTAAGGAATATATATATATATATATATATATATATATATATATATATATATACAAGTCTTTGAAGTGAAGCCATGCTGGAAATAGTATATCCGTGTAATATTATTCTGGCTGAGTGGAGCTCAGAGGTACTATGGCTACTGAAGCGGTATTCTCTTTGTAACTTCGGTATCTCTCGGTAACTTGCCGATCAGTCGCTGTTCTCTCTATGGCAGGAGTATATGTATACTCAAGACGAGTCCATTATCATAGAAAAAGGGGAAATCCCACAACAGTATTGGGTAAACATTAATATAAAAAATAACATTAACGAAAGATTACGGAATATAAATAAGACGATTTATAAAGATGGGATTGAAAGGATTTAACTAAGAGAGAGTGCGGGATAATGAAAAGGACTTTAGTAAAATACTTTGAACATAAAACGTATAATGAATGGAGTAGCGTCACTTGGGGTGTGAGGATGCATAAATGGAATTTAAACAAGTAATTTGAAAACAAACTGAAAAATACACTAATTGATTAAAAGATGAAAAATATATTCAGATGAAATACACAGGGAATAAAATAAAGTCCGATTAAAAGTGAGAGAATAATATATATTTAGAGGAGATGAAATAGAAAGAAAGAAAGAAAGAAAGAAAGGTTATACATAACTGAGATAGATAGATAGATAGATAGATAGATAGATAGATAGATAGATAGATATTAACAGGCCTAGATAGATAGATAGATAGATAGATAGATAGATAGATAGATAGATAGATAGATAGATAGATAGATAGAAACAGACTGAGATAGATAGATAGATAGATAGATAGATAGATAGATAGATAGATAGATAGATCAAAATCATTTATCGTGTAAATATATAAATATGCAATCCACCTGGAAGTGGATGAAAGTAAAATACAAATTACTTTCTTACCATTTTCAAATTCTTTAGTTCCTCCCTCATCAGCTCATCAACCTGCACCCGTATCTCAGACTCCACTTCCACCCTTTTCTCCTCTTTGATCAGTTCCGTGTCATGTTTTTGCATAAAATTGTCGCTCTCATCCCGATGTGCCCAGACGGCTGCAACAGCAATATGCGTACGAACATCAATAAACCCATTTATTTTGGACAAAAAATACTTATTTCTCAACATACACTTTTTCCTTGTCAATGCACTTACTTCATTGAAGATTACTAAGCACATAGTTCCATCATTATACAATGTCAACGAACAGCCACGTTTCAAACTGCGAATTTCTTGAACCGCTTTGTTCAAGTCAGTCTTGCTTGAACGCAGTTTTCACACAATGTCCTGAATATTGCGTTCATGCCTGAAACAGACTGTCGCCACATGGTGTTGATCTCGGTGTCCACTTTTACATTTGCACACGCTTTATCTCTGATATTGAGCCTTTTTACCCATAGATATAGCATCCAGTTAAACTATATTTCTATCACACACACACACACACACACATATCTATATATATATATATAACACTTCTAACAAATATCTAAAAAACGCAAACCTATCAGGGAATTTAAAATGTCAGAAACCCAGGTGCCTAATTTGTAAACATTTGGTAAACGACACAATATTCTCTGTACCCAACACCAAAATCAAATTGCAGCCACCACGCCACACTTGTGACAGCGAAAACATTATATACTTCCTCTTTTGTTCAATATGTCCCAATAGTGGATATATTGGCGAATCCGGTAATAGCTTTAGATTTCGCTTCAATAATCACAAACTTAATATACGCCAAAATAATCAATATTCCCCAGTAGGAGCACATTTCAATCAACCGGGTCACACCTTAGAAAATTGCAAATGTTTACTAATAGACTCCAATTTTAGTTCTACATACGCACGCAGAAAGAAAGAAAAATACTGGATTTTAAAATTAAATACACACAAGCTAGGGTTAAATAGCGACTTAGGTGCTTTGAATCTTTACAAATACTTCAATAACTAAACGTTTTTAGATACATTTAAAAATATTTTTTTAACTTTTTTAGATACAATTAAACAAATTTTTTATCTAAAACAAATTTACAAGCATTATTAAAGATAGGTTTACGTTTACAAGCATAATTTTGAAAAAATCTGTCGCTTTCAACGTCACTTGATGTAAAAACAAAAACTCTCTCCACAAACGCATCACGTGATGTAAACAAACGCGTCACGTGATGTAAACAAACTCTTCACTGACGCTATCGCGAAATACGTTACTAATTCAAATTTTAAAATCATTTGTTTCTGATGAAGGGCCGAGGGCGGTCTGAAATATAAAATATAGTAGTAGAAATAAACAAATACTGTCAAAAAAACACATTTTCAAACTCAAAACTTTTTAATATTCTTTCATATATATATATATATATATATATATATATATATATATATATATATCCAGGTAAAGAGGACCCAAGGTTTTACGATTTTGAATTCCCTGGCATTTACTTTTTTTTTAAAAAGTGTCCATTACAATAAATATAATAGAGCATGATATAATCATATAATTATAAATTAAAAATACATTGCGACACTGAAATTTTTATGTCTCGAGATTTATATCTCGTCATCAGGCAATGTTAGCATTTTCACAACTAAAATCTAATATTGCATGATATCGAGATAGAAATCTTGAAACATAGAAATTTCCGTGTCGCAATGTATTTTTAATGCATAATTATATATATATATATATATATATATATATAAATTTAGAAATGGGATCTAATGATCCTTTCTGAGGGAGGAACCTGCTTCATCGGTGATCCTTTGATAAAATAAACTGGAAAGTTCTAAAATTTGAATGTGTATGTTGGTAAGGAAAGGAAAAGGCGAAGCTAAATGAAAAAGCAAAGAAAAAAGGAAGAAATAAAAAGGAGAAAGAAGAAAGGGAGAAAGAAGAAAAGGAGGAAGGGAAAACGTTATTTTGGAGTCAAAGACAAGGGGTGAGACGTGGAAATGGAAGGAGATATACGCTACCGTCAGTGAACTATAAGATTAAGAAACTAACAAGAAAGGGTTAGAGTGTGTATGGGTGGGGGTCATGAATCCGAGATCAGGGATTGCCGAGAGGAATGAAAAAGGAAGGGAAACGAAGATAGGAAGAAAGGAAAGAAGGGGAAAGAGAGAGAGAGGAATAAAATATCAAGACAAGGGAATACGCAAGTCAAGACTGACAGAAAGAAATAGATAGATACATTGAAAAGCTAAAGGTATTGTGGTAATAAAATGCTGCAAGCAGGATTAATGCGTGTGGAGGCGTTTTGTATGTAAGGAAACAGTCTTTGAATATGGGTACCACGGACTTTATAATGTTAATTGGCAATAAAATGCTGAAAGAGAATTAATGCTTAGGAATTTGGGAGCGTGTAAGGAATGTCTTTGATGTATTCGCTCCTTAGGTCAGTAAGTAGTTTTTGAGGCAAGGAAAAAGGAAAGAGGTAAGGGAGGCGAGCATAGTAAGCCACTTGACTTTGGTCAAGGGAGATACTAAATACTCTCTTCTCCTCGAGTCGGTCTGCCTGTCAATGCTTTCTGTATCCGCTTTTTATATCTCTTTTTGGATCACAGCAGCTCATTTGGGATTTCACACTTGTATTTGGTTCCGGGCTTCCCATTGCCTGATGAATCAAATTCGCGTAGGCTCGCAAACTGGAAATTTAATATTTAATTAATTTTTAGTTTTCAACCGGAACATCTGCGCGGAGCCGGCAGCGCAGCGACGACTTTTGGTCATTTGCTTTTTGGTCGTGAAAGCGCAAACATCCGGTCCATCGCTTTTGCTCGGTATCACCACAAAGGAAAGATGACACTCTTTGCTCACCTATGCTTAATTTTGTAAAAATTTTAACTTTTCAAAACAAAAAAAAAAGAAGAAGAAAAAAACTAAAAAAACCAAAATATGTGTATGCAGGTGTGTGTGTTTATGTTTAAGACTATCAGTGAAATATGGACACACTCTAATTAAACATTGACAATAGAAAGAGTCCTCCTTTTATTTTGTTTTATTTTCTGTGGCTAATTTTAAAATAGTTTCATGGTTATTTGAACGAGTGTTCTTTATCTTTTTTCAAATAATTTTGAATAATTTTGTCCTTTTTATTTTTAAAAAAAAAGTCCTGTTAAATTCCTTGTTCGTCTTTTGCCTGGTCATTGTCTAGTTGACTGCACCACCCCTCAGCCAAAAGATAAAATAATTCTTTTTCTCTACTGGCGGTAGTACACGTGCGTTTGGGTTAGAATCAGCTTAGAAATATTCTTAAAACTAAGTTATCATTTTACTTTGATTTTATTTTGTTTTATTTTCTGTGGCTAATTTTAAAATAGTTTCACGAGTGTTCTTTATCTTTTTTTCAAATAAATTTTTTTGACCGGACTTTAACTAAGTTAAAACTTAGTTAACTCACCACCGTTACCTTTTTGTTTTTCTTTCTTCTTCAATTGGAGTAGATAGACTAAACTATCGCCCGGTTCACACTCCACCCACGTCTATTGAACAGGTGTAGAGGCTCATCCCTTGTTCCCTGTTTAGGATGTGGTTTCCGGTTTTCTCTTCCAATCTTCACTTTTTCTTTTTTTTTTTTCAATTGGAGTAGATAGACTAAACTATCGCCCGGTTCACACTCCACCCACGCCTATTGAACAGGCGTAGCGGCTCATCCCTTGTTCCTTGTTTAGGATGTGGTTTCCGGCTTTCTCTCTTCTAATCTTTTCACTCCTACGTAGCCCCCGGCACATCAGTGGCGTTACCGCCTTGCTCGGGGTGATATGATTTTAAAAAAAACTCTATATTCTTCTTCTTCTTCTTCTTCTTCTTCTTCTTCTTCTTCTTCTTCTTCTTCTATGTGTTGTGTCTCTTCAGGACGTCGCCCTTAACACCCTTTCTCTTGTTATCCCTCCCAAAAGCTAAACAGATTAGAAAGAGAGAGAGAGACAGGAAAAATTCATTGAAGACAAAGAAACGAGTACTGGATTGTTATGTGATATCTGTCCTTCAATATGGCAGCATATGCTACACAGTCTCATCAAAGATGAAGGAAAGACTTGAAATAATCAAAATGTAGTTCTACAGAAGGATGCTGGGGATACCATGATTGCAATGATGAAGTTTGGGGAGGATAATAAAAGAACAGAATATAAAAAAAAAACATTATTAAGGAATAAAAGAATAGTAAAAGAACAGAATATAAAAAACATTATTAAGGAATAACAAAATAATAAACGAACAGGAATTAAGAAGACAAAAGATAACGACTGCATTTAAATTTTTGAAGATAAAATTTGACTGTGATCAAGAAACCGGAAGAATGTTCTACAAGTGAAAAATGTGATAGAAGGAACTATTAGCATAGAACTTACGGTTACATCTAAACATGTTAACTCTAAAATGAGATGACCTTGTTACCCAACTAGTCAGTCAGTTATCTGACACGTGATATACGCTTTGGTGATCATGTCTCTTTCGATCCATGACTGACTAGGCAGAAGATTTCCCTGTAGTAGGTTGCCATGTCTTTCTGCGGATACACTGATTGCCAACCAAAGTTATAAAAACAATTTCTCCTACTATTCAACCCATAAGTAGAGGAAGAAGAGATAGATCCATATCTTTCCAAGGGCATTTGCGCGTAAGCGAATGCAACGAATTCAACTAGAATTCGAACTCGGCACTTCTATTTCCCAATCCGAGCTTATATCCATTGCACCACAACGTACATCCAGGCCATTTAGTACAGCGCTTAAATTAATAAAATACTAGCGGAACCAATTTCCACGGAAGGATAATTATGATTTCCTGGGAAAATTTTACTTTATCATACTTCAAATGATAATAACGTCTTAATATATAAAATAAATTAATAAAATAATAAAATTTTAAAAGAACTGTTTTCATTTTTATTATTATTATTATTATTATTATTATTATTATTATTATTATTAAATAATTTAATAATATATAAAGTTTTTAAAATATTTTTAAAATCTTCAAAGAATTGATTGTGAGTAGACTTTTTAGTTAAGAATTGATGATTATATTGCCTATCTAAAATTGAAAAGTTTAATAAAAATTGTTTTATTATTAATCCAATTTTATTTTCTTCAGAGTATAATGTTCTTAATTATTATTATTTATTCCAGCAATTAAAAGCTTATCAAATTAAATTATACCAGAGTTTTATTGCATTTTTTATTTTACTCTTCGGAGAAGATTTTCGGATAATGATTGCAAACTTAAAATAAAAAAATAAGTGATTTATATTCCCCAATGAGTCCTGCGTTGAACAAATAAAACAAAAGTTAGCCATCAATATAAAATTTATTAAGATTTCATGGATTTACGTGGAGGGGGTGGGTAACAGAGGTAAAAAAAAATATTTTTAACAAGATTTTTAAAAATAATAATTTTAAAAATAATTTAATTCATTTGTGAATGAGTATTGATAGTTTCATTAAAATCCGACAATTATTTGATTTTTGCGAGAATCTCCAAATGAATGTGTTTGTCACCGAAAAAAATTGGGTGATGCAATCATTACGTTTCCATTATAAAACAGTCGTAACGTTTGTTTAACCGCTAACTCAAATCAAAACAAAAGTTTCTGACAAAATTTCGAAAATGTTAGAAGGGATTAAATTTTTTTTTAAATAATTAAAGTTACTGCAAAGGCACCTGCGTTCATTGTAAACAGAAAAACCCATGGGTGTAAAAGAGGCCAGAAAATTCGTTATTTGGTCGTGGGATACGACAACAAACCTACCTATTTTTATTATATTGTACAGTACACACATATATACAAACAGCTTAAGCTGCTGCTGTTGCTGCTGCTGCTGTCTCCTCCTACTCTCTCATTCTTTATTACTCTTCCGTTCGGCAAAGGTGAGAGAAAGGCTGAGGAGAGTAGTGTTTAAAAAGATAGATGAGAAAGAAAAGATATAGAGAGTAAGTGTCGTAACGGACGGACGAACTAAGGAAGGAACAAACACAATTATAATATGATAGATACCGTATAAGAAAAGTTCATCAGAGAATAATACCATAGAAATATTTACAGAAAAGTACAGGGAAACTATGTTACACAGGGAAACTACTGAAGTCCAAATGCCAGGTCAGCATCAATAATATTGCAGATTCTTCTTTGAATTGAATCAAGAATCTCTAAATATATAGCAGGAGCACCAGACTATATGTGGCAACAATATTCCAAGGATGAACAAATGGTAGACTTATAAATAAAAGCAAGACAGAAAAATAGAAAAATTCAAACGTTTAAATAAAAAAAAATTAAAAATTAAGCAAATCACAAGTAACGCATACAAAATTCTGACACAGATTCAGTCAGTCAGTTAAGTGCCATACGTGATACACGCTTGGGCGATCATGTCTCGAAAGAGACATGACTGACTGGGCAGAGGATTATCTCACAGTAGGTTGCCATTGCTTTCTGCGGTAGACTAGTTGCCGACCAAGGCTATAGAACCCAATCTATCCTGTTACTTAACCCATAACTGGAAGGAATAGACAGATTAATACCTTTCCCAAGGGTATTTGCGCGTAAGTGAATGCAATGAATTCGGCTCCCCGATTTCTCGTTCCGAGCCGATATCCAATGCACCACAACGCACATAGTATATTCCTGAAAATAAACAAAAGAAACTTAGCGGTAAAATAAGTATTCAGTGAGCTTTAAAATTCATTGAAATAAGTCATTCTTATAGCTATAGCCTTCGTTGAAAAGGGCGGTGTCTATGTATCGGAGTGCCTAGTAAAAGTTTTCATAGAAGTAGTGTGAAACAGTAAAACAAACAGCTGCCACTAATCAGTCGTTGGAACTGAAATGAATGTTCTGGCCGAACAGTAGAAACGACAGAGCAATAAACTGGTCACTTTGTAACGTATCCGCTGTGAAAACTCTACTGACTGTATTCGTTCGTTTTTATTTTATTTATTTTTTACGTGATCAGCTAGGCTCAGCAAACTAGGATTTTGGGGTTTTTGTTAATAATCAAAATCTGTATTTTTAGCATATACTAGCTACTAGCCTCATAGCCCGGTGTTGCCCGTGCAACTCAGAACATTTTAGTAGTAGGACTCGGTTATATAAAAAAATGATTATATAAAAAAATTGGTTGTTTAAAAATTGTTAAAAAATTCTATTAAAACATTTATTTTCTTTTGTTTTGCGTAAACGTGATTTGATGTTTTGTGTGACATTTTAAACAACATTCCGTTTGTTTTTGTTTCAAAATTACGGGGGAAAATATTTACATTTTTTGTTGACTAAATGAATTTAATATAAAAACAAAAATTATTTATTTTGTTTCACTGAAATTAGAAATATAAAAACGCTCTCAGCTCAGAAATTTTCGAAGAATATTTAAAAATGTAGAAATATAAAAACTATTACGCTCTCAGTTCAGAAATCTTCTTCTTTTTTTTTAATTATTTCTTTTGTTTCAAAATTACAGGGAAAAATATTCACATTTTTTTGTTGACTAAATGAATTTTTAAAACGTCTGAATAAAAATTAAATATAAAGGCTCATTTTTTTTTAGTCGCGTTTAACACGTGTGATTTAATTTCTGTGACGTAATCTAGCAACCATCTTAGATCTTAGATATTTACGGAGCAAATGTAAACAATCTGCACCATTGGCCAAAAAGTGCGAAAGCGAAAATTGCTGAACTTAAACTCAAAAAGTATGTGTCGACCTGGCTTCCTTGTAGATATGTGTCCCTAGAAAGTTTGAATAGCATCGCTTAAAAAATGTAGGCGTGCATAGATTACAGTCACACACAGACTCACAGATTGCCTTTTATATATATAAATTTGCACAATTTATGATTATATGAGCGTGGTTTAGTGGCGATTCAAAAAGGTGGGAAGATAGATTTAAATTTGTCAGGAGTGCGGTTCGATGATAAATATGAATTCTATTAATAAGAGGGATAAAATCAAAGATATCAACTTCGATCTCACACAGACAACTTATGTCAACTACCCCCGCTAAATAAAAATAATTTACTTGCGTGAAAATTCAACTTTTAAAAAGAAAATGAAGCAAATTAAAACGTTTCAGTAGTGTAGAAGATAAGCAGACCCACACGAATAAACGGCCTCGACTAGGCTGTCTGTTGCAGAGATTTGGCCTCCTGGATGAGCAGACCCATCCGATAAAAAAGACCTCGACTAGGCTGTCTGTTGCAGAGATTTGGCCTCCTGGATGAGCAGACCCATCCGATAAAAAAGACCTCGACTAGGCTGTCTGTTGCAGAGATTTGGCCTCCTGGATGAGCAGACCCATCCGATAAAAAAGACCTCGACTAGGCTGTCTGTTGCAGAGATTTGGCCTCCTGGATGAGCAGACCCATCCGATAAAAAAGACCTCGACTAGGCTGTCTGTTGCAGAGATTTGGCCTCCTGGATGAGCAGACCCATCCGATAAAAAAGACCTCGACTAGGCTGTCTGTTGCAGAGATTTGGCCTCCTGGATGAGCAGACCCATCCGATAAAAAAGACCTCGACTAGGCTGTCTGTTGCAGAGATTTGGCACCCTGGATGAGCAGACCCATCCGATAAAAAAGACCTCGACTAGGCTGTCTGTTGCAGAGATTTGGCCTCCTGGATGAGCAGACCCATCCGATAAAAAAGACCTCGACTAGGCTGTCTGTTGCAGAGATTTGGCATCCTGGATGAGCAGACCCATCCGATAAAAAAGACCTCGACTAGGCTGTCTGTTGCAGAGATTTGGCCTCCTGGATGAGCAGACCCATCCGATAAAAAAGACCTCGACTAGGCTGTCTGTTGCAGAGATTTGGCCTCCTGGATGAGCAGACCCATCCGAAAAAAAAGACCTCGACTAGGCTGTCTGTTGCAGAGATTTGGCCTCCTGGATGAGCAGACCCATCCGATAAAAAAGAACTCGACTAGGCTGTCTGTTGCAGAGATTTGGCCTCCTGGATGAGCAGACCCATCCGATAAAAAAGACCTCGACTAGGCTGTCTGTTGCAGAGATTTGGCATTCTGGATGAGCAGACCCATCCGATAAAAAAGACCTCGACTAGGCTGTCTGTTGCAGAGATTTGGCCTCCTGGATGAGCAGACCCATCCGATAAAAAAGACCTCGACTAGGCTGTCTGTTGCAGAGATTTGGTCTCCTGGATGAGCAGACCCATCCGATAAAAAAGACCTCGACTAGGCTGTCTGTTGCAGAGATTTGGCATCCTGGATGAGCAGACCCATCCGATAAAAAAGACATCGACTAGGCTGTCTGTTGCAGAGATTTGGCCTCCTGGATGAGCAGACCCATCCGATAAAAAAGACCTCGACTAGGCTGTCTGTTGCAGAGATTTGGCCTCCTGGATGAGCAGACCCATCCGATAAAAAAGACCTCGACTAGGCTGTCTGTTGCAGAGATTTGGCATCCTGGATGAGCAGACCCATCCGATAAAAAAGACCTCGACTAGGCTGTCTGTTGCAGAGATTTGGCCTCCTGGATGAGCAGACCCATCCGATAAAAAAGACCTCGACTAGGCTGTCTGTTGCAGAGATTTGGCCTCCTGGATGAGCAGACCCATCCGATAAAAAAGACCTCGACTAGGCTGTCTGTTGCAGAGATTTGGCATCCTGGATGAGCAGACCCATCCGATAAAAAAGACCTCGACTAGGCTGTCTGTTGCAGAGATTTGGCCTCCTGGATGAGCAGACCCATCCGATAAAAAAGACCTCGACTAGGCTGTCTGTTGCAGAGATTTGGCCTCCTGGATGAGCAGACCCATCCGAAAAAAAAGACCTCGACTAGGCTGTCTGTGCAGAGATTTGGCATCCTGGATGAGCAGACCCATCCGATAAAAGACCTCGACTAGGCTGTGTGCCAGAGATTTGGCCTCCTGGATGAGCAGACCCATCCGATAAAAAAAGACCTCTGACCTTAGGCTGTCTGTTGCAGAGATTTGGCATCCTGGATGAGCAGACCCATCCCGATAAAAAGACCTCGACTAGGCTGTCTGTTGCAGAGATTTGGCCTCCTGGATGAGCAGGCCATCGATAAGACAGACAGGCTGTCTGTTGAGATTTGGCATCCTGGATGAGCAGACCCCATCCAAATAAAAAAGACCTCGACAAGGCTGTCTGTTGCAGGGTGGCCTCCTGGATGAGCAGACCATCGATAAAAGACCTCGACTAGGCTGTCTGTTGCAGAATTTGACCTCCTGGATGAGCAGACCCATCCGATAAAAAAGACCTCGACTAGGCTGTCTGTTGCAGGGAGTTGGCATCCTGGATGAGCAGACCCATCCGATAAAAAGACCTCAAACTGAGCTGTCTGTTGTGAAGATTTGGCCTCCTGGATGAGCAGACCCATCCCGATAAAAAAGACCTCGACTAGGCTGTCTGTTGCAGCGATTTGGCCTCCTGGATGAGCAGACCCATCCGATAAAAAGACCTCGACTAGGCTGTCTGTTGCAGGGGTGGCATCCTGGATGAGCAGACCCATCCGATAAAAAGACCTCTGACTGAGCTGTCTGTTGCAGGTTGGCCTCCTGGATGAGCAGACCATCCGATAAAGACCTCGACTAGGCTGTCTGTTACGATTTGGCCTCCTGGATGAGCAGACCCATCCGATAAAAAAAGACCTCGACTAGGCTGTCTGTTGCAGAGATTTGACCTCCTGGATGAGCAGACCCATCCGATAAAAAAGACATAATGAGCTGTGTTGCAGAGATTTGGCCTCCTGATTGACAGACCCATCCAAATGGTATATTCGCGGCTGTCTGTTGCAACTGGTTGGCCTCCTGGATAACGAAGACCCATCCGATAAAAAGACCTCGACTAGGCTGTCTGTTGCAGAGATTTGGCATCCTGGATGAGCAGACCAACTCGATAAAAGACCTCATTAGGCTGTCTGTTGCAGAGATTTGGCCTCCTGGATAGGCAGGCCCATCCGATAAAAAGACCTCGACTAGGCTGTCAGTTGCAGAGATTTGACCTCCTGGATGAGCAGACCCATCCGATAAAAAGACTCCCAAATAGGCTGTCTGTTGCAGAAGTTGGCATCCTGGATGAGCAGACCCATCCGATAAAAGACCTCGACTAGGCTGTCTGTTGCAGAGATTTGGCCTCCTGGATGAGCGGACCCATCGATAAAAGACCTCGACTAGGCTGTCTGTTGCAGAGATTTGACCTCCTGGATGAGCAGACCCATCCGATAAAAAGACCTCGACTAGGCTGTCTGTTGCAGAAGTTGGCATATGGATGAGCAATTCCACATCAGACAAAAAGACCTCGACTAGGCTGTCTGTTGCAGAGATTTGGCCTCTGGATGAACAGACCCATCCGATAAAAAGACCTCGACTAGGCTGTCTGTTGCAGCGATTTGGCCTCCTGGATGAGCAGAACCATCCGATAAAAAGACCTCGACTAGGCTGTCTGTTGCAGGAATTTGGCATCCTGGATGAGCAGACCATCCGATAAAAAAGACCTCGACTAGGCTGTCTGCAGAAGTTGGCCTCCTGGATGAGCAGGCCATCCGATAAAAAGACACAAACTAGGCTGTCTGTTGCAGAGATTTGGCCTCCTGGATGAGCAGACCCATCCGATAAAAGACCTCGACTAGGCTGTCTGTTGCAGAGATTTATCCTGGATGAGCAGACCCATCCGATAAAAAAAGACCTCGACTAGGCTGTCTGTTGCAGAGATTTGGCCTCCTGGATGAGCGAGACCCATCCGATAAAAAAGACCTCGACTAGGCTGTCTGTTGCAGAGATTTGGCTTCCTGGATGAGGCAGACCCATCCGATAAAAAAGACCTCGACTAGGCTGTCTGTTGCAGAATTGGCATCTGGATGAGCAGACCCATCCAGTAAAAAAGACCTCGACTAGGCTGTCTGTTGCAGAGGTTGCTCCTGGATGAGCAGACCCATCCGATAAAGACCTCGACTAGGCTGTCTGTTGCAGAGATTTGGCCTCCTGGATAAGCAGACCCATCCGATAAAAAAAACCACGACTAGGCTGTCTGTTGCAGAGATTTGGCATCCTGGATAAGCAGACCCATCCGATAAAAAAGACCTCGATTAGGCTGTCTGTTGTAGAGATTTGGCCTCCTGGATAAGCAGACCCATCCGATAAAAAAGACCTCGACTAGGCTGTCTGTTGCAGAGATTTGGCCTCCTGGATAAGCAGACCCATCCGATAAAACAGACCTCGACTAGGCTGTCTGTTGCAGAGATTTGGCCTCCTAGATAAGCAGACCCATCCGATAAAAAAGACCTCGACTAGGCTGTCTGTTGCAGAGATTTGGTCTCTTGCATAAGCAGACCCACACACAGAGATTTGACCTCCTGGATAATTGGTTGTTTCGAGAAGGCTGTCCTTCAACATAGAGGGCATTACTGATAAAAGTGCAAGACAGTCATTGGGTTTAATTTCCCTGACAATAGAGATGACTGGACGTTATCAAATCATAGTTGAAAAATCTTAGCATAAAACTGGAGTATTCGGCATCGAGTGGATCGGTTTGTACTTGCGATAGCAAATCAGTTTGAATTTGTCTACTTAGAATTGTGACTGTTCGTTTCTTATTAATTGTTAATGATTGAATTTTTAAAATTAATGTAAACATCAAAGTCATCTTAACATAAGGGGGAAACCCTTATGATAAGATAATTTTGATGATTTTTAAACATTTAAATTGATTGAATTTTTAATATTTTCAAAATATTATTAGGACCTTGAATAAGTTCTCGCTGTTTTCCCAACAGATGGCGTTCCCAGAACGGTGTGTGTGTAGTTTCAGAGGGTAACATATTTATAAAGAAGCACTATAAGCAAGTTTGAAATTCATTGTATATCATTTCGCTGAAGTATAAACAACTTTCATAGCGTTAAACATGTTGGATTTCGTGCCAAAGAAAGTGTATTTGTGGAGCATTATACTGCACTAATTTATTCAAAAGAAATCTACACCTGAAGCACACAGAATTCTTGTTGAGACTTACAGTGAACATGCTCTGTCGGAAACAGCAAGCAGATTTTGGTTTAGACGCTTCAAAAAGAATGTTTTGACGTTGGAGATAAAGAACACTCTGGCGTACCGAAAAAGTTTGAAGACAAAGAATTGGTGGCCTTACTTCATGAAGACTTGCAGAATTATTAGTAGATGATAACACAACAGTTTCAAAGCATTTGAAAGCATTAGGAGTGATTCAAAAGCAAAGATTTTGGGTGCCATACGAGTTAAAGCCGAAAGACGTCGAAAGGCGTCTTATCACGTGTAAACAGCTGCTTGAATGGCAGAAAAGGAAAGGATTTTCGTATCGTTTCATGACCGGCGATAAACAGTGGATACGCTACAACAATCCTAAGCGTAGAAGATCATGCGGTAAGCCCGGCCATGTGCAAGACATCGGCAGTAAAGCTGAATATTCGAAATTTCTGTTCTGTATTTGGTGGGATCAGCTGGGTGTAATTTATTACGACCTGCTCAAATTGACCATGAACCATCACGAGTGGTCGCTATCGACTGTAATTGATGCGTTTGAGCCGAACGTTGAAGATAAAGCGGTTGCTATAGGAGCAGAGATTTTGCAACATGACAACGTTAGGCCACATGTAAAACGTGGGAAAACATACTTCGATACGATTAAAAGTGAAGTCTTATCCCACCCGCCGTATTCACCAGACATTGCCTCTTCCGATTATCACTTGTTCCAAGCAATGGCACATGGCCTGGCTGAACAGCTCTTTCATTCTTATGAAGATCCCCAAAAATTGGTCGACTCGTGAATAGCTTCAAAGACGCGTTGTTTTTCCAACGTGGAATTCAAATGCTGCAGAAAGATGAGAAAAAATAGTGCCTAGCGATGAACAATATTTTCAGTGACTTATTTGTTACTAACTTTTGTAAATAAAACATTACTTTTCATGAAAAATCAGCAAAAGCTTATTCAAGATCCTAATAAATATAAATTATTATTATTATTATATCATTTTTCATCATATTTCGATTTCTGCTTTGGTCTCACTACCAACCAAGTCTGAGGGGGGGACCTAAGGCAGGTAGTGGCGTGTTGTTATGTCTCCATTTCATGTTTTTCTATCTTCCCTATCATCCCCAGCATTACATAGATAAAGTTTTCCTTAGTGTGTGGGCTGTACTTAATAAGACAATTTTTTGTATATCTCTTAAGCTGGGGTTTCCAGGGATTCTTTCAATGTGCTGTTTTGTTCCATTTTTTATCATTCCAAGTGCACCTACTATCACTGGCACAACTCTTGTTTTCAATTTCCACATTTTTTTCTACTTCAATTTCCAGGTCTTTATATTTTGACAGTTTTTCAAATTCCTTGATTGCTATGTTACAATCCGCTGGACAAGCCATATCAATTAATAGACAAGTTTTCTCCTTCTGGTTTTTAACAATAATGTCTGGCCTGTTTGCTTCAATTTTTCTGTCTGTGTAGATGGTGTAATCCCATAGAATGGTTACATCTTCTATTTCTGTAACCGGTGCTGGGTGATGTTCATACCAGTGTTTGTTTACAGCTTTTCCATAATGTTTGCACATTGCCCAATGTAAATATTGCCCAACTCTATTTTTATATTCATTTGGGGCAAGCACAGAACAGCCTGAGATTAGGTGGTCTATTGTTTCTTGGTGTTTATCACAAAACCTGCATTTTGGATCCATATTATTATGCATAATATTTGCCTGAAAGTTTCTAGTGAAAAGACTTTGGTCTTGTGCTGCAAGAATAAAGTCTTCAGTTTCAGACTTTAATCCAGATGCACGTAACCATCGATGAGTATTAACTTTGTCAACATTGGATTTATTGGCACGTTCTGGATATTGGCCATGCAGAGGTTTGTCTTGCCAGCGCTCTTTCATCTATTCAAGAGCTTTATCTTTGGCTTTCATTTTCATATTTTTTGCCGCAATAGTTGGTTCTTGGCTTCCGTTCTGCTTTTCTACAGAATCTACTAACTGTAAATCTTGTTTGTATTTACTGCCTTCTTTTATTATTGAATATTTTTTCTTTCTTTCTTCATGTTGCCTTACTAATTGTATCATCCAATCCTTTGTTGTTTCTATGTATGTTAGTAGAGCCAATAGTTGTATGACAATTCTTGTATGACAATTCCAGCTGAATAAGACCTCTTCCACCTTCTTTACGGGGTATGTATAGACGGTCTACATCAGCCTTTGGATGATGCATCTTATGCTTAGAAAGAAGCTTTCTTGTTTTAGCATCCATTTTTCGAATTCCTACAATCTGCTGGACAAGCCATATTATTATTATTATTATTATTATTATTATTATGATTATTATTTCCCTTAATTTCAGTTGTATACCCATTGTCTTCTGGGTCCCAACCAGAAACCTAAAGTCAGAAATGTTTTCATATTTTCTACTAAATATTCTTGTTGAAAAAAAAAACAAAAAAAAATTACATAGATAAAACTCTTTGTAATGTATGAGCTGAACTTGTGAGTACAATTTTTTGTATTTCTTTAAGGCAAGGGCTACCAGGATATCTTTCAAGTAGTCTTTCGGAACCTTTTCAGTCAATCTGAGGGCTCCAACTACAATTAGAATTATTAATATCCTCCTGCACCACATTTTTAAGATTCCCACTTCAATATCTTTGTATTTCAATAATTCTTTTTATTATTAACATTATTATTTTACTCCTTCGAAATATTGTTGTGACGTGGCTCGATCACGTGACCGGGTACACTTATATATATAAAGTGTAAGTCGATTGGACGGAAAGAGTTAGTTAGTGTGAGCTGAGGGCTACTGTTAACCTGCGTGTTACTTGCTAAACTCAACCAGCCATAGTGTTGCGATCTACCACGGACTATTATATTGCATTTACCGGATAAGATATTATTTCATTAACTGTGTATTGTTACTACCTCGACGATATAACAAATATAATCCGACAATTAATTATACACACACACATATATATATGCACACACACGCGCACATGACACAAGTAAAAGGTATGAAGATATATGTATATACAAAATGTTCAAAGAAGGAAAAAATACAAGAAGTATACGCCCATAAACACACACACATAACACACTCACACATACACACACAAACACAAGCTCACACGAGAATGAATACCGGAGGAGGAAAAAATGTAGCAATAAACACGCCTCCAATTAAAGCAGATAGTCATAGCATAAGGTCATAAAACGGCGCCTACCACCATTTTGAAGGAGATGCAAAAATTCCAAACCCTGCGCACATGTTAAACCATAAGTTAAAGCAGACAGATATACCATCAAATCGTAAAACAGCGCCTGCTATCACTTTAAAAAAGGAGGCGAAAAGCCATATCCTACTACCACGCGCACTTACATAGATCATAAACAGACACACACATACATTAACTAACCACTTACAGGTACACATGCGCACACATACTCACTACAATTAACGACAGCAGTAGCAGCGAAAGTGGACCATTCGTTTAAAGGCACGGTCCAGCGGCGGACAACTTAAAACCAAGCTCTCCTATCATTCTAAAAATGAAATTCTGATCTCGCAATATTAATGAATAATAAATTGATAATACCCAACAGCATCTTCACCTTCCTTTATTATACTAAAAGCATTGTGATAGCCTTCTAATACCTGCCCAATTAATTAAACATTTAGATATGACAGTTTCACAGGTTGGCTCAATCGCGGATAATTGAAACTGTTGTTGTGATCCGCGGATGGTGACACTCTACCCTCCAGTCTGTGGTCAATCAGTTATTTCAGTTCTCAACACAAGGTGGTAAGCATAACGCGAGAGTCCACATGACAACTAGAGTTTTGGCATTTCGACGTGGTGTAATGGTTAGCAAGTTTGTCAAATTTGAGTAGTGAGTTCGTTCCTCACTGGGTGCCCCTTACTTTTGGCTTTGTGCCACATCTAAGCTACGCTTAGAAAACCACCATAACGAATAGTGTCCATAATACTTTTCATACATCAACAACAGTGAAACATATACAGGGTGCGATGGAAAATATTTCGTCTAAATGACGCAGAAATAAAAACAACAGTGACATTTCATTTTAGCCGGTAGATTTACTAAAATTACACAAAAATATCTTTAAATATAAAAGAGTAATTTTATTCAATAAAATCGGCCACGGCCTCCAGACGATTTTGGAATCTCCTGCAACTCTACTGAACGATCTCCTTTTTTAAATTACTGAATGCTGACATAATCCTTGCCTTCGTGTTATCTTTGGTTTACAAGGAGTTTCTCGCCCAATTGCGTCCCACGTTATAATCAAGACGGTTGCAGTTAGATGTCCAGATGTAAGGGGTAATGTGGTCGCAGAAATTGTCTGACAGCCATGACGGGGTCCTCCTGCTTGTGTCGTATGATGCAGTGCCCTGTTGCCATATATAGGGTCTTCTAACAGCCACCTTCTTGTCTCGGGGCTGCAATACCTCCTCAAGGCACTTGAAGTGGGTCTCCGTATTAAGTCAGACGTTGTGTGGGAAGATGAATAGAGGCATAACGTTGCCATCACTAGTGACCACTCCAAACACCTTCGTAATCATCATTAGACTCATCCAACTCTTTCCGAATCGTCTGCACTGTCCCCAGGTTGAAGCCCAAATACTCTGAAAGTTTCGTATTGGACCTTCCAGCACGAATGCCAAGCAGTTCAGCATATCCTTTCCAAATTTTTTTGGAGGAGTGAATTGCGTCATAGTGATATTTTTCTCACAGACGGTGCCCAACTGACTCTGCTATACTATACAATCGACAAAATCAAATGCAAACAACGCACACGCTCGAAATTAAAATTGGTGACAATTTACCCAGCTCAGCCTTTAGCAGCCAAATGATAAGCTCAAGAGAAGAAAATGGTTTACCAAAGATAGACGAATAAAAGAGAGGGTTTACCACTGAAACTTAGAAGGAACAAAATCTACTCACTTTTGTATTTTCCTGATCCTTCGTTGATCACCGGAATAAACTGAGACGGCGACATTTTCCATCCTTCGTACTCTTCTTTCTGTTTTGAAATGTAAGGCAAGAAAAAATTAGTGTTAGACACTCAAAAATCTAATCCCTTCAAATCTTTAGGCACATAATAAGCTCTTTGTTTCGGAAGCTTTAAATTTCAGTCAAACTTTAACACTGAAATTTTAGCAATGTTTAACAAACGAACCCATAAGAAAAACCTTGTGTAAAAAGGACGTTTTTCCTCTTGACACCTTTATTATTGTACACTTCCTCATGTTGTGGGTGTGTTTGTTAAACTTTACCAGATTATTCTTGCAAATAAGAAATCTAATAAAATGTTTTGGTTTTTTTGGCAAATTCTTGAGAGAAAAAATGTATTGTGGTGATAGCGACCGAGCAAAAGCGATGGACCGGATGTTTGCGCTTTCACGAACAAAAAGCAAATAACAAAAAGTCGTCGCTGCGCGTCTGGATTCGCGCAGATGTTCCGGTTGAAAAATAAAAATTAATCAAATATTAAATTCCCATTTCGCGAGCCTACGCGAATTTTATTTATCGGCCAATGGGAAGCCCAGAATCAAATACAAGTGTGAAATCCCAAACGAGCTGCTGTGATCCAAAAAGCAGATATAAAAAGCAGATACAGACAGACCCCAGCAGGCAGAACTTGAGGAGAAGAGTGTAATCAATATCCCCTTGACTTAAGTCAAGTGGCTACTACGCTTGCCTCTTTCCTTCTCCCCTGTCTCAAAACTACTTACTGACCTAAGGAGCGATTACATCAAAGACATTTCTCACTTACACGCTCCCCACATTCCTAAGCCTTAAATCGCTTTCAGCTTATTATTTGCCATGAACATTTTAACCTCCGTTGGACCGATATTCAAGTTATTACTTTAATTGTAAAAACATTAATTGTTATGTATATATATAAATGTTATTTTCAACTGAATTTGCTTTTCTTGATTTTATAATCATTTTCTGACTTATAGTGGGTTGTCTACCACAAGGCCAAATTCCGTTAACCTGCAACAGTATACAACTACCCTTCACAAGAACGGACTCCCACAACAACTAGGAAAGGAATAGATAAGCAACCCACTATAGTATAAATTCATCGGTTCTCAACCTGTTTTATTGAATTTATGCTGTGAGAGCAAATGAAAGAAATGTTCTGAAAAATGGTTATTTAAATTTTCTTCTTCTATAGTTCACAGATATTTCTTTTAAATTTAAGAATTTACTTTCATACACTAACATATGAAATTGTTCAACCCAAAAGGATAGAACACCACAACCAATCTCTCAAGCTGAGCACGATGTCTTTATCCTTTCATTATGTCGGCTTCTAATCCACATTTGATACATATTTAATGCCAGTTCATATATATATATATATATATATATATATATATATATATATATATATATATATAACTGTAAAATTGTCGTTGAACACGTCTCGAAAAACCAACCGAGTACAAACGCGGAGGGGAAAAATGGTAACAAAAAAAGAAACGAACTAAGTACTAGTCAAAAGAAAAAAAACTCGAGACAAATAACCTAACACGTAAAACGCTCAATACACAAGTAGAGCAAACAAGTAAGTAGCTAACCTAGAGAGCCAATGAACCTACCAAGATTTCACCAAACTGGATCTTCAAGGAAAGTAAGGCCAACTTTCCCTGAAGATCCAATTTGGTGAAACTTTCGTAGGTTCGTTGGCTCTCTAGGTTAAACACCCCTATCCCGCTAAAATAAAAATATAAAAAACAAAAATAAAATACAAAAATATTCCGTACTGAAAAAATCAAAATTAAAAATTAAAAACACCCCACCCTTATCACGTCTAACTAAGGAACCACGAGGAAGACAGCCTCGCCACGAAATGAAAGAGAATACATAAAATCTGTCTGGCAACAACAGACACCAATCAATCAAACACTAGCTAACCACGACGCCGTCCTAAAAATTCTTAAGGTCAACAAACAAGATGAGTTCCCCAAGCACAAAAAACCCACACAAACACGCAAAACTGACCAAGTAATCAAACCCCTCCACACACCACTTTCTTCGAAATTCTAACCAAAAGATATACCCGACCGATAAAAACGTACATTCCAACAGATAATGCCATTAATCAACAATTTAGCACTTACACACCAAATTCTTCAAAAATCTAATGGTCAACACGGAAGACACATTCCCTTCATTATCAATAACCCCAACCAACCCCACAACAACAATGAACCAAATATAGACAGCGGATAATTCCAGTTCTTGCCTATTCCTCCTGATGAAACGTTGGACACCCAACGTTGAAACAAACATATGATTGTAGAGGACATATATAGAAAATATTATGTATATGTTCTAAAACATAATTTATAATAAATATTCACAGCTCTATACGTCAGATATCGAGCACTGTTTTAAATTAATGTTTTGGACGGTGAACAAAATTCTTTCTTCGTTCTGTACTCACTCGGATATATATATATATATATATATATATATATATATATATATATATTGAGTTGTGATAATGCTTATTGTGAATATTGTTGGTTTCTTCAAGAAGAAACCAACTTATTATAAAGCAATTTAAGCGGACACACATTCACGAGCACTTTAAGGAAACTAACACAATAAAAAGCATTAAAAAGAAAATCAACCACATGCAAATAATACAACATAAAAATGAAGTCAACACAACAGAAGTAATCAAAATACGTCCATAATAAAAATAACATTTAAAGCTTTATATATATATATATATATTTATATATATATATATATATATATATATATATAAAATCATGAATGTCAAATATCAAATTTAAATGTTTTTAAAAACGTAACAACATTTAAATTTACAACCAATTAAAATGCATATTATTTATTGTATTTTATTATTAATTTTATTTCTATTTTCCTCCTTATTTTTTGTTATTTATTTCATTACATTTTTATTTTAATTTTAATTTTGTTTAATTTTTATCGCAGTCCCTTGCTAGTTGTCTTTAGCGAAACACATTATATATATATATATATATATATATATATATATATATATATATATTGAAAGTCAGTTATATAAAAATAAATTCAATGGATAATTAATTTAAAATAAAGATAACAAAAGTAAATATAATGTCATAAAAATTTGTGGCTTTACGTATTGAGTTCCTTTTGTTTCTGAGGGCCAACTTGTTATTTATATTTGAAGAGACTCGTAGATAAGCAAAGGTGCCTAGAAGATAATTTTAACGTACAAATGAGAGAACCCCAGAACAAAATCATTTAAAATTGGGGTAAGTACTTGATTCATTCATCTATTTATTTATTCATCTGTTTATCCATTTATACACGTACTGATGTGAGAAAACACAGACTATTCAACACACCAACATTTGATTTATTTTATTTCATTTCATTTTACTGATTTGATTTATTTTTTATTTTTATTTTTCTACTTATTTACTTATTTATGAATAACAACTTGGCCCTCAGAAACAAAAGAAACTCAGTACGTAAAGCCACAAATTTATTCACCTGAAGAGAGTCAATGTTAGACTCGAAACACGTGTAGCGTCACAAATACCATTATGGACACTTAAAGTATCATAATATGTATAATAACAACAACAATAAATATACACTTTAAAGAAAACGTTCACGGCTTCTCACACTTTTTATTCTATACCAATTTATTTCGTTGGAACAACCCTGTTTCTTTTTCTAATATATATATATATATATATATATATATATAAAGAGCTATTGCTAGTGGTCAGGATTGAAGGCATGCATATTTGACAAAAGTGGATCATTATTATCATTATACAATTTGTTCTTATCATTTCACTCCAAGCAAGGCAGTTTTACTGCCACTGTTGTGCAGGGGGTTACATAGGGGAAAGTGATGAGAAAGAGGGGTAGGTTATAAGGGATGTCAGGAGAAGAGTAATAGAGGATAAGAATACCAGTGTGATGAGGTAGCGTGGATGGAGAAAAGAGCTTGAGAGAAAGGATGCGAGTTAGTGAGAGAGGAGACGACTATTGACCTTACAGTTGAATTCCTGGAGATTGTAGCTGTCGGGGAAGCAAGTATACGGAAGGGAATTCCACAGACGGAAAATGCGAGAAAATAAGCGGTTAGAGTAGAAATTGCGATTACATTTTATCGGTTTTACTGTAAAAGGGTGGGACCTAGTTGCTATTCTAGTAGCTCGTGTAAATTCATGCATAGGGGGCACCAGTGAAGCCACATCACGCAGGTGGGAGAGAGACTGCAGCCGGGCTGAAATGTCGGTATCGATCACATTGCAGATTCTCCGTTGGATTTTGTCAAGAATCCCGAGGTGAATAGCAGGGGCATCCGACCAGATGTGGCAGCAATGTTCAATACACGGGAAGATGGTAGGTTTATATATGTGCAAGATAGATTTAGACGGGATAAATAAGCTAAGTACTGAATAGGTTCAACATTGCTTTAATACTCAGATGAGAGCTGGTGTCTTCAACGTGATGAGGCTGTAAGCTAAACGGCAAATGTTCTGGTTAGCTACATAACTTAGTTCCACCAGTTCTGGCATTCACAACTAAAACCCGCCACATCCACTAAGACGCACCCTTCCCATTCCATTCGTAATCCATTAGTAAGAAGAAAGTTCCACTCGGACAGCCTCTTCCCAAGAACCATTGTTTTGAGGAACAAAGGTGCTTTCGTTATGGCTACAATCTTCATCTATTGAAGTTGATGTTTAACCGTTTTTTTTTCTTACATATCCTCATAAACTGTAATTCTGATCTCTTCCTCCACCCCTTACCCACCTTCAACAACCTCATTCAGTAATTATCTATCTTGAATGGCTCTTGGGTCTTGTACTGTTTGAATATTAATACAAAATAAAAGAAATATCATCTAAACATAAATAAGGTGAATAAAATTCTGCCATTGATTTGGTTTCAATTTAACTTTGGAAATGAAGTAATTTCGACCAAAAATAATTCGTAAAAGAACAAAAGTTGTCGTGTGAAACTTACATCAGCGTCTTTAGATTTTTTTTCCTTTCTTATCTTTTTTCTTTTTCCCTTTTTTCTCCTTTGATTTTTCTTTCTTTTTTTGTTCCTCCTCATCTTCCTGAAATAAACAAAATGACTCCGATAAATTGCCGAGTGTATTTTCAGTATCACAAATAAATTTAGGGAAATCGTTTATCCGCAACTATTTCAAATAAATTGGCTAACTCATAAAATAAGAGGAAAGAATTTCTTTTTGGAAGACATTTTTGTATATTCGCATTCATTAGACATTTCTCTAACTACAACATTTGTCAGAATCGAAAAATATTGATTTTATCATTTTAGAAGTGAGGCCCTGTTCATAATCTAAATACAACGTCAAATCAGTCCCTGACTTCTAAAAGAGTTATCTGTAATTTGTTTTGTTTTTTTGTTTTTTTGTTTTTTGTTTTTTTACTAATGTTGAATTTGAAACTTTTTTCTTGAAAATCGAGATTTTCCTCATTTTTAGATATTTTTTATTTTTATTTTTTGAAGTAATTTTTTATTTTTCTTACTGAAACAATTGCTTGTTTAATATATCTTCTTAAAATAAATCGTATAAAAAATGTATATGTCCGTTTTATATTTATTTAAAATAAATCTTTGTAAAAAAAAAAAGAAAAAAGAATGAAGACTAACAAAAATCCGTTTCTCCAAATTATTTAAAAAACTGTTCAAAACACCGAACTGAGAAAAATACATCAATAGTACGCAATTATCGATGACGTAAATACGGTTTCAAACAGTTTACTAAAATTAATCTTCTCTGTTTTGTTTTGACGAATATTTTTTTACTACAATCAGTTTTAGAAAAATGAAAAATGATGTTTTCAAGTTTTGAGTAGCGATAAGACATGTCGGTTATTTTCTCTTAATGTCAATCAGTAATTTGAAACATCTCTGAAGAGAACAAACTCAAAACATCGTATCTTAAAACTCGTTAAATTCGTTTTTTGATGACGACCGGAAATGCCAAACCTTTGCTTTGAGTTCAGCTTCCAACTCCGCTGGATCTTTTTCTTGGAAAATCATCGCAGATCCACCGTCTTCTTCTTCCGGGTAATCTGGAAATTTTCCAGTTGCATCTCTTCAAAAGAAAAGAAACGAATTGAAAAAGCTTTGGAATCACAAGCGAATACGGGACTAAATTTCGAAAAAAATTAAACCAAAGACGTGTAAGATCTATCATGAATACAAAAATCTATATTGGATACTAGCAGTAAGGACCCGGTGTTGCACGAGATGGGAAGAGTATAAGCCTGCTTTTCATCTTTTTATACGACCCACATCTGCATACATTAAATACAGGAGATAATTCTTGTATTTTTAAAAGAGTTATTCTCCATGTAAAATTTACTGTGTTTAAGATAATTATTACTGAAAATAAGAAATTAAAACAAAGATTAAACTAGGGGCCACGCGCAATTTCTTTTCTTTGTTGTGTAGAGTAATAAATTTGCAACGGGTGTGTAAGTTTTGAAACAAATCGGATGAAAAAATGTGGAAGTGTATGTTAATAGAAATCAGTGAGGATACACACACAGATACACACACACACACACACACACACTGACACACATATTCAGTTTTATTTATACAGATTTCCAAAACTGGTTGCACAGCGTTGATGTAACTTGGTAACCAATCAGCAGGGAGGTTACTGCGCATGTGCGAACAAATGTGCTCCGGTGGAATTAAGGCTCCAGTATATTAAATAGCATTTCAGCACTCTTGTAACGAATTTTCTTGCTTCTTAATACTTTGTTTAGCGTTTTGAAGGCATTTTCACTATTCTTATGTCTTTTATTTCACATTTTTCCATCGTCTGTTATAATAAAAATGGAAAGGGGCGTAAGACAAGGATGCATCTTCACGTCTGATTTATTTAACCTTTACTGCGAACTGATCCTAAAAGAACTAGAACTCTTACCAGGATTTATTATAAACTCTTAGCTAAAAAGGCACACAGATGACAGCGTGTTGATAACAAGACACAGAACGAAAAGTAGAACTTCTAGACGATGTAATAAAGAATTAACCAACAATTGTAAGACGAGAGAATGTAGAGTCGTTAGCAATAGAAATAGACATCAAAATCAAGCAAATACATAAATTTAACTTTCTTGCGAATATTATAAAAATCGGCAGAAAATATAAAAGAAAAGTTGAAAATATTTTTGATTTGATCAATTCGTTTTTTTACGGTTATTCAAATGTTTCATTATTTAAAGCCATAAGATATTTTTAGATAGCAATAGTTTTTTAGATAATAATGATTTTTTAGATAATAATGATTTTTTTTAGATAATAATTATTTTTTAGATAATAATGATCTTTTTTAGATAATAATGATTTTTTTAGATAATAATGATTTTTTAGATAATAATGATTTTTTAGATAATAATGATTTTTTAGATAATAATGATTTTTTAGATAATAATGATTTTTTTTAGATAATAATTATTTTTTAGATAATAATGATCTTTTTTAGATAATAATGATTTTTTTTAGATAATAATGATTTTTTAGATAATAATGATTTTTTAGATAATAATGATTTTTTTAGATAATAATGATTTTTTTAGATAATAATTATTTTTTAGATAATAATGATTTTTTTTAGATAATAATGATTTTTTTAGATAATAATGATTTTTTTAGATAATAATGATTTTTTTAGATAATAATTATTTTTTAGATAATCATGATTTTTTTTAGATAATAATGATTTTTTTAGATAATAATGATTTTTTAGATAATAATTAATTTTTTTAGATAATAATGATTTTTTAGAGAATAATTATTTTTAGATAATAATGATTTTTTTAGATAATAATGATTTTTTAGATAATAATGATTTTTTTAGATAATAATTTTTTTAGATAATAATTATTTTTTAGATAATAATGATTTTTTTAGATAATAATGATTTTTTAGAGAATAATTATTTTTTAGATAATAATGATTTTTTTAGATAATAATGATTTTTTAGATAATAATTTTTTTAGATAATAATTATTATTTAGATAATAATGATTTTTTTTAGATAATAATGATTTTTTTTAGATAATAATGATTTTTTAGATAATAATAATTTTTTTGTATAATAATGACACATGTCTTGCTAATAAACTAATAGCTGGATTCATGTCTTTCCCAAGAATATTTGCGCGTAAGTGAATATAACGAATCAAACCGGAATTAGAACTCGGTGATCCAATAAACAATTACGAACCACTGTCCATTACACTACTCTTTTATCAATGTTTACAGTACCTGGTATTCACAGGTGGTCACCCATGTAAGTGCTGACCAGGCTCGACGTTGTTTAACTTCGGTGATCGTACGGGAACCGGTGTTTCAACGTGAAATGGGCGTAAGTTTTGTTAAAGATTAGAAGTATTCATGAATGCCTTAAACAAATGTTTAAGATCTTAATGAATACGTCCCATGCGATATTTTATGTCCCGGTTCTATTGTTCATTCATTTGGCAGATACCCTTCACAAGGTTACTTGCGCATTAGTAAACATAATGAACCCAACTGGAATTGGAAATTTGCTCTCGATTAACAATTCCGGGTTATTATCCATTACACCACCCGTACATCCAACCTTACAGCATCTGGGATTCTCAAGTGCTCACCCATATAGGTACTGATCAAGCTCAGCGCTGCTTAATTTCGTTGTTCCTACAGGAACCGGTGTTTCAACGTGATAAGGCCGTAAACCCATATAATCCACGTAGGTTACTGACGGAATTCGTTCTAAAAGTATCCAATGTTTAATTTTTTTTTTTATAATCATATCGCCCCAAGAAAGACAGTCTATTGCCACTGGTGCAGCGGGGGTTACATAGGAGGAAAATTATGAGAAAGAGTGACAGGTTACAGGGGGTGTAAGGAAGTGGGTTAGAAAAGGGTTAAGATACTGAGAGTGGAGTGGACGGAGAAAGGAGCATGAGAGAGAGAGAGGATGCAAGTTAGCAAGATAGGAGATGACTACTGACTTTACATTTAAACTCCTGGAGATTGTAGCTGTCGTGGAAGCAAGTAAACGGAAGGGAATTAATTAAAAAACATTATTTCATTTGTTACTTTTGAAGCCATTATCTTCAACCTATACACAGCCGGTCTTGATAAGAAATAACGAAAATAGGAGGGAAAAGAAAGTACAACTGCAATAACTTTGATAAAAAAATGCGATACTTTCCAGTTTAGGCTTCCATATTTTAAATTATGAACGTTAGTTTTTGGTATAGTGAGTACAAACGGATTTTCTTTTAACTATTTGACCCCAAACAAGGCGGGATCGCCACTAGTGCGCAGTGGGTTACAGTGAGAGAAAAGACTGAGTAAAGGCGGTATTGAAGAAAGGATAAAAGATAAACAGAATTCAAGAAGATAGAAGATGACAATTGACGTTACATTTAATTTTTTTTTTTTAATTGTAGCTTTCAGGGAAGCATGTTAATGGAAGAGAGTTCCGCAGATGAGAAGTGCGAGAAAAAAAACTATTGTAGGAGAAACGGATGCTCCATTTAACTATTTAAAAAGTAAAAGTGTGGGACCTAGATGCCAATCTAGTAGCACGCTTAAATTCATGTGGTCAGCGCATCAGGAGAAAAACCTCCTCAGAGCAGTTGCCACGAAAATTTTTGTAGAAAAAAATAAATCTAATATGTATACAAAGTGTCATGGTGGCATCACCCATACAACAGATTGAACTCTTCCTTCAACTACGTATACTTCCCTTCACAAGAAGAGAGTAGATCAGTAGATCAGCAGATCAGCAGAAGGAACGATAGGCAGAGCTAGCCAAGACTGCTACCGTACGACTATTGTGAGTCCCAGTTCTAGTATTACTACCTAACCCGTATTTATCGTTCTACTAACAGAGTTCCAAGTATTTGTATTTTATTGTGTTTAATATAAGTATCGTTATTTCCTATTTTGGTTGTTGTATTATTTCTTGCTGGACTTCTTAACCAGGTCCACGACACAAAGCAAGCGATAGCCAATAATCCTTTAAGTTTTCCCCCTCCAGGAAACATTAAAGAATTGTTTATTTCTGTAATTACCTGCATTCAATAAACCACTGTCTAATCTGATCTTGCATTCTCTCCTTCAAATCAGAACCTTCATTATCACGAATTCTGTCTTTGATGGTGATTAAGGATTGTTGATATTCTTGTTCGTATAATTCCTGGGTGGCGCGTCTTTTCTCCGTTGTCTGAGCCGCAATTGCTTCTGGCGTGTTCTTCGGATTGGCCGGTGGAGGGGGCGGATTCTGAAACAAACAGTATAACTTTGAACGTCATAAAAATTTAAGGGGAGAATCGTTTATTGTCTGGAGAACAGCAAATTATTATTATTAGTAGTAGTAGTAGTATTAGTAAGTTGAAAGGTAGAATGAAATTTGTGCAGAATATGAGGGTTCAGATTGATTTATTTGTTATTATATGCTCGCTATTTATATTTTTATCTTTTTTTCCTCTTTTCCTTTCATGGTTTGCTATTTGTGGCGGATCCTTATGTTCTCTAAATATGCCACTATTTTCCTTTATTTTCTTGCTAGGGAAGTTACATTTCTTCTTCTATAAATGATATTAATGCTTGAACGATATTTTACACACACACACACACACGCATATATATATATATATATATATATATATATATATAGAGAGAGAGAGAGAGAGAGAGAGAGAGAGAGTGGCAGCATTTTTTCATTAATACAAGTTTCATCGAATAATATAGACAAGTTTTATTTATTTTTTGTAAGATCCTTTCGTATGATCTGATTAGCTTGATAGTGTTGTCATGAAAAGACGTCAAGAAATCGCAATAATTGCTGATTTTTTTATCAAGTCTGAGCTTTCGGCTTACATAAGCCATTATCAAAGGATGAACATTTAATATACAGTGAACATAAAACATTTGAATTATTAACAGAGTGGAGTTATACAGAGAAAATTAAACCGGTCAATTTTGTTGCGTCGCACATGGCCGCAGGCCGAGAAGGAATGGTGGTAGTGGGTTTTTGGTCAAATGAGAGTATAGTGGCATGAGGGGATTGGTCTGGGGATTGCTACTACTATAGGTGTAGGGGGTAAGTATAATAACTATGAGCTCTCCCGTCGATTATAGGCATTGAAGTATGTTAGTGGAAGTGTCGAAATTTATTTTATTTAGGCTAGGTTTAAACTGTTTGATGTAGATAGCTTCTAGAATTTTCAGTTTTCGTTTATTATTTTCTTGTCTAAGTATATATGTATTTTCAACAAGTGTTTTCCTAAGAAGTGTGTGTTGATAGCCGTGGTGTTTTAAATGTCGGAATATGTTAGAATGTTCATTTAAGTGCAATGTAAGTCTCCGCGAAAGCGAGTTTGTAGTATGTCCAATGTAGGTATTATTTAGTTTGTTAGAGATACATTCTCGAAAGGGGAATTTGAATTTATAATATATATATGACACTAATTATTTTCATGTTTAAATGATAAATACTTATATATATATTTATATACATTTACGAATTTTTTACGAAATCCGTCACGAAATGGATTAACGCCGATATATTTTTAATTTATTTGTGTAAACATTATTTTTAATGTGTGTGTGTGTGTGTGTGTGTGTGTGTGTGTGTGTGTGTGTGTGTGTGTGTGTGTCCATAACGTATGCGTGCACTTTAAAAAAATTTATAACTTTATTTGTATTTGCGATAGAAATAATTTGTAAGAAGGATTAGAAAGAAGTAACGCTATATTTTTAAGGTTTTATTGAAATTTTATTTAAGTTTCCACGTGTCGTCCATCATTAGCAATACAAAGGGTAATACGATTTTGCAGTTCACGGAAAACATTTGCCAACTGATTTACAGTAATGCCTGAAATCACATGAATTATTTTAGCTTTCAAATCTTCTAATGAACTAGGTTTGGTTGCATACACAATTGTTTTCACATGTCCCCATAAAAAATCTAATGGAGTCAAATCTGGCAAAATTCTTGATTTAGAAACTGTCTAATACGCAGAGGAAAGTGACAAGGAACTCCATCTTGTTGAAACACTGTATTATCTTTCAAATTTAATTATTCAAGCTGCAGAATAAAGTAATTCTGCAGCATATCTAAATAAGCTTTTAAAGTGCAGCCGAACTTTATAGACACCCTATATATATATATATATATATATATATATATCAGCAGTCATAGAAAACTTGAGAAATGTAAGTGTAGGCCTCGAAGTCTCAAAAGTGTTTTACAAAATTCAGGCAAGAAATCTTTATTTTAGAATATTGAAAACACACGAAGCGCAACGATATGGAACCAGCTCCTACGATCCCACGAAATATCAGTTTTGTTTTACAAAACCAAAAAAATGGAACACAGTCTTGTCATTCCAAGATATATTAGCTCTGTTTCGCTAACCAATGAAATTGAACCAGGTCTTGTCATTCCAAGAAATATCAGTTTTGTTTCACGAAACTAAGGAAACAGAACCAGGCGCTACCATTGAAATATCAATTTTGATTCACGAAAACAAAGAAATGGACCTGCGCCTACCATTCAAAAAATATCAGTTCTGTTTCACGAAATCAAAAAAATAGAACGAGATCTCTACCATTCAAAGAAATATCAATTTTGTTTCACGAAACAAAAAAAAAATGGAACCAGGTCTTACCATTCAAAAAATGTCAGTTCTGTTTCACGAAATCAAAAAAAAAAAAATGGAACGAGGTCTTACCATTCCAAGAAATATCAGTTCTGTTTCACGTTCAATAACAGTCCGTTTTCTCTGTAAATATCCTTTCCATATCTTGAAAAATACGAAAATTCATATTATTTTTTTAAAATAATATTCTTTGAAAACAAATCACTCTTTAATAATCATCCGTTCTATTTTTAACTATTTTTTTTATTAATTATATCATGATAATTACAGAATAAAGTTTACAAAGTTAAATATTTGAAGTGAAATTTGCATCACTATAATGATGGCAAAAATTATAAAGACAGCAATAATGAGAAATGAATATTGCATCTTCAGAAACAAGTTTTAAAGAGTCGTTCATTCATAGATTTTGGAAACTGTTCTATTTTTATATATATATATATGAAACAGATTACATGCCATCTAGAATAGAATTCCAAAATTCATCTTCGCTAGTAAATTTAAATTTAATAATGAAATATGGCAGCCGGAAGCAGAAAACATTATATAATTTATGTTCAAATTCAAAAATCATCCCAGAAACTAAAATGAAATTGTCCGAAATGCAAAAAGATTAAATAAAAAGATCTTAGTTTTACTTTTAGTCTTCAACAAGAAAAATAAACACATGCACACACAATATATATATATATATATTGTGTGTATTTTGGCAACATTTTTTCATTAATGCAGGTTTCATTGAATATTATAGACAAGTTTTGTCTATTAATTTTGTATATATATATATATATATATATATATATATATATATATAGAGAGAGAGAGAGAGAGAGAGAGAGAGAGAGAGTTATGAATTAATTGTACATTGCGACACGGAAACTTCTATGTTTCGAGATGGATTCTCATCATCAGGCAATTTTTGAAGTTGGTTGTTCAGATAATTTACATTTAAATAACAAAAAAGCCTTTGGTTTGCTGTGTATGTATGTGGGAAGATATAAAAATTTACATGTGTGTTTCTTTTAACTAATCAGAGCGAAGATTCATTTTAGGATTTGACCCCAAAGAATACATACTAACCAACTAAGGAGGGAAAGGAAGAAGCGAGAAGGGTAGGATGAGGGAGGGAAATACGAAAAAAAAGAGAAAAAATTGGTTAGTATGTATTAAACTCTATAATATTTATTATGTTGAGCACTGTTCATAATAAAATAAATGCCGGGGCACTCAAAATAGTAAAACCTTGAGTCCTCTTCACCTGGAATTATATATATATAGTATTTGGGAAGCAATCTCTCTTTTATACAAGTTTCATTAACGACGACTGACAAGGTATTGCCATTAAACTTTTTATTTAAATTTCCTCATGTTCGTAAAATATTTTTCTTATCTAAATCTAAACTTATTTATAAATGGAACTTTGTGTATGTGTCTGTGTGTCCGTTACCTATAGACTCCGAAACGGCTGAATCGATTTTTTTTTCATTTTTCACAGTTGTACTATAAGCGTCTGCGAGTGTTCTTAGCTAGGTTTTGTGTCGAGGTACCCCCGATAAATATCGAAAATCGATAATCGAAAAAATCGGCTTATAGAAGGAGTGGTCCGATTTTAATCAAATTTGATGTACTCATAGACAAAGACATAAGAAACGATATTCAGAAGTTTCAAAGTTGCAGTTTTTACAATAGTGCAGAAAATCGATAATATATATATATATATATATGTGTGTGTGTGTGTGTGTGCGTGTGCGTGTGTGTGTGTGTGTGTGTGTGTGTGTGTGTGTGTGTGTGTGTGTGTGTGTGTGTGTGTGTGTGTTTTCAGCCCTTTTATTTTAGTTTTTGCTTCGGGTTTGGCTCTAAGTAGGTATAATTGTAGTTCTTAGTCTCAGCCATGATACCATTTACTCAGAAGACTTATTTAGCCTTCAAAATTCAGTTTACGACGAAAAAAACAGATTTGATATCGATAGCAGGAAATCAAAATTTGACTTACATCTATTCATTTTTGTTTCAGTCTACGGTTTCGCTTTAACTGGAAACAACTATTGCTTTTTAGTCTTTCGTGCCAACGTCCAAAGAGTCTGAGCTCCAGGACCATGGATTAGTTTTAAAGCTTTCATTACGCCCGAGCAACGCCGGGTTATACTGCTAGTCTGGACATAAAGTGTGTAAAAATTGGCCGAATGTTTTATATATTCCAGCACTTTCAGTTGTTCTTTTAGATATTATTTTATTTTCTATAGAAAATGTCAACAATCAATATCATCAACTATGAATTCGGTCAGAGTGTGATGATCGAATAAGGAGTTTGCTGGGAGGGAACCCAGGTTATTGGCTTTTGGGGGAGACTCCAGGAAGTTGAGGGAATGGCTGGCATCATTTAAGAAGGAACAGTTCATCTCTCCGATAGAGAGACCGTCCACGTGGCGTTTAACGACGCAGAGGGACCGGTGTCAAAGTTTATAGGGGAGCGCCTAGAAACGGACCCCCGGATGACATGGACGGACTTAGCAGAGTTACTGCAAAAAGAAATTTACCGTTGAGAGCAGAGCTGTGGGGACCGTGAGAGACCCTATAGGATTAGTACAATTAGAATGGGAGACTTCAGGCGAATTTGGAGTTAGGGCCGAGAGGATGACCACCCATGCCGATTCCGAAGAGATGATGAATAATCCAGTTATGCAGGCCCACTTGGTCTACCTGTATGTGGATGCACTACGGTATGAGCGCATAAGACATGACGTGACGGGGGGGGGGCGCCGGTGAAGCTGTTGGAAGCTGTGACTTTAGCGAAAGACAGCCAAGGAGTTTAGAAGAGAGTAGGAGAGAGGGAACGTAGACACAGAGTTGAGAGGTAGGCAGTCAGTCGGGCAGGCGGGGAAGGAGGGGAAAGCTCCCCATACGAAGGAAAAGGATAAAACAGGAGGAGGTCGAAACTGAGGAAGAATTGGAGGAAGACACTAATAGAAGGACCTGGACGTTAAGGAATAGATTCTACAAGCCTACACCTGGCCGACCAGAGCTGGTGTGTTGAACCTATCATTACGAAGGCCATAGGGCAGTAAAATGTCCGACAAAATGGGAACTGTCCCCAGATTTCTGCGAACCTAGATGCACCAGCTGCGGTCATCGCAGACACGAGACAAAGTGGTGTGGGATCAGGAAAAGGACCCTAAAGATTCCTGTTAAAAAAAAGCTCGCCCCTGAGAGACAGCACCAGGGAAACGCCAAAAGACCTTCCCAGAAATAAAAGGGAGGGTGGCTCATGCAAGGAAAAAAGGAATGCAGTGTTGGGTATGTGGTCAGACGGGTCATTTTTCAGCAAATTGGTGTTGGTTTTGCGGGAGACCAGGGCATCTGAAGAGAAACTGTCTCCATGGGAATAAGGCGAGGAAACCTCGGGAAACCCAGCCAAGAGCACCCCGGTATGGAATGGAGCAGCTGGGGACCCCCAGTAAATACATTAATGAGGGACTGTTGCTACCGGCACCTATGTTCGGGCGGGTAGAGAGTCGTAATCTCTAGTGGGAAACGGCTAAGGTATTCTCCTTGTTGATCCAAGAGGGGGAACTTCCTTGTGCAGTAACGGTGAGAGGCTTAACAATGAGGGCCCTGATAAATACGAGGGCGTCGGTTCCCCTAATTAGGAAAGAGAAATATAGAAGCCTGAAGAATAGGGGGGAGATAAAAAGACCTGATATAGATATAAGTTAGGCGGATGGTAAACTATGGGAATAAGTGGAATGGTGAGTTCTTCCAGTGAGAGTAGGTAGGACTTGGTGTGTCCATAAATTTTATGTGACCTCAACCTCTCTGGAGAAGTGATTATGGAGAAGATTGGTTATGTCAACACAAGGCGCAGATTAAATTTATCCCCACTGTGTTAATAGTAGATGTCAGAGAGACGCCATTAGGATGCGCCCCTAATGGGTCATTGACAGTGATGGTTGATAAGGAGATAAAGTTAACCCCTAGAACTGCAGTGTCTGACAGAAGAAGGCCAATGAAAAGATGAAAAGAAATAAAGAAAGAAGCCGAGGAAGGCGAATTAGCCTTGTGGGTAACAGTGGTAGAGGTAGCAGAAATAGTGCCTATTGCATTGGCCAATCAGGCCATGAAAACAATAATAATACGAAAGGGAGAAGAGGTAAGAAGAGCCCTGCCATTAAAGACTATACAAAGGGTAAAATTCAATAAAGAAGAAAAGAGAGAACCAAAGCAAATGGAAGATATAAGGGATGAGGAGATAGTTAATGGCTAGAATGGGGCGTCTGTTGAGTGCTAACCATGATGTGATGGCCAAATCAGACAAGGAATTAGGACAGATTCGTACAGTGAAGATGCGGGTAGACACTGGTATCCAGTTGCCTATCAAATTGAGACCCTATCGAACACCCATCAATAAAAGCCCCTAGTAGAGGTGGTGAGCAAAGGTGGAAAATTAAGGAAGGCGCTGGTGATACCAATGAAGAAAGGAAGGGGCTAATTTGGGCGAATCGATACCTGTGACTGCTATTCACGGGAAAAAATAACGCCCTAATGTAATATAACAATCTGGCCCCACCCGAGGAAGGCTGATGCAAGCGAGGGTGTTTCCGGTCGTTGAAAGGAACGGATGTCGTTTGACCTTATTTCCGGCAGCAGCGGAAATAACTACAGAGGCAAACAGAACAGGTGTCTCTGAGAATTACGTGGGCGTGCGTGGGCGAGGCAAAACCGGAAGAAAAAGTCCCGGTTCTGGAAGATTATATAAAGACCTCGGCACACGGATTCGCCAGTAGAGGAGCAACAGAGATCGGCCGGTGAAGAGAGACACAACAGATAAGACTACACTCCCGTCAACCCATTAGAAGCGCGCTCTCTCAATTCTCTGTTCCCTATTCTACACGGTTCATCGTCATTAATAAAAATATAACTTTATATTTTTATATATATGCGTGTTTGTTTTTTGTCGATATATAACAGACGCATAATTGGTGCCTAGTGACTTGCTGTTTTGAGACAACAAAACAGTTAGATGCGAGCTGGTTGCCACGGCGACGATTGAAATTCGACGGACTTAAAACTACCAGATAGGAAGAAAAAAGAAGACGAAAATAGAAGCAGCCGCACGACTATAGACATCAGCCAAGGTAGGTGACTCTTTGATTTGATAGTGTGTGTGTTCTGCTCTTGTTTATAATAAGTCTAGTTAAAAAAAAAAAAAAAATGGAACAGCATACTTTTGCCGATCTGACCCTAGAATTGAGAAATGTGGATTGTTCGGTGTCGAACACATTAAGGGTAGAACGGAGGGGGTGCAGGACTACATGCAGAGAGTAGTACGCCTAGCGGAGAGCGCATAGGTTGGGGTTGACGGGAGGAATAAAGTTGAGATATTTACCTATCTGTAAGTATAAAACATCTGAGTTAATGATTTTTTTTTTTTTTTTGTTAATATTTTACCATATATGTGAAGTGAGTTTACTGGTATGTTGCTTAATTAATCTTACTTTTATTGAGTAAGTGAAATGTAAAATCATGTAAAGGAAGTTTCTTCTACTCTTTAAAGTGGATAATTGGATTAACTTGTTGATAACAATGTTTTCTTTGGTTTGTGCAGTGTTAGGTTTTCTTTTTTGGATTTCTTTTCAATGACTGTACACTACAAAATGATTTACATTTCTATGTTTGTGAATTATGCTTTTGTGCAGGTTCCCATCAATTCAACATCCTCTGTGAATTTTCATTTATGTGACTTGGGAAATATCTTTTGAAGATATATTAATTTCTGAAAACTTTATATTGACACGGACTCCGGGATTCATAAAAACAATTAAGTCACTTGAATTTCATTACTTTGTTAAGTAAATTTTACTTCCTATTTATCTTTTCAAAACTACATTTACACAAGTCATTTTATTATTAAATTCAACTCAGAAAATAGATATGACAATAAATCAACTTCATTGGATAGATTGAATTCTTGGATAGAATATAAACAATCTCTTTATTTTTTTTTATTTGTTTTTTGTTTGTTATATTGGTTAGTCATTTGTTCAATTCACTGTCAGGTTTATTGAATTGAGGTTGTCATCCTGTAAGGAAAGCAAACAAAAACTTTTGATCTTTTTATTAGCTTAGAAATATTTCTATTGAAGGTTAAATTTAATTTAAATTTTTATTTCTTTATAGTGTAACTCTGTTTTCTCATTTTCATTTGTGAGTAATCTATTGAATACATTTTTCTGTCCTGTTGGAATTGCTATAAGTTCTAATTTGATTGTATACTTTGCAAATGGCTTTTATATCTACTAGGAAGTAAAACTGAAATGTTTAATTTCTTTGGCCTTTAGTGTCTCACTGTGTAAATTTAAAGAAAAAGTGTCCACAAAATGTTTGTTGGTAAGTAATTTGAGACGGTGGAAATTCTGGATCATCAAGTTCTTCTATTTATGAACTTGTTTTTTTTTGTTCTTTTCTATACTCGCCATCTCATATAAAAAGAAACTAAATCTCCAAAAATCTCAAACTTACAACTGTGCCAAAAGAAGCCCATGAAAAGATTGTAACCAGTAAAAGAATGCGATTAATCTTTTACTTCATTCATATGAATGTCTTTAAGTAAGTTTGTTTGGAGATTGTTAAAATATTGAAGCTATTTTCTTTTGCTCTTGTGTTATTCTTTTTAAAAAATAAAAATAAGAATTTGTTCTTAAATATTGCTATATCTGTCTTTTAATCAAGTAAATGAAGAATGGTCTTACATTCAAAAGGTTATAAAAATAATTGAAAAAAAAAGTAAGAAAGATTCAGGAACCAAGATACATTTACCATGTCTACAAGGAAAACAAGTTAATTGAATACTTAAATCCTCAAAAATGCAGATTCTTGGTAAAGTTGAATTATGATGATCGGAGTTTTCACTGTAATTGTTACTTTCATGACTATTTTATTGGGCTGTCAAAAAGAGGAATAGGGACTGGGCCATTCTCACAGATAATGGAAAATTATTAATGGTATCTAAAGCATAAAGTAAATTAAACGTCTCTGGTTCAGTGGTTTGGTCCCCAATTACGCAGTAATTTCCCAATTTTCAGTGGACACCATGCCGGTAGAATTGCGCGATATGGAGGAGATTCCTATCCGCAAACTAGTAAATACCTTAGAACAGATAGATATGGAAAGATTTAATGAAGGATATGAACAACTCCCGAAGAAGTTGACGATAGGAGTCAGTGCTGGCATAGTCGGCGTAATAATAATCCTTGGAATAATAGCTAGGAAGCGGATTTTTAAGTGTAAAAGAAGCAACAGTGCTTCGGGAAAGGAAATTGAGTTATCCGTTGTGAATAGTACTCCGGGGTCAACGGGTGTTCAACACTCAAATGTCTCTGCGTTAAACAGAGAGATGTCAACAAATCAGATATGCTTGGATTCGAATCCAGAGGAAGTAGTTCAAGGAATGGAAAACATTGTACAAACTAAGGAACTACGAGTCACGGGTCCATTTTTTTAGACTAAATTAATATAGATGAAACCTCTAATCCTCCACAAGTAAATTGCATGCGGATTAACGTTGGAATCAGGGTAATTTTCTTCATTTTCTATTGAACATTTCTCGGTCAGACTATGAATGATATGTACTGCAGATAATGGCCATTTTTCTGTGTTCAAACATAGTATGTTTGAAATTAAATTAAATTAAATGAAGTTACATGTGTAACAATAAACTCGAGCAGAAACACGCATGGTGTTGGTCAAAGGTCATTTACTCGATGTCAGTTTAGAAACTGGGGCGCGGTTACCGCCTATGATCATGTGGTCGTGCATCGAGGCGTCTACGCTTATGGACAGAGTCGAGAAAGAAAATGAACATTTTTAAGAACTTTGCCCAATTCTGTGAAAATGGATATTAAAAAAAAAAAAAAAAGAACAATGAAACATCGAGCTGGTAGAACAATTTTCACGATGGACACGAACATTGTTGGGTTGCCGATGTAGGCTCCCCTATATATTTTTTTGTTTTTTTTTTTGTTTCGGCATGCACATGTTTCGTTGTTTTGGCGTGCACATGTTTTATACAATTGTCGGGCTTGTGTGGCATGGGGAGGAGTGTGAGGGTGTTGCGCTTAAAATGTTCTTAGGTGAACATTTTGGAAAATGGGAGGGCGAGGAATGTAATATAACAATCTGGCCCCACCCGAGGAAGGCTGAAAGGAACGGATGTCGTTTGACCTTATTTCCGGCAGCAGCGGAAATAACTACAGAGGCAAACAGAACAGGTGTCTCTGAGAATTACGTGGGCGTGCGTGGGCGAGGCAAAACCGGAAGAAAAAGTCCCGGTTCTGGAAGATTATATAAAGACCTCGGCACACGGATTCGCCAGTAGAGGAGCAACAGAGATCGGCCGGTGAAGAGAGACACAACAGATAAGACTACACTCCCGTCAACCCATTAGAAGCGCGCTCTCTCAATTCTCTGTTCCCTATTCTACACGGTTCATCGTCATTAATAAAAATATAACTTTATATTTTTATATATATGCGTGTTTGTTGTTTGTCGATATATAACACTAATTGAAAAAGATAATTAATCCCCGAAAGCCAGACAACAAAGAGACCTTTATTGAAATTAGGGAATTAACCGATTTCCTCAGACCCACACCATTTTTGGATGGAATTTCATATAAGCGAGGGCCCGAAACGCCCAAAGTGAGTTGGAAACAGCAGTTCGGCCGAAGCACCAGAGATTTGCGTTTGAGACGAAAGACCAGGCTGCCTGTCATCACGTGACTGCCTGCCTAAGAAGAACTCCGACCCGAATCCTCTGCTAGACTTAACAAAACCAGTCGATGTGGGTTGGGAAGATAGCTGTCTGCATGAAGTAGATAGAATTCAACTGCTGGAACGAATAAATTTATTTTTCCCATAATGTTTTGTCCTCGCTTATGAGACGAGTGTTAAATTTACTCGTCGAAATGGCCATCCGATTTTAGAAAATTTGAATTTTTTATAAGTAATAAATATTGGCTCTGTAAATAAATAAATTTAATTACATTAATCCCTCTGGTCGCATCAGTATTAATATTTAATATTAATAGTATTCTTTGGGATTCATCTCCAAGACGTTTTTTTTTTGTTGTTTTTTTGTTTTTTTTTGTGGGGAATTTATGACTAATATATATATATATATATATATATATATATATATATGGAAATCCGGCAAGTTGATAGAATAAAGTAAAGAAAAAGTAGGAAACAATGTCTCAATCTAACATGTTTCAATTTTACTAAAGCTTCTACAGAGATCGTGTTAAAAATTATTTTTTAGAAAGAGACAGTGATTTGGGATTGATGCACATGCATTTTAAAATAATTACCTATTGCTTTAATACACGTGACACATATCCGACCAATAAGAATCAACCCAAAATCACAGCATACCAGAATATTGTCTCTTTGTAAGAAATTTTCATTTTTACCTCTAACTCTGCCGGTCTGAAAAAAATTAAAAAGTTTGATAGAAAAATATGTATCATTCGGCAGGATTCAAACCTGCGACCCTAACAACATAGAGGAAGCCATTAGTTGATCTGATGCGTCTTATACTGCTCGACCACGAATGATTTCATGGTCTAAACGAAACCAAATCAAGCCTTATAAACACAAATTTTTAATTTCTCGTAAATATCAACCTCTGATCTGAAAGCGTATCGTAATGTAAACAAATGTAAACAGACAATGTTAAGGAAAGTTTCGAAGGGTAACGAAATGGATTAACAACCAGCATATTTAATTTATTTGTTTGAACATTATCTTTAATTGACACTCGTATTTGAGTAGATATTCTGTTTTTAATTAAACATTATATATATATATATATATATATATATATATATATATATATATATTATGTTTTAGAACATGTACATAATTTCTTCTATATATGTCCTCTTCTCTACAATCATATGGCTGTTTCAGTGTTTGGATTTAAACACCTCTTCGGGGGAAATAAAGGTTTGGAATCATTCTCTGTTTATATTTGGTTCGTTGTTGTTGTGGGAGCTGGTTGGTGTTATTGGTAATTAAGTGAATGTATTTCTCGTTTTGACCGTTAGACTTTTAAAGAATCTGGTGCGTAAGTGTAAAATTGTTGATTAATTGTATTATCTGTTGGAATGTACGTTTTATATATATATATATATAACTCTGCCGGCTTGGGTATTTTTGAGAAGTATTTTCAAGAAAATGTTAGCGGTCGCATGTTCCAATCCTGTCGAATGACACACATTTTCCTAACAAAATTTCCCAAAAATATTCAGGCCGGTAGAGTATATATATATATATATATATATATATATATATATATATATATATATAGTGTATCGAGGCAGCAGGTAATTTTCTAAACACATACTGTTAAATATAAGAGACAATGAATGTCTATTATGTTTAATCATGAGCCGTTCTAAACATCGTATTTTGGCTTTAATTTCAGGTGAAAATAAAGATAAAATATGATATTTAGAATGGCTCATGATTAAACATAATAGACATTCATTGTCTCTTATATTTAACAGTATGCGTCTAAATATATATATATAGTCATCCGCAGATACTCTTTAATTCAAAACACATATCTATTCAGTCAGTTAAGTGCCATACTTGATACACGCTTGGGCAATCATGTCTCCAAAGAGACATGACTGACTGGGCAGAAGATTATCCCGCAGTAGGTTGCCATTGCTTTCTGCGGTAGACTGGTTGCCGACCAAGAGCTATAGAACCCAATCTGTCCTGCTATTTAACCCGTAACTGGAAGGAAGAGACGGATTAATACCTTTCCCAAGGGTATTTGCGCGTAAGTGAATACAATAGATTCAACTAAAATTCGAACTCGGCTCCCCGGTTTCTAGTTCCGAGCCGATATCCACTGTACCACAACGCATATCTATTCAAATACGGATAACCATTAAAAATGATATTCATACAAGTAAATTAAATATATATGTGTGTGTATGTCCATTTATTTTAAAATATGCTTTACGTGATTATTCTAGATACATCAGTCGTTAGAAAAATCTTTTCATTCCATAATTTCTAGTATATATTGAACATAAAGTTTAAAAGAAGCCATTTCACAATGTAGCTTGCTCTTATCTTCCTCTATACTAATCTCAGACTCTGTCTGTTCCAAACTGTTCTTACTTACCGATTAATTAATTTCTTTCAAACTTGCCATATCGATTTTACTTTAACCTCTCTCTAGTAAACATACGATCTTAAAGCCCCTCCTCCACCTCATCCGCCATGCAAGATTTTACCTTTTGTATTTTAGTGGCTGCACTGTCGGGGTTAATAGATGGAAGGCCTTTCGTCTCAGCTCTTTTCTCTCGTTCTTCCTGCTGTCGGATTTCTTTCATAAATTTTGCCCGCAGGCGACCCTGTCTTGCTCTTTCGGTTTTTTGTATACACTGGATGGCATCTTCGAATGATAACTGGATCTTCTCTTTACCCTGTTAAACAGATAGTGAAAAAAAGTTTTTAAAAAAAAAAAGAAACGAAAACCGTACAAGTTGTTGAGATAATGGACGCAAGGGTGTTATGTTCCGCTTATAAACGACACGTTTTGCCGACGTCAGTTGGCGATCGGATCGGGTCTGAATGAAAGTAAAATTGTATGTAAGGAAACTGTGTTGGTATTATTGAAGATGAAAATAGAAATTATCTTTTCGTATGCGTTTAATGTCTGTACTGACCGGAAAATGTTGACAATTTCTTCTTTAATTCAGTATCAAACTAATCGTCCTGGATGTTCATGATAATAGTTTGAGTTTTTGAAGAAGTCGATGTGATTGTATTTTTTTTTTTTAATCAATTCACCCCAGAAAGGCGATAAGGTCACTGGGACGCAAGAGGCTACTGGGGGAGAAAGAGAGTCAAAAGACTTGTAGAAGGAACTGGAAACCTAATCCTAAACAGGAAAGAAGGGATAAACCTTTATTCTTTTTCAAAAGACCAAGGAGAAGTGTGAACCTGCTTATGAATATGGCCTAAGAGATTCTGTCAATGGTGACGTATGTGGTTTCTTTTTAAATATGGCCTACGAAATATTATAGTATGTGGCCTACCTTTTGAATATGACCTACGAAATTCTTTCAATGGTATATTATGTGGCCTACATTTTGAATAAGGCCTACGAAATTCTGTCAATAGTTTAGTATGGGGCCTAACTTTTAAATATGGCCTACGAAATACTGTCAATGGTTTAAATTGTGGCCTACCTTTTAAATATGGGCTAAGAAATTTTGTCAGTGGTATAGTATGTGGACTACCTTTTGAAAATGATCTACGAAATTCTGTCAATATTATAGTATGTGTTCTCTCTTTTGAATATGGGCTAAGAAATTTTGTCAATAGTATAATATGTGGTCTACCTTTTGGATAAGGCCTACGCAATTCTGTCAATATTATAGTATGTTCCCTACATTTCGAATACGACCTAAGAAATTTTATCAAATGTATAGCATGTGATCTACCTTTTTAATAAGGCCTACGAAATTTTGTCAATGATTTAGTATGTGGTCTACCTTTTGAATATGGCCTACGAAATTCTCTCAATATTATAGTATGTTGCCTATCTTTTGAATATGGCCTAAGAAATTATGTCAGTGGTATAGTATGTGGCCTACCTTTTGAATAAGGCCTACAAAATTCCGTCAATGGTTTAGTGTAGGGCCTAACTTTTGAATATGACCTACGAAATTCTGTGAATGGTATAGTACGTGGCCTACCTTTTGAATACGTCTTAAGAAATTCTCTCAATATAATAGTATATGGACTACCTTTTGAATAAGGCCTACGAAATTCTCTCAATATTATAGTATGTGGCCTACCTTTTGAATACGTCCTAAGAAATTCTGTCTATGGTTTAGTATGTGGCCTACCTTTTGCATATGATTTACGAAATTCTGTGAATGGTTTAGTATGTGGCCTACCTTTTGAATACGTCCTAAGAAATTCTGTCAATTTTATAATACGTGGCCTACCTTTTGAATAGGGCCTACGAAATTCTGTCAATGGTTTAGTATGTGGCCTGCCTTTTGAATATGGCCTACAAAATTCTGTCAGTAGTATAGTATATGGCCTACCTTAAAAAAACATATTATAAGGAAATTTTATAACTATCTGGTAAGGATTAGGTTACGGCTTATGTTAAGTGCTGGTTGTTAGGGTTAGGGTAATGTTAGGGTTAGGATTAAGGAAAATAATTAGCTTCAATAAATAGGGTACATTCAAACCGGGTAGGCTACGTACGATACCAGAATCATAGATAGACCACCTACTATACCTGCACCGACTTCGTTACAGTTGGTTCACCTAATTTCATAATTTAGTCAATTTTTATAAATTTATGAATAAATAAATTGTTTTCATATATATATATATATATATATATATATATATATATATATATATATATAAATTAGTGAATGATAAAAATTGCACTGTATCAGTTGGTACGGACTTTTAGAAGGTTGTAAATATAAAATTATTTTTGTAAATAAGCAAGCTAATAGTGAATACTATTTTTTATATAAATTCTGCCAGAACAAAGAAAATTCATAAATTCACTTTCTTATGTTTAGGTTTTATCAAAATTCTATTCATCGCATTTTAAAACAATAAACATTGCTGTAAGGACACAAAAAGAGCTTATCTCCCATTAGTCAAAGTAAGACACATAAGGTCACATGACAGCCGTTTCGTGCCGTTACTCCAGATAGTGATCGAAGCGCTAGTCATTAGACAGTTCGTGAACAGCAACCAAACGAGAACGTTGTTTCTTCTGCCTAGGTGGACCATGCTAAATCTGCCTACACCAGAAGCTTACAGGAACATAAACGAATCCGACCACGTTCTGCTGGAACAAATAAAAGTCCAGCCACGTCCCGCCGAGACAAACATCTTACAAACAGTCATCCCGCTATGATATAGATGAATCCAGCCCCTTAAAACGGGAGCTATAATAACTAGCGGAACCCGTGGAATTTCCACGGAAGGTTAATTATGATTCCTTGGGAAAATTTTACTTTGTCATACTACAAATGATAGTAACCTCCTCAAACATAAAGGTATTGGATAATAAAATAACGATAACACAGAGTGTAATTTTATTAAAAGATCTGTAAAAGTTATGTCCATGGAAGCTAGTTTACTGTAATCTTATATTATATTAAGCGGCGTATGCATAGACCATAACCAAAATACTGTAGGCTATTTTGTGAGAGATTTTGTTTAAATTGATACCCTGAGGATATGGGTTAAACTCTCCTGATGTCAGTTTAAACTGATACATTTTTTTCGCATATATCTAAACTATATTTAAAACTAAAGGATTACAGTATATGGCAGTAAATGCTGGACTATCTCCTCGCGGATAAAAACGTGAAGAGAAATATGGTACTGCAGAAGATTATTAAGAATACCACAGACTGAATATAGGAGCAACGACGAAGTTTTAGAGACAATGCCAACAAAAAGGATACTTATGCTTCACATCAACAAGTAGCAGATGAAGTTTCAGGGCTACATAATGAGGAAAGAGGGCTTGGAAAAGTTGATGCTCAGAAGACAGAGAAAAGGAGCAAACAGATAGCGGAGCGGGGTTTGGGAGAAGCAGACAATTGACCTATCAATCAGCGTGTCAGCGAGACAGTCAGCCACGTCAGTCAATCCAGAAAGACGCAGTGTCAGATACGCACAGTCAGATAGGTGCCGACATCAAAGAGACCAGTGCCGACAAAATAATCCGTCGCCAACTTAACTCGCTATGGCCATAAAGACAAAAGTTATTAAGAGCTAGAAGAAGAATTTTAGAAAGTGAATATTTCACTGAAATTTCGAAGTTTTCATTTGAAATCAAGAAAATACGAACCTTAAGCAAAAATTATCACAATACATGGCGAAAGATCGTCAGCTTAACCTGACGTTCGAAGGATATGGCTTAAAGTGGATTTGTTTTACTTACACCGTCACGTTCCAAGATTCCCATTCGACTGAGAATAGAATTCAATAAATTTTCCCGCTCTTTCAAGGCTTTCTTCCTTTCAAGTAAAAAGTACTTTGGAATCGGCAATTCGATGTCATACTGCAGAAAGGAAAATATTTTTCATATTAAGATTAGTGCAGCACAGTTTTCGTACATTCCTTTTAGCTTTTAATAAAAACATCATTATAATACGTGCCATTGTTAGCGCTGATTATATTTTTGATAAGTGAAAGAAAACACGAATTATAATTACTATTGGCTTGACCTGTGTAATAGCTGTGTTAGTTGATTATTTTCTACCTATGCTATATAGGATACAAATCCTATACCATCCATCAACCAACTAAAAAAAAAAAAACACAGAATAAATTGCACATCCTCAAAATCAGATTCAAACGACTACAACATTTGGGAAAAACCCAAAGTAGAATTGCACACCCACAAAAGAGGATCCAAACAGCTAAAAGCTTTTCTTTTTCACAAGTCAGTGTGAAAAGAGATAATCTAGATCCTGATTGGTTGACAAATCGAGAAATTCAAAATACATCAGCGAAACGGCGTTTTTCGGTCGATTCGTCAGTCAAGCAGACAATTGACCTATCAATCAGCGTGTCAGCGAGACAGTCAGCCACGCCAGTCAATCCAGAAAGACGCAGTGTCAGATACGCACAGTCAGATAGGTGCGGACATCAAAGAGACCAGTGCGTACAAAATAATCCGTCGCCAACTTAACTCGCTATGAATGAGAAGAAGAAAGAGAGAAACACGACACCTTCAATGGCCATAAAATGTCTCACGTCTCCCATCAACCGGAAAGGAGAAGTAACACAGACTTACTAAGTTAAGTAGACTGATTCATCGTTTTACACACACATTCTACCAATTACTCTCTCTCTCTCTCTCTCTCTCTCTCTCTCTCTCTCTCTCTCTCTCTCTCTCTCTCTCTCTCTGGGAATTCTCATTCATACTCCTTTTTAACACAATTTGAAACACTTTCTTTTTCCACCTACTTAGCAACTGACACATAAGGAGGAAAGAAAATATGTGCTACTACTCTGTTTAATTACACACTCAAAACAGACATTTTTATCTTCCACCAACATTCGCTCAAATCCAACAGATACTTTTATATTCAACCAACATTCACGCAAATATAAAAGACACTTTTCTAACAAACAAAAGATACAAAGAATTGTACAAATTGTTTATATTGTATATCGATTGGAGTAGATAGACTAAACTATCGCCCGGTTCACACTCCACCCACGTCTATTGAACAGATGAAAAGGCTCATCCCTTGTTCTCTGGTTAGGATGTGGTTTCCGGCTTTCTCTTTTCCAATCTTTTCACTCTTACGTAGCCACCTGCACATTAGTGGCGCTACTGCCTTGCTCGGGGTGATATGATTTTTTAAAAAAACAGACACAAATACACAATTACAAACACACATTAGCATCCGATGCTCACTTAGACATACAAGAATCCTCAAAAACTTACATACATATAGAATTATCTACGGATTTAATGCACGTAACAGGTGTTTAGCCAATGAGAATTGACCCAAACAAAATTGAAAAATACCGGAAAAGCTAATGTCGCTTTGTAAATATTGCTTTAAGTAAGTGTATAATAATTGTACTTTGTGTATGTGGGATTCAGATGATAATGTATATTCGTAATCGTGTGTGTGTGTCCTCTGTATCTCATTCTCAGCCGAAGCTTTAATAAAAGTGAAACATGTTAGATTTATATAAATTTCCTATTTGTTCTTTATTTTATTATCTTGTCATATATATATATATATATATATATATATATATATATATATATATAGTGACGTAAATTAATAAATATACATATGATGAAGGTTCACATATGTATAGTATTATTATTCAGATGTTAATAAAAGAGTGCTCGATGAATGCACAGAGCTGTATTATATATATATATATATATATATATATATATTATCCTACGTTTATAGCACGACTCGGAGTTTCGTGCGTTATGCAATCATCAGGTGCATATATTAAACTGACAGTTTATTAGATTTGAATTTAAATTCACTTGATGTTCATAGGAATTAAATCTTATAAAGTTAATTTACTGCATTTTTAATGACAAGATTAAAAATTTAAATATTCTAAGGTTACATTTAGATAAAAATTTTAAATTTTAAATTAAAATAAAAAATATTAAATATTAAAAATAAATAATGCAGGGAAAAGAAATCAAATGGGCGTAAGTCATGAAACGGAAAAATTTAAATATTCAATTATATATATATATATCATACTAATATTAAGTATAGCAACAACAATACCAATATTAAGAGAACTAACTCTACTAAAACTAGTATTAATCAAGTTATGATTTAAATCGTTTTGCATAACCCACAGAGAACGAACTTGGAGGGAAAATAAGGGGAACCAAAAAAAGAAACAAACGAAGTACATGAACAAAAAGTCAAGCACTCGTAAGAAAGAGAAAAAAAACGAAAACCCTAACACTAAAGCGCTCAATACGAAAGTAGAGCAAACAAAGACAGAAAATCTAAGCAAGCCAATTTCCCTGACGAGCCGTTAGGCGAAACCGTGGTCGGTTGTTGGCTCTTGCTTAGATTTTCTGTATATATATATATATATATATATATATAGTCATCCGCAGACAGATCTGTTTCGCTGTATCACAGCTCATCAGTACGGTTAGACATCCGACTGCTTTTTACCCAGGATTGAAACCCGACCGAATTGGTGTCAGTCGGCATCTCTACTTCTGAGCTATGGGCGCTCGGTAGAAGGAGGCAAACTTTTTAGCGTGTATATTATCATTTTACGCGCCCAATATCTGAGAGTGTTCTAATTCATTACTGAGTGAACGATGCGTATATGCTAGAGTAGCTACTGTTTTTCAAAGTCTACCGTTCTTCCAGAGTGCTCAATTAGGATGTCACACAACAACGTTTTTATAAAAGTATTCAAATTTTACTAAAATGTTCCAAATTAGTATGAGGTTATTTCTTAGAACGTTTCAGATTGATTTTATGATTACTTTTAGGAATGATTAAAAGTAATGCGTCGTTCTTTTTCTATCAACCATTCTTTCAACATTGACAAAATGGGGAAAAGCAAAATATTTGATCATGACCTCTGTAAACGTATTGTTGACTTTCATACAAATAGACTTGGTTATATGCAGATATCTTATCAGTTAAATGTGCCATTGTGTTCGTCACTGGAATATGTGTCATTTTATTCGTCCCGAAAAAAAAACTCTGGTCGTCCTAGAAAGGTGAAGGAACATACGGCAAAATTATTATCGAGAAAAGTTGGCAACGAGCACCGAGTTACGCTTAAAGAACTTCAGGGAGGACTAGAAGTAAGTGGTGTAAAGGTGAGTACTGATAAAAGTAGTCGTTCACTTCGTCGATATTTTTTTTTTATAATCGTGTCTCCCCAAGCAAGGCATTTTACTGCCACTGTTGTGCAAGGTTTACATAGGAGGAATGTTATGACAAAGAGTGACAGATTATACGGGGTGTCAGAAAGTGGGTAAGAGAAGTATGACTGTGGCCATAAAGTGAGGGATCCGTTTATATATTGATTGTAATGTAGAATTGATCCCCCACTTTATACCAACATTATAAGAGTATAGAATCTTTTTTCTTTTTATAATCATATCGCCCCAAGCAAGACATTTTACTGCCACTGTTTTGCAGGGGTTACATAGGAGGAATGATATGAAAAGTGAGAGGTTGCAGGGGGTGTCAGGAAGAGAGTAGGAGAGGGAAGAGAGTACTGATGAGTGTGGGGTGGATTAGGAGATGACTATTGACTTTACATTTAAATTCTTGGTGATTTAACTGTCATGAAATCAAGTATGCGGAAGAGAATTCCACAGGCGGGAAGTGCGAGAAAAGAAGCTGGTGGAGTAGAATTTGTGTTTACAATTTATTGGTTTCACAGTAAAAGGGTGGGACCTAGTTGCTAATCTTGTGGCTCGAGGAAATTCATATATAGCGGGTACCAGTGAGCTAAGTTCATCGGAGCAGAAGCCGTGAAAGTATTTGTAGAAGAGACACAGGGAAGCCATACTGCGCCGGTGAGAAAGCGACTGTATCGTAGCTGCCAAGTCGGGATCGATCACATTACAGATTCTCAGCTGGATTCGGTCAATAACACCTAAGTGGATAGCAGGACCACCGGACCAGATATGGCATCAATACTCAATGCACGGGCGGATGGTAGAGTTGTATATGTGCAGGATTGTTTGGAATGGGAAAAACTACCTGGCCCTGCACACAGAACCGATATTCTTAGCAGCGGATTTAGCTATGGATTCAATATAGTTATTCCACTTGAGGTCTGGTGTGAGAGTTAACCCGAGGAGGCGCAATGTTGATATCTTTTCGAGGAATCCAGGGAAAAAAAAACACTTCTTAAGCAAAAATATATTCCTGCTAAAATGGATTTTGCAAACGAGTATTGTATCAAACCTGCAGCATTTTGAGAAAATGTAGTGTGATCAGACGAAATAAAAATTGAACTTTTTGGCAGAAATGCTGTGGCAAATGTTTGGAGAAAGAAGGGCAATGAATATTCGCCGAAGAATACCATTCCAACAGTAAAATTTGGAGGCGAATCACTTATGATCTGTGGTTGGTTTAGCGCCCAAAGTGTAAGGAACATTGAAATAATAGAAAAGAAGAGCATTTTATGTCAAATATTACCTATCCACCGCAGAACTGGCCTGAACTGGTCTTATTTTGGTCATTTTCGCTCTCCAGCCAAAAGGCCGAGGCGCGACGTTAAAATTTCCTTTCTCTGACCCCATGAGCCGATGGCTTAGGGAGTAGAGACTCCGACTGACACCAAATCGGTCGAGTTTCGATCCCGGCCAGAAGCAAGTGGATATGTCTAGCCACACTGATGAGCTGTGGTACAGCAAAACGGGCTTGTATGTAGATGACTAATATATAACATAGTGATGATCCACGTATACTGTCTTATACATAATAGGAAAGAATATTAAAAAGTTTTGAATTGAAAAATGTACTTTTTTTTTGGACAGTATTTGTTTATTTTCATTATTGTATTTTATATTTCAGACCGCCCTCGGTCCTTCATCAGAAACGAGTGATTTTTAAATTTGAATTAGAAACGTATTTCACGATAGCGTCCAATATTTTTTGTGTTTACATCACGTGGTGTGTTTGTTCACAACATGCGACACGTCCGTAGAGAAAGTCTGTTTGTTTTAGATAAAAATTTATTGGAATATCCGAAAAAAAAATGTTTAGCTATTGAAATAGTTGTAAAGATTCAACACACCTAAGTCCCTATTTAACCCTAGCTTGTGCGTATTTAATTTTAAAATCCAGTATTTTTCTTTCTTTCTGCGTGTGTGTGTAGAACTAAAATTGGAGTCTATTAGTAAACATTTGCAATTTTCTAAAGTATGATCAGGTTGATTAAAATGGGCTGCAATGGGGAGTATACATTTTTTTTTTTTTTGTCGTATATTTAGTTTGTGATTATTGAAGCGAAATCTAAAGCTATTACCGGATTCGCCGATATATCCACTGTTGGAGCAAATTGAGCAGAAGAGAAAGTATATGATGTTTTCGCTGTCACTAATGAGGTTTAGTGGGTGTAATTTTATTTTGGTGTTGGGTACAGAGAATGTTTTGTCTGTTATTAAATGTTTACAAATTAAACAGCGAGGCTTGCCACATTTTAAATTCCCTGATAGGTTTGTATTATTTAAATATTTGTTAGAAGTGAGGATAGTTGATAGGTTGGGTGTTTGTTTCTTTGCATTTATGGGTGGTTTATCGAAAATGCCTTTGACGTTTTTGTTTGATTGGAGGTTCCTGTAATCATTTTTTAAATTTTTGATAAATGTGTAGGAATATTGATTATGGTTAAAAACCATGGGAATTCGGTTGTTATCTTTTCGTTTTTTGTATGTGAGAAGTGTGCTACGATCTATGTGGATGGTTTTATGTAGTGCTTCCTTTATTATTTTTATTGGATATTTACATTTTAGAAACTGTTTTGTTAGATTGTTAATGTTGTTTAGAAAATCTGGATTGTCTGAGCATATGCGTTTTATTCTAATAAATGAGCTGTATACGATAGATTTTTTTAATTTGAGGGGATGACAGCTGTTAAAGTGTAGGAATTTATGTTGGTTTGTGGGTTTGTTGTATAGACTGGTAGAAAGTGTATGTTTATTTAATTTTACCATGACGTCTAAGAAAGGGATGGATGTGTATGAGTGTTCCATGGTAAATTTGATTGTATTGTGAAAGTTGTTGCAGAAAGTAAAGAAGTTTTTTAATTTTTCTAATCCATGAGTCCATATTAAGAAAATATCATCAATGTATCTAAAATAATGTGATGGTTTGTATTGTGAACTATCTAGTATCTTTTTTTCTAAAATATGCATAAAGATATTGGCATAACTAGGTGCCATTTTCGTGCCCATTGCTGTGCCACTAATCTGTAAATAGTGTTTGTTGTTGAATTTAAAATTATTGTATGTTAAGATGAAATTTATTAATTGGCATATATCTGTGATTTGGTTGTTAGGTAGTTTGCTTTTAAGGAACTCATGGCAAGCTGATACTCCTTCAACATGTGGAATGTTCGTGTACAGAGACGTAACATCCAGCGTTACTAGGATATTATCACCTAGGACTAAATTAATGTCTTGTAATTTGTTGAGAAAGTCAGTAGTGTCTCTAATATAACTAGGTATGTCAGGTAATAAAGGTTTTAGTATATTGTCTATGTATCCAGATATAAGTTCTGTGAGGGTACCAATGCCTGATATTATGGGTCTGCCAGGTGGTGTGATTTTAAGTTCTTTTGAAATTTTATAGATTTCTTCATTATTTCATATATATATATATATATATATATATATATATATATATATATATACTGTACTTCACAGTCACATTTTTCTTATGATTAGCGTTCTTAATAAAGCCTATGAGATATATTAATAATACAATAGTTTTACATGACCCTGATGAGCGACATCTTCTTATACAGATATTTGAACATTCTTAGGTTTATTGATAATTATCATCACGCTGTCTTTTGACCGCTTTCTTAATAACATTCTGCTGGCGTTGATAAAAGTTGAATTCTACTATTGTATGTATTTTCAATAGGTGTTATTGGTTGTTATTATTATTATTATTTAATTGTATCTATTTAGATTGTGGTGATACCGAGCAAAAGCGACGGACCGGATGTTTGCTCTCTCACGGCAAAAAGGCAAATGACCAAAAGTCATCAGTGCGCAAGTGGACCCGCGTAGATGTTCCGGTTGAAAAATAAAAATTAATCAAATATTAAATTTCCATTTCGCGAGCCTACGCGAATTTTATTTACCAGCCAATGGGAAGCCCAGAATCAAATACAAGTGTGAAATCCCAAACGAGCTGTTTTTGATCCAAAAGCAGATATAAAAAACCGAGACAGAAAGCACCTAGCAGACAGACAGACCAGGAGACAGACAAGCGTGATTAATATCCCCTTGACTCCCTTCACCTTTCCTTACCTTCTTCCCTTTCTCAAAAATACTTACTGACCTCAGGAGCGACTACATCAAAGACATTCCTCACTTACACGCTCCCCACATTCCTAAGCATTAGTTCTCTTTCAGCTTATTATTTGCCATGAACATTTTAACCTCCGTTGGACATATATTCAAGTATTGTTTTAATTGTAAAAACATTAATTGATATGTGTATAAATAAAAATGTTATTTTTCAACTCAAATTGCTTTTCTTGATTTTATAATCATTTTATGACTTATAGTGGGCTATCTACCACAAGTCCAAATTCCGTCAACCTACAACCAGAAAAATAATAGGTAAGATATCCCCTGTAAGATCCATGTATTTATGTATGTGCATTATTATCACTTAAGAACAATATACGAGAACGTATGCGATCAAAAAGGATGCCCACCCATCAACCTATTAAAAGCAATTTAAAGAAAGAAAGATCAATGCTCAACGTAGTCTTCGTGAGTTGGAAGACACTTGTTGGTCTGACCTAGCAACATAAATGTAGACTTCTGCAAACTTCTCCACAATATAGAAAAAAAAGGCAGTGACGGGGTTTTGCTTTTTCAAAATCGTTATTAAAATGTGACCATAACAAACAGACTCGACCGAAATTTGAACTCTGCATGCTGACTTCATTTGTGATGTAACAAGATATAAGATGGTTATTAACGAGTTCATTTACTTACGGGCGTTAATTTATAATCTGAAAGGATGTCGTCGTAGTAGTGGAATTCAGAAAATTCAAGGTTGACCATTTCATTCTTCAGTTCCAGCACCCGGCCAATGGTTCCATCGAGCACTTGTCTGAGGACCCTCCTCTTTTGTGGATGAACAATCTGGTCGTAGCATCGCTCAATTTTGGAAAATACTTGAACGTATTTCACGAACATTGTTGCTAAGAACTGAAATGCAACTTTACGATCCTAAAACAAAAAAAGAAAAAAGTTCAAAACCTTTACCTGTATCTTCATAAAGTTCGTATATTTATACCAAACAAAAATGGTTATAACACAACATGACTGAAGCATTCATTGTCAAATACACGCACACACACACACACACACACACACACACACATACATATATATATTGCAGAAAGGTGAAAGAACACATAGATTAAAAAAACACCGTTCAAGCATTTACTTTTATCAAGTGTGCTCGATAAAAGAGTAGAGCTTAATATTGTAATTGTGTTATTACAATGGTTTATAAAAGCATATCACTACACAAAAATTTAATGTTTCACAACAATACTGTTTTTCTTTAGGTGATATGTTAAAATAAATGATGAAAACGATATGTTTTTGAAAATATAAGATGAATTTCTGGTTATTTAGAAAATTAGGGAGTGGTAGTTGAAAGAAATGCATTTTGTTGTGACAAAAGTATTCAATAAAGATTTAGAATTATGTAACAATGGAGATTTTTAAATTTGGGTCATGGAAGGGAGCAGGATGGCTTGGATCTAGATATTTCATTTTTTTAATTTTGTCTGGGTAAAATACATATTGGAAACTTAGATTTTTTAAACGGTAGACAGTAATTCTTATCAGGAGGTTGGATTTTAGTTATTTTATTGAACAATAGATTTTTTTTACTATCTATGAGTATAAATCAGAATTTGGATTAAATCATTTTGGTATACTTAGTTATATTGTATTAAGAACAACAATTTACTATTGTGTGGGTCATTTTATTTTATGAAAATAATATTCATTTTTTATGTTAGAGGCAAAGTTATAAATGAAGCATAATAAGCTTATATATATATATATATATATATATATATATATATATATATATATACAAATGTAACCGGAAAACTAGCAATTTGTCAACCGTTATATTTGAAGCAGAAAAAAATGTACAGTAATTTTTAGTAACACAGTTTTCCAGTTACATTTGTTACCATAGCTCACACCCCTGAAGATGATCTCGGAAAGAGGTTGAAAGTACTTGGGTATCTTGAGAAATAATTGAAAATAACATCTGTCAACGTTACAGCTCATTTCTGACATTTTTTGATTGTAATACCCGAAAGATTATCCGTGAGTATGAACGGATTTTATTAAAAATAAACAAACAAAATGTTCTTAATTTATTTAACCTGACATTTTTTTTTATATATACATATATATATATATATACAGGTTTGGCTAAAACAACCGACAAGGTCTATCTGTTTAAATTTTTATTGAATTTTTCCAATTTTTAGATGTGGTGCAGTAGATATCGACTCGGAATGACAAATCGAGGAGCAGAGTTCGAATTCCAGTCGAATTACTTGCATTCACTTATGCACAAATACCTTTGAGAAAGGTACTAATCCGTCTCTTCCTTTCAATTATGGGTTAAATAATAGGACAGATTAGGTTCTATAGCCTTGGATGCCAAACAGTCTACCACAGAAAGCAATGGCAACCCACTGCGAGATAATCTTCTGCCCAGTCAGTCATGTCTCTTTTGAGACATGATCGCCTAAAGCGTGTATCACGTATGATACTTAACTGACTGACTATTGAGTATTGGGATGTGCGTAGTAGTATAGTGGATATCAGCTCGGAACGAATAATCGGAGTTTATAATAAGTTTTAATTAAGGTAAGAACGAATCCTAGTATCTGTCACATAGATTTTATTACCGTATATTGTTATAGGTGTTGTATTTTATCACCAGTGCTGATTTCAGACACGGAAAGGAAACTACAAGACCTCCTACAGAAGGTAGCGGTGGAGAGCTACAAAAAAGAACTACAAATAAACTTTAAGAAAACTGAATGCATGGTCATCAGCAAAAGGTACAACCCAAAATGCCAAATACAGGTAGGGGATGCCAGAATCAAGCAAGTACAAAAATGTAAATACCTCGGAAGTGTTGTAACAGGAGATGGAAAGTGCGACACAGAGATCCGAAGGCGAATTGGCATGGCAAAGGACGCGTTCCAGAAGCTGAGTAAAGTACTAAGACACAAGAAAATTTCACTAGAAACAAAGAAAAAAGTGCTGGATTGCTATGTGTTGTCAGTTCTTCAATACGGCAATGAATGCTGGACAATATCATCGAAAATGAGGACAAAACTGGAAGCAGCGGAAATGTGGTTCTACAAAAGGATGCTGCGGATATCGTGGACTGAGCCTGCAAGCAACGATGAGGTGTTGGAAAGAATGGCAACAAAAAGGAAATTAATACTGAGCATCAGGAAGAGACAACTGAAGTTCCTGGGACACGCAATAAGGAAGGAGAGCCTGGAGAACATGATACTGACTGGCCGATAGAAGGAAAGAGAGACAGAGGAAAGCAGCGGATAACATATTTGCAGGGCCTGATCAGGTGGATGACGGGACGGGGGTTGCGAGGTGTAGCAGGAGCAAACATACTAAGAGCCACAAGGGATAGGTAGACGTGGAGAACCATGATCGCCTACGTTCTGAAGGAACATGGCACATAGAAGAAGAAGATTTTATCGCCAGTTATTGCTGTTAATTTTTTATTGTGCAATAAGATCTACGGTAAGAACAAATCTTCTATTCGTCGCATTTATTTTTTATTACAGTTGTTTGTTATAATTGCTCTGTTTTATTAAGAATTATTTCCTGTTGTTTCCATACCATACTCGATTTCAGGCAACCCTTGTGGGTTTTTTTTTAAATATATTTTTCGCTGATGAGGATGTACCTATTTTTCTCATTTTAAGATTTTGTGAAAATATTCCCTGGCCATTTTAAAAAGCATTCCTCACCTTTTCTGGTTTGGGTGGTTCCAGCGGAAGTTCGTAATACATTAAATCCTTCAGCTGGGCTTGGCCTTCTGCCCACTGTCTGTTGTATGTCCTGCAAAGAATAAATAGAAAATAGCGTAAGTTTATTCGCGACAAAACAGGAGAAATTACGAAGATAAGATAAAAGTGTTAAAATTAACCCGCCATTTCTTGTTCTAGTTAACAACAGATTGAAGGTTATTTTGCAGCCTATAGAACTTGCCATTAAGATAGGAGCAAGCAGTTGTATCATCGGCATATGCACTGAGTCAGCAACTAATGACATCGGTAAGGCCGCTGATGAAAATAAGGAAAACGTAGGTCCATAAATTGAGCTCAGTGGGGAGGGTACTCGTATTTATACAAAAGACCTAGAGGAGTGGGCGTTCAAGAAAATTCTCAGTACGTAATTTGATAAGAAGCATTGAATCAAGTCAAAGAATCGCCCAGAATCACCATAACCTTAGTATGCTCTACTGTGGTAAGCTATAAGTATTCACTATTTCTCTAGTATTTTAGTTTTCAATATTAATGATTTGTTTAGCCAATGACTGCTATTTATATGGTGATGGTTTGCATATGAATGCAACATTCTTTTCCATATATATATATATATCTTTTTTTTATAATATAAATTTGGAATAAATTATTTTTAAAAATATTTTGCAAAAACCAAATTAACCAAATTATTTTTCCTTTTTTAGTGTTCGATATTGAGTCGTTTAGGTTCTTCGGTGATACGCTTAGAGCGCCTTAGAAGATTGGGAAGAGGGAACATTTTTTTAAGTATTTGGGCGAGGGAGATTACAGGTTTCTAGTTCAACCTGTTCATTTGAATTACTGGACACTAGCTAAAGTATCTTCAGGATTTCACAGATATAGATCAACAGATTTTCAAAGATGGAGGTGAAATTCTCATGCTAATTCATCTACATAGTTTTTAACGTGGGTCTGTCACTCTCATATTTTTTTTTTTTTTTTTGTGCAAGCGCTGGAAGTATTTTTCGAGGATTGCAATGGGTTACGCTGTTTTTGTTTTCCTTTTTTGTTGATTTTTTTTGGGGGGGGTGTAAATTGTCTATGTTTTTCCAACTGATTTAGGACAGTTTTGCACCACTGAATCCGTAAATGACACCCGTTACTCTCGATCAGGTCAGGTTTTTATGCTAATTTAATTTTTAAAGGATCCGATCTTCTGACTGAATCATTTTTGTGACATTATCGGTTGGTTTTTGTTAATATTTCTAATCAAAAATAGGTTTCTGAGAAAAAAAACATTTTCTAACACAATGTACTAATTAAATGTTACAAACTTTGATTTCTGTAAATTGAATAATATACATTAATAAAAGTAAGTTCATGTGAATTGAACGTTACGTCATCACTGTGCAAAATTCAGGGCATGAACTTTCGTTTATTCGAACCCCTAGAATGCTCACCGGCAGGGACGTCTCTCTTCAGAGTTTAACAGTAGTCAACCATCATTAAGAAGCTAATAGCTTCCTTTTTGTAAACATGAGCGGTAACATTTTTGAATTTCTTCGCTAGAACGTGCAATGCTTGTAGATATTGATCCAAAGTTTCTCCATCCTGTTGATTTTTGGTTGTAAATATATGACTGTCGTATATTTTACTTTTTTTTCTTGGACAAAATTTATCTTTTATAATGTTAATAGTTTCTTCAAAATTTGTCAATTCGCTGAATAGTTCATATACATAAACTGACACGTAGCTTATATGAATATCCTCATCACCCGACTTCCCGCTAGGACACTACCTCCCTGTCTATTTTAGGATCCATGTTGGGATTCCATTCTCCCACTAAGACTAAGCACGCTCCGTCTGGTCAATGGACGCATAAATCGTAACGATCGGAAACGAACTCCTGTTCACAGCAATATCGCCCACGAGCAGCCGACCCTCCTCCGCATCGACATGAACAAGGTCCACCATCGCACCCAGAGTACGTTTAACCAACAAGAAACACCTCTGGTCCCCGTATACTGAATAAACAAAGTCACTTGACAGCACACGCGAGCATCAGTAAAATGACTATTCACAAGTCAGTGCGAAAAGTAAAACCCTCAATCCTGAATGGATTAAAAACAGCAAATTCATATATGACGTATATGCGAAAAGGCTCGCTGAAGCCAGCATCTTGAGAAGTTTCACTATTTAAACCACGTCGCTAACCTGTCAAAGACAGTACGGAGCGGTTAGCTGAGGACCTCGTGGCAATGTAACGAAAGAAAATTCGAGAAGCCGACCCGGACGCAGGGTACGTTCCAGTTTCATTTGACCTCTTCTTTTAATTTTCTTTTCTTCCTTTTCACTCCACGCCGTCAGAGAAAACAAATGAACGCGTTAAGTACAACTTCTTCATTTGCTCTCTCTCTCTCTCTCTCTCTCTCTCTCTCTCTCTCTCTCTCCACACACATTTTAAATACCTACATTACTACTACGAACATTTTCTACAACTCTTGATACCCTAAACTTTCTAATTAAACATTAATTTCTACAAATTCTTGTTATTCATTTCTTTTTTTAAAAAATCCTATTGTAATATGAAAAATGTATATTTTATTCTTACACTATTCCACACAATGCCACATATCCCAACCTGCCGACAACCTTCTGTTGATTCTGATGATGGATACTTCTGCATAAAACTTGTAAGCTGTAGGGAGTTCGGTTAAGTAAGACACAAGGCCGAATCAAAGAAATATTAACCATCTCCCATATAGCCACACTAGCAACTTCTCCTTTATTCATATCAAATCTCTTACCCACTATAGCTCTACTTTGAGTGGCTGCCGAAGGATGTTACAATTTATTTATTATATTTTATTTCAAAACGACAACCTTTTGGATATGCTTTTTTTCAGTAAGCTTGCAACAAAGTTTAATAAATTAATTTAAAATTACAAGCAATTCTGTTCCAACCTAAATGTATAGTATTAAAAATTAAATCCGAAATAAAAAAATTTTAAATATTTTTTCAAAATATTTATTTTAAACGAAATATTAAATAAATATTGGACATTTATAAAAGGGGTTCGTCTACGAAACTCTAGAATCTAGGTGCTGAATATAAAAACAATCAGTTAAGTGACAAAATTTATTTGTAATTTTATATAGGTATTTGTTAAGTATATTATAGATATTAAATATAATTTTTCAAAATATTTAAAAAGACAACTATTTGAAAAAATAAATTTCTCTCAACTTAAGACAAATTTTAATAGATTAAGTCAAAATGCCAATAAATTTCTGTTCCAATTTAAATGTTTAATAATAAAAATTAAATGACACATATCTCATTCAGAATTTTTAAAAACTCAAATCGGCCTAACATAAAAGTAACATTATAACGAAAATCAAGACTTATGACAATAAGAACATCTTTTCAGAAAATGTTAACTTTCAAATATTTTCTTCGATAAATAAATTTACATTTTTATTACAAATATATATATACTAGCAGTATAGCCCGGCGTTGCTCGGGTGTAATGAAAGTTTTAAAACTAATCCATGGTCCTGGAGCTCAGACTCTTTGGATGTTGGCACGAAAGACTAAAGAGCAATAGTTGTTTACAGTTAAAGCGAAACCGTAGACTGAAAGAAAAATGAATGGATGTAAGTCAAATTTTGATTTCCTGGTATCGATATCAAATAAGGTTTTTTCGTCGTAAACTGAATTTTGAAGGCTAAATAAGTCCTCTGAGTAAATGGTATCATGGCTGAGACTAAGAACTACAATTATACCTACGTAGAGCCAAACCCGAAGCAAAAATTAAAATAAAAGGGCTAAAAAAAATACAGACATACAAGCAGATGAACAGACACACACACAAACATCTTGCCTTTTATATATATATATATATATATATATATATATTATATATTTTCTGTATTATTGTAAGAACTGCAACCTTGAAACTTCTGAATATCGTTTCTTATGTCTTTGTCTATGAGTGTATGAAATTTGATTAAAATCGGACCACTCCTTCTATAACTCGATTTTTTCGATTATCGATTTTCGATATTTATCGGGGGTACCTCGACATAAAACCTAGCTAAGAACACTCGCAGACTCTTATAGTACAACTGTGTAAATTTTCAAGAAAATCGGTTCAGCCGTTTCGGAATCTATAGGCAACGGACACACACACACACACACACACAGACAAAGTTCCATTTATAAATAAGTTTAGATTTATATAGCTATCTCCACTAATTTGGTAGTGGTACTGGATATCGACTGAGAACGACAAATCGTGGAGCCGAGTTCGAATTCCAGTTGAATTCCTTGCATTCACTTACGCACAAATATACGGTATCAATCCATCTCTTCCCTCCAGTTATGAATTAAACAATAGGACAGACTGGGTTCTATAGCCTTGGCTGGCAACCAGTCTATCGCAGAAAGCAATAGCAACCTACTGAGGGATAATCTTCTGTCCAGTTAGTCATGTCTCTTTCGAGACATGATCGTCCAAAACGTGTATCACGTATGACACATAACTGAAGATTTAAAATGATTTTTTTAAAAAGTGAAAACTTCCTTGAAGTTTTCATTTTAGCTTTCATTGAAAGCTAAAGAATTTTAAATTTATAATTTCCAGTTAGGAAAATACTTTGTGGTGTATTTCAAACAGAATTTATTGATCGGAATCATTTTTTTTTTTTTTTTTTTTTTTTTTTTTTTTTCAGTAAAATTGACAAAAGCGGGCATTTTGACACATTCTCGATTTTAAAAATATTGCAAAAATAAAATATATATTTCCGGAACGTTATTTGAAGAAAATTAATAAATGTAAAGTTAAATTGATCTGATATAAAACAAATATTATTTATAGTATAAAATGTTGTATACAAGCATGTTTAACCACGGAGTTTTGTTTTTCTGACGTCTTAATCGATTTATCAACAGTCTAACGCGTTGACGAGTATGTTAACGCAAAAAATAGATAACAGACGATAAATTTTATGTAAGGGTTTTTTTTTTTCCGTAAGAGTTACAACCCTTAAAATGAGTGACCTTTTAATGATACTGTCAGTGTCATGTACAAACACGCATACTTATAAAAATTAAGATGTTTAAAAAAAAAATCAAGTTCGTTTTAGAAATATTCGGGGTCGTCAGATTGTAATAAGCTTTGCAATATATGATTAATAAATAAAGTTTTGCTTACACCAATGAAAATAGATTTTTCAAAGATTTTTATAAGTACGTCCAAGAAATCGCTAAAAAATTCAGCAACCGTGACGAAAGCATGCTCCAAACGTAATGGTGATTTTATAAACGCAACTTTGTTGTAGCGCAAAGCCGAAATAATGTGGCACCCAGTGATGACCGAAATCACTACTCAATTGGAATAATTCTAGCAAGACAAGTTTGCTAACCATTACACCTCATCAAGGCGTCAAACGTAATAAATACAGTTTTATCATCAAAATATTTTTTACTATTATTAAGAGAAAGGAACAAATTAACTTTTGAAAATTTAATGATTTTTTTTTTTTACTTTTTAAAACATCTGAAATTTTCGCGTTTTTTCTTGCCTCAACTAATGCACTTTTTTTAGCATAGCAAATTTTCGCGTTTTTTTTTTTGTTTTTTTTTTTTACGGTGACAAATACATTAATTTGATAATTCTTGCAAAAATCGGACTGTCGGATTTTAATGAAATTTTCATTATTGAAATTTATTATTAGAAATTTTATATTATTAAAAACATCTTGGCAAAATATTTATTATTAGAAAATCTTGGTTATGTTTTTTACATGCATTTCACTCCCTTGAGAAATTCGATGTGACAATTTTTAGTGACTATATTAAAGCAGAATTCTTTGACGATTTTAAATCAGCTAATTTTTTTTTTTTTTTTGCGAAATCAGACCCCGTCGTATCGAAAATTTGTTCTGAATCGAAAAAATAAAAAACACAATAAAATGACAACATTATTTGATTAGCTTTTAATTGTTTTAATGAATAATATATTAAAAGACAATATTGACTGAAGAAAAAGTTTTACAAAAAAATTTGTTTTCATTTTTTTACAATTTGAAATTGAATAATTTATAAAGTTTTTGTTTAATTAATCCATACATAAATAGTCCTGTTCTTTTTTACGGTGCTAGTACGATAATAAATATTAAACATCGGATGTTTTTAATTTTAGTTTATGTACATAAATAAATCACTGCATCGTCTATGCAAGTATTGCGTGTATGGTGTATGTCTAGAGTTACTAGACTCTAGTCTAGTATAAAGAAATTAAATAATATGAGAAAAGAAAACAGTAAAAAAATACTCACGCATGAGACATAATTGTTTTTTGTTTTAGGTTTTGTTTTTTTGTTTTTGTTTTTTGGGTTTTTTTTGTTTTTTTTTCTATCCAGTAATTAGGAAGAGAAAAATTGTAGAAAAACTAAAATTTTCTTTCACTTTTTTTGTATTGTTCCCAGAGAACCGAGTAAAACTCGATGAGACGCATTTCTGGGGTTGCTATGGCTACAAAAGCATATTAGAGTTACCTCCCTTACATTGCAGTAAGGGTACCATACACAATTTTCTCCACTCCTTTTATCTTAAATGTGTATAGCTTTCTTTTTTTTTCTTTCTTTCTTTCTTTTTTTACAATAATATTCTTCCTGTACAAGACCCAAGAACCATTACAGGTAGAGTGTTACCGAGTAAGAGGCAAGAAGCAAAAATTATGCGGATGTGTGGGGAAGGTATAGGTCGACTGAAGTCTTAAAGAAGAAGATTGTGTTCGTAGCAGCATTTTCTTGGTAGTCAGTTCCACAAAGTATTTACAAACATTTATTTCATTTAAACAAATGTGAAACAATACCTAAAAAAGAGGGGAAATAGCTGGTCTTTTCTTCCCTAACATTCATTTTATCTCAAACAGTATCAATTCATTTAAAATATATTTCATTGTATTAATAACTTGACATACTAAACAGCTAAAGAATGGATCGCTTGCATTGACTCAGTGATCCTGACTACAGTCGATATATCTAAACTTATTTATGAATGGAATTTGTGTGTGTGTGTGTGTGTGTGTGTGTGTGTGTGTGTGTGTGTGTATGTGTGTGTGTGTGTGTGTGTGTGTGTGTGTGTCCGTTACCTAGACTCTGGAACGGCTGGACCGATTTTCTTGAAAATTTACACAGTTGTACTACAAGCGTCTGCAAGTATTCTTAGCTAGGTTTTGTGTCAAGGTACCCCGATAAATATCGAAAATCCATAATCGAAAAAAGCGGGTTATAGAAGGAGTGATCCGATTTTAATCAAATTTGATACACTCATAGACAAAGACATAAGAAATGATATTCAGAAGTTTCAAGGTTGCAGTTCTTAGAATAGTGCAGAAAATCGATAATATATATATATATATATATATAAAAAACGCAAAATATTTGTGTGTGTGTGTGTCTGTTTATCTGCCTGTATGTTTGTATTTTTTTCAGCCCTTTTATTATTTTAGTTTTTGCTTCGGGTTTGGCTCTAAGTAGGTATAAATGTAGTTCTTAGTCTCAGCCATGATACCATTTACTCAGAGAACTTATTTAGCCTTCAAAATTCAGTTTACGACGAAAAAAAACCTTATTTGATATTGACACCAGGAAATCAAATTCTGACTTACATCCATTCATTTTTCTTTCAGTCTACGGTTTCGTTTTAACTGTAAACAACTATTGCTCTTTAGTCTTTCGTGCTAACGTCAAAAGAGTCTGAGCTCCAGGACCATGGATTAGTTTTAAAACTTTCATTACACCCGAGCAACGCCAGGCTATAATGGTAGTATATATATATATATATATATATATATATATATATATATATATATATATATATGTCAGATTAAATAAACTACAAACACTGTGTTTGCTTATTTTAATAAAATCTGTTCATACTCACGAATAATCTTTCGCGTATTACAATCAAAAGATGTCAGAAATGAGCTGTAACATTGACAGATGTTATTTTCATTCAATTCTTAAGGTACCCAAGTACTTTCAACCTCATTCCGAGGTCATCTTCAGGGGTGTGAGTTATGGTAACAAATATGACATTAAATCATCTCTTAAACTTATACAAATATTAAAATTGGAAAAACTTAATGAAACAATTATTATAATAAATATAAAAATATCTATAATAACAATAATTCTCTGCCACCCACTGAAAATTAAATCTAAAATACTAAAAAAAAACTACTTTTAACATGTAACATGTACCACCGAAGTTCCATTCTATGATCACAGAAATAATATATTCATGCAACGGGACGGTGTTTCAATGGGCTCAGTTCTGGGTCCAACTTTCAGCCACTTCAACAAGTCCAACCTCGAAAATAATATATTTAATAGCACTACAAACATTTCCATCTACGTACGATATGTAGATTATATTCTCATATTAGTTAAAAATATAGAATAAATAATAAATCTTCAAAAAACTTTCAAAAGAATTCTGTTCTCAAGTTTACATACGAAATTAACGAAGATAACAAAATCCCTTTCCTTGACATTTTAATAGACACAAACAATAGCACATTTACTACCTCCCCATATAAGAAAACAACCAGCAAAAACTCTTGCACTCTCAACTATAAGAGTGAATGCCCTAACTACTACAAAATAACACTTATACACAACTTAATTAACCGAGCACAAGTCAACTCCTCCACAAAAACCGTCACTGATGGTGGATGTTTTTATGTTAACGTCCTTGTAATCTCTCTGAAGATGGCTCATGTGAGCCGAAAGCTTAGAACCAACTTAATAAAAAATTATCCAAATGTTGGAGAATTTTTGCCTTTATTTTCACCTGAAATTAAAGCCAAAATAGAATAGCTCGTGATTAAACATAATAGACATTCATTGTCTCTTATACTTAAAAGTATATGTTTAGAAAATTATCTCCTGCCTCGATACACACACACACACACACACACACATATATATATATATATATATATATATATATATATATAAACTCCACATTTATACTTCTCAGACACCAACATAATACAGTAATCCCTCCCTTGAACGGATACTTTGGGACAGAGCTGAAAAAATACGTTCGAATATTTAAATATTCCTGATAATTACCGTACTCCCTCCTTTCCTGACTGCTCCCTACTAGATAGCATTGCTGACGACATAGATAAGGCTATTTCCTATCACTCATTCGCCCACATATTTGTATTTGGAGACCTCAATGCCCATCACTCTGAGTGGCTTGAAAACGCCGTTACTGATCCAGCGGGCATTCACGCCATGAACTTTGCTATTTCCCAATCCCTACTCGCTTCCCAAGCACTCCCTCGGGTCATTCCTCACTGCTAGATATATGTTTCACCTCTGTGCCTGACGCCTGTCAAGTCTCGCAGCTTTGCCCTCTCGGCAACTCCGACCACGCTGTAGTCTCTCTCGGTATTTCTTTCCAATCTCTCTCCCCCCAGGAGCCCCCTACCTATAGGACCTCCTACCTCTACCAAAAAGCTGACTGGGATGCCTTTCGCGATTTCCTCTGCGACGTCCCTTGGGGAAAAGTGTTCGACCTATCAGTTGATGACTGTGCCTCTGACGTCTCGTCATGGGTGAAAGCTGGCATTGATGCCTTCATACCCACCAGGAAGTATTGCTTAAAACCTCATTCCTCTCCGTGGTTCTCTCCGGCCTGCTCAGCCGCCATTGCCCACAGGAACCATTACTTCCGTCTATTCCGGAGACAGTCAACTGATCACAATAGGCGCCTGTTCATATCTGCTCGCAATGAGTGCAAGAGAACCCTAAATGACGCCAAACAGTTGTTTGCTGAGAGAATGCGACAGCACATAGCTGACTGCAAGTTCGGCTCCAAGGACTATTGGAGGATTTGTAAACGAGTGCTCAACAATAGGAAATCCTCAATACCTCCTTTAATCCATGGATTTGAGGTTCTCACGTCATCTGCGGACAAAGCCGAGTGCTTTGCCCACAGATTCTCATCCAACTCCACATTCGACTCGTCCGGAGTACACCCACCCGACTTCCCTATTAGAACTGAAGCCAAACTGCACGACGTATATATTACCCCGACAGTAGTATCCAGAGTAATTTCAAAACTCGACCCCCATAAGGCGTGTGGAGACGATGGAATACCGATGATAGTCCTTAAGAGGTGTGCTCCTGAACTTTCTCCTGTCCTCTCTAAACTATTTAACTACTGCCTTTCTGCTTCCTGCTTTCCTGCATGCTGGAAGATCTCTTCAGTCGTTCCTGTATATAAGAATTGTGGTGAACCCTCGGATTCATCCAACTATCGCCCTATCAGTCTTCTACCGATATTTGGGAAAGTATTCGAGGCTATAATCAATGCTGGAATAGTTCATCATCTCACCGCCCACAAACTGTTTTCCGACAGGCAATATGGATTCCGCTTTGCCAGGTCCACGGCCGACCTGCTAACAACCGTAACGGAGTACATGCTACAGGCCCTTGATGAGTCTGACGAGGCTCGCGCGGTTGCTCTGGACATCTCCAAGGCTTTCGACAGGGTTTGGCACTCTGACCTCCTATGCAAACTACGCGGTTATGGTATTACCGGTCGCCTGCTTGACCTAATCCAATCTTTCTTAAATAACCGCAAAACGAAGGTCGTTCTGAATGGGCGTGCCTCTTCGTCCTACAGCACGAATGCTGGTGTCCCACAGGGCTCTATCCTGGGCCAGACGCTCTTCCTTATTTTCATCAACGACCTCGCAGATGAGATCAAGTCCCAAGTAGGCATCTACGCAGATGACACTACAATATATTCCCGCACCAGTAAGAAACCTGTCGTGGCGGACAGACATAATCTCGCTGCTGACCTTGAACGGGATCTACACTCTGTGGTGAACTGGGGCAAAAAGTAGCTTGTCAACTTCAATTCATCTAAGACCAAGCTGTTGTCTGTCAACCATTACAGGCAACCTCTCCTGCCTCGCATAAGCATGGACCAAGCGATTCTCCCGGAGAGTAATACACTACGCCTCCTCGGACTTACCCTGTCCTCAGACCTCAAATGGAACCACTATATTGAATCCATAGCAAAATCTACTGCTAAGAAGGTTGGGTCACTATGTCGATCCAGGATGTTTTTTCCACCTGAATCCATCCTGCATATATACAAGTCAACCATCCGTCCGTGCATGGAGTACTGCTGCCATTTATAGTCAGGTGCCCCTGCCGTTTTCCTCAGTGTTCTTGACAGGCTCCAAAGGAGAGTCTGTAATGTGATAGGTACTGATCTGGCGGCTCGACTGCAGCCACTTCCCCATCGTCGAAATGTGGCCTCCCTTTGTCTGTTCTATAAATACTTTCATGGCTTCTGCTCAGACGAACTTAAGTCACTGATGCCTCCTCAACAGGTGTTTACTTGTGCAACCAGACTGGCAACTGGGTCCCACCCATTCACAGTCAGGTTAGCCAAATGCAGACGACAGTTCTACTCCTGCAGCTTCTTCTCTTGCACTTCCCGCCTGTGGAACTCGCTCCCGTATTCTTGCTTTCCTGACAGCTACAACCTCCAGAAATTTAAATGCAAAGTCAATACTCATCTACTAACCACTGGACTCTAGCTCTCTCCCCACCCCCGTATAACCTTCCCTTTCTCTCCACCTATGTATCTGTCATCGCACCTGCTTTCTTAGCTTTCTATTGTTCCTTTCTAACTAGTTTGTACTCCTCACTCTTTTCTAATTAATCTTTTTACATTTATGTAGCCCCCTGCACATCAGTGGCGTTTCCGCCTTGCTCGGGGTGAAATGATTAAAAAAAAAATTAAATACCTAAATCATTGAGAAATAATGAAAGTAAAAAAAAGTCATTCTCTGAAATAAATTTAACATTTATATCATTAAATTATATTTTCAAACACTCTTTTCAAGGTTTTGTGTGGTTTACATTCTTAAGAAAAAAAATGAACCAGTTTTTGTTGATTTCCAGACAGGCTTACGGCCATATTAGGTTGAAACACCAGTTCCCGTACGATCAGCAATGTTGAGCCTGGTTAATACCTAGATGGATGACACCTGGAGATACCAGGTTATGTAAGTTTGGATGTGCGGGTGGTGTAATGGATAAAGGCTCGGAATTGTTAATCGGAGCGCCGAGTTCTAATTCCCGTTGGGTTCGTTATATTCACTTACGCGCAAATACTCTTGGAAAAGATATAAACCCACATCTTCTCCTACAAGCTATAGGTTAATTTGTAGTGAATAAGACATTAAGAATTAAAATCAACCTTCTTCTTCACTTTTACAAAAAAAATCACAATGACGTGTGAAATCCTGGTTTTTCCCAAATAGAAAAAGCATTGACCATGTGCTTAAAGAAAAAAGTCGAAACCAGATTTCGCAAGTAAGTGTTAAACTGATTTTTGACCAAGTGGAGCGACTTGCAAGATTTGAGGATTTCGCGAGTCAGTGCGAAAAATCTAATGACAATAAATGGGCCCCGATCAGCGTCAGTCAGTAAGTTAGATGGAAGCAGCGAGAAAGACAACACTAAAATGTAACTTCAACTTCAAATCGACCCGGAGATAAGGTCAGGTCGCATCTTCTTCTCTTTCTTTTTCTTTCTCGTGTACTGATTCCTTTTACTTCTTCTTCCCCAGCCTCAATATTCCCATATGCTTCATCTTATATTTGATAACAAACAAACATTTTGCAAATCAATTACACACATTTTCTTTTCGAACATTATTATTCTTCATACACATTTATGTTAATGTTCAACAAACAAAATTCCAATAATTTTTCAATAACCTGATGATATCTTAAATGCGGGGATTGTGGGCTATGTCTGGAAGTGGTCTTTTACCAGGCATGGCTGACGCAACCACGTCTTCAAATTAGTAAGACTTGTATCACTAAACAATTATTATCGAAAAGAAATTTTTACAATCTAAAAATATTTTCTGTCTTTAAATTATAGCGAGTATCTTATCTTATTTATCCTTTTTCTAGTTGTAACAGGATTCCGTTCTAGTGAAGGGTAATTGTATACCGTGCAGGTTAACGGAATTTGGCCTTGTGGGAAGATAGCCCACTATAATTCATAAAATGATTATAAAATCAAGAAAAGCAATTTGAGTCTAAAATAGCATTTATATATACACATTTCAATTAATGTTTTTACAATTAAAATAATACTTGAAATAAAAGTCCAACGGAGGTTAGAATGTTCATGGAAAATATAATGCTGAAAAAGATAAAAGGCTTAGGAGTGTGGAAGCGTCTTGTAGGTAAGGGGATGTTCATTTTGAAGTTGCCGCTTCTAAGGTCAGTAAGTCAGTAAGTTGGTTTGTGTGGTCACTCCTGATGTCAATAAGTGCTTTTGAGACAGGGAGAAGGAAAGAGGTCAGCATAGTAGCCGCTCGACTTAAGTCAATGGGAGGCACTGATAACTATCACCGTCTGTCTAACGATGCTTTTTGTCTCCGCTTTTTATATCTGCCTTTCGGAACAAAAGTAGCTCGTTTCGAATTTCATCCTTGTATTTGATTCCGGGCTTCCCATTGGCTGGTAAATAAAATTCGCGTAGGCTCGCGAAATGGAAATTTGATATTTGGTTAATTTTTATTTTTCAACCGGACCATCTGCGCAAACTCGGATGCGCACGACGAGTTTTATTCATTTGCTTTTTAGTTGTTGTAGAGCAAACATCCGGTCTCGCTTTTGTTCGGTCGGTATCACCACAAAATAACCTTCAAAAGGTTGATAAGCCGTAGAAAACAAATCAATCAATCACAAAAGGTTGTCATTTGAAAAGCAATACCTCAGCGATGTAAACACTTGCAAAACGAAGATGAATGCAAATTTGCGATAGGAAGACATATTAAATTTGTTAATTCTTAATTTCTATAATGTATTTGTTGATTTTACGTGCTATACATAGTGGATGAGATATTGCTCTTCATGTAGTGTCAAAAAAATGGAAAAAAAATATACGTAGTCCGTTGTCCGTTGTATATGAAATATATTTCATATACAACGGTCAATAAACACACTCATTCTTTATTTTTGTGTGCTGCTTTCTGATTCCATGATAATAATGATAACAGAAAACGCTTAATTTAGGTTGATTGGTTCATTTTTTACGGTTTATCAACCCAGTAATGTAGGCTGCGCAGAAATAAGATATCAGTGCATCACATTGTCACTGAATGTACAATGTTGACCCAGAAAAAATACAGAAATAGCATGGCTGAGTAGTACGGCTGATCCACTGAGAACAATGCAAATGGCTCTGTTTTTGACCAAACTGAACCAGGATCAGACTTGGAGAATGAAAAGAAACCTTTCCGGTTAGATGAGACTCAAATGAATTATTCAGTCCTGACTCAAATGGGTTATTCAGTCCTGGCTCAAATGGATTATTCAGTCCTGACTCAAATGGATTATTCAGTCCTAACTCAAATGGATTATTCAGTCCTGATTCAAATGAGTTATTCAGTCCTGACCAGTAGAATTGATTTTGTCGTCGTAACGAAGAAAAAATATATGCCAAAAATATTTTCGAATGTAACAGTTGTGCCAATCGTCTTTGAAGTGATGGGAACAGTCCTGAAGACCGTAGAAAAAGACTGGAAAAACTAGTAATTAATGTATGGTTTGGAATTATCCAATCGATGGTATTATTGCTAGAATACTGAAACGAGCTTATAGAGTGTTGAGAAGCTCTTATGTAGACTACTAGTTACTGCTGCTTTGAACATTTATTAACCGAGCAGCCAGTGCAGTATATGCTCTCCTCATCTATAATGATAATAATAGCCGTTTTCTTATAAGAAAAATATCCAACATTCATTCACCGAGCAGCCAATGCTACTCGAGTTGCGTTTGTCTTCAGTTACTGGCCATTGATGTCGGATCAAAGTGTAGTCTTTTTTTTCTTAATCACTAATCTATTAGCCGTTTGTTTATAAGGTAACATTGAGCATTCATTGGCTAAATAGCCAGTGCTCGTATCGTTTGAAATTCATGAACTTTTTCCGTTGAGACAATTTTTCAGGAAAATAGTTTTCTCAAGGTCAATTATTATACTTTCCAATATTGATGGGGATTTCCTTCCTAACCTTTGATTTGAGGCACTATGGAACACCAACATCTTATGTTGTTATTTTCTCTTCTAGATGCATGTGATATGCATTTTCGTTGTTACTTCTGTTGAAAAATCTCAAGGAATGTCGTTTCTATCATCTGGTACTGTGGTGAATACGAAATAAAAATAACTTTCTTTTCTTCACGGTTTGCAAACTCGCAAAGTGTGGAAATCTATTTCGACCAATAAAAATGATTGCAAGTATAGTTTAATTTTTTAACCAATGAAAAGAGTGATTTAAAATAATATCAAATTTAACTTTCAATGACTCATGTCATGTTTCTTCTCGGCCAAAAAGGAGTTTGTCTGTGAGCCGGTCAAGTGACATGATTGTTCTATTCATTAGCGTGCCGGTCAGTCAAAAATCAGTTGGCGTCAGAGAGACGGGAGAGAAAGAAAGCAGAGACTACGCTGCTGAATATCACCGGTGTCACATTTCACGTTGATACATTTAATGGCAACTGCTGATTGAAAGGATTCTTTCGACGGTTGAAGCTAAGTACCTAAAAATACATATTTTATGTAGAATTCCACTGTAATATTTTAATATGAAAACTGAATTCTTTCAATTTGTTTGAATCATTTTGGAAACCTTCTTTATATGGAATTCAATTTAATACTTTTATGCCTAAACAAATTTTGGAAATGTACCTAGTGTCTGACATTATAATCTGAACATTTTCTCTGTTTTATCAAAACTACACAATTTTAATGTGTGATTACTTGTCTTGAAATAAGCTACTGACAATTACAGCTGAACACTTTCAATTTATTTTGATCAATTCGGAAACCTTGTTTATATGGAATTCAAATGAACTCTTTCAATTTGTTTTGAAAAATTCGGAAACATTGTTTATATGGAATTCAACTGAACTCTTACAATTTGTTTTGATCAATTTGGAAACCTAGTTTATATGGAATTCAAATGAACTCTTTCAATTTGTTTTGAAAAATTCGGAAACATTGTTTATATGGAATTCAACTGAACACTTTCAATTTATTTCAATAATTTTGGAAACCTTGTTTATGTGGAATTCAACTGAACACTTTCAATTTGTTTGAATCATTTTGGAAACATTGTTTATATGGAATTCAACTGAACTCTTCCAATTTGTTTTGATCAATTCGGAAACTTTGTTTATATGGAATTCAACAGAACTCTTACAATTTATTTTAACCATTTTGGAAACCTTGTTTATATGGAATTCAACAGAACTCTTTCAATTTGTTTTAATTATTTTGGAAACCTAGTTTATATGGAATTCAACTGAACTCTTTTAATTTGTTTTGATCAATTTGGAAACCTTGTTTATATGGAATTCAGCTGAACTCTTTCAATTTGTTTTAATCATTTGTTTATATGAAATTCAATTTAATACTTTTGTGTCAAAACAAATTTTGGAAATATACTTAGTGTCTGACATTATAATCTGAACATTATCTCTGTTTATCAAATCTACAAACTTTTAATGTGTGATTACTTGTCTTGAAGTAAGCTACTGACAATTACAACTGTGTAAATTTGTAAATAGATTCCTTATTTTGTGTTATTAAAATATACACACGTGTTTCTTCATCATTATACGCTACCCCGCCCTCCTTTCTTCACTACAGTTTTTGTTTGTGATTCTGTAGCAACAGTTAACGAAATTCAAAGACGGATTGTTCTCAACAAGACCTACGGGCTTCATTCACTCGAAGCCACTTTTAATCATCTATCAGAAAAAGCGTTTATATACAGCTGACAGTTTAGATACTTCTGAACCGTTTGGGCCTGACATCTAAGCGGAAGTCTTGATGTGACAAAGCTAGTTTTTTTTTTTTGTTTTTTTTTTTTTGTTTTTTTGTTTTTTTTTATTGATTCATTTTCTACGGCTTACCAACCCTTTTCAGGTTTTTTAAAGCCAGAAAATATTTGTAGATTGTAAGTATTTGGGGGAATGGGGAGATAATTGTTTAAGGATACAAGTTTTACTAATTAACCTATAGCTGAAGAGAATAGGTGGATTCATATTTTTCCTAACGGTATTTGCTAGTAAATATATATAACGAACCCAACAGGAGTTGGAGCTCGGCTCTCCGATTAACAACTTCGAACATCACTCGTACATCCTAGCTTACAACGCCTGGTATTCCCAGGCGGTCACCCATCTAGGTACTGGCTAGTCTCGACGTTGCTTAACTTCAGTGATCGTACGGGAACCGGAGTTTCAACGTGATGTCGACGTAAGCAGAGACTATTGAAGAACATGACTCGGGCTTTTAGGTTAATGTTTTGGTTTTGTAGCAAGTTGTGGTATTACGTGAAACTAACCCTAGCATAGTCTATTCTATGTTCAATTTCCTAAATTTGTTATAACTGATCCATACACCGATGTATTTGAAGTGTTTAGTATTATTCACTAATTCCACATCCTGAATTTCTATAATGAATTGAGGTTAATGTGCGATCACTGCTCTCATTCCCATTCCAGATTATAGTTTCTATTTTGGAAACGTTTACCTTCAGTCCGATTTCTTAAAGCGCTTAGCAGAGGATTAGAGAATAAATAACGAAAATAATAGGATCAGCTGAAATATTTTGACGGCGGTTTGAGGTGATTTGATCCCCGACAGAGGTTTCCATATCTCCAGATGAAAAAGGGATGAAAAAAGAAAAAAAAAAGTTAACGCACAAAGGCATATGATGCGGCGGGGGTTAGGGTTGCTAGAGTTACCAGTTCATCATTTTACTTTAGCCAAGGATTTTGTCCATCTCTTTCGGTGTAAAACTCGTCTGTTACTTGACAACTATGTCAAATATTGGTGCAGTTTTCACACGATCAATAAGTAGTGTTAAAGGGAGGTGATTCTAGTCTTCATCTCGTGTGTGGATCTGTTACTGCTACATGTAGCAGTAACAAAGGACGTTGTTATAATTGGACGACTACTGTTAGCGTTTAGTAGTAATTGAAATGAGTTGACAAGACTGGTTTTCCTTAACAAGGATTTAATCAACAAAACATTTCCTGACTAAGCAATTCGTCAACTGACGAATGCAAGTAAGGGAAGTAATTACACTAACAAAATGCCAAGGGCAAATAAGTATAGTACAGTAATAGTGGCGGGGGCTTGTGGTAGTAGTAGTAGTAGTTGGTATTGGGCTGTAGCCGTATTTCGAAGCGGTGGCACTAGGTAGAATCGCAGATGAAAAAGTAGTACTAACACGTCTGGTATTATTGCATTAATTGTAGACATCTGGAGAAGCAACTGCTGAATTATGGCGTTGGTCAGAAGAAAGATAAAAAGTCCATAATTTGTTTTTAATATTCTATTTTTTATTGTTATTAATTGAAAATTCAATAATTTCATTGTTATTTACAATGAAATTACTATTATTCATTCATTCATTTATTTATAAATAGAAAAAAGAAAGTATATCGTATTTTTTTTTATTATTTATGTTATTTTATTTATTTTATTTTATTTTTTTGACAGGTTTAAATAGAACGAGACACCAGTATTCGATAGAGTACAAACTGAATGCGATCGCTAAATGGCGGGAATTGAACGAAAACACAAGTCAAGCAGCGAGGCACCCCGACGTTAATGTCGACCGCCAAACTTTGAAAGGGTGGATATTGAACGAGGAAAGTTATCGTGCTATGTCCAATAAGAAAGTGGCCAAACGTCTCAGGAGAAAAACAAAAATTAGTTCTATAAAATACAGTGATCTTCAGAAAAACCTGGTTCAGTTCATCCACACTTCAGATCAGGTAAGTATGAATGAATGAATAAAATAAATAAATAACGAAGTATTTGAAAATAAGTTTAACTTATCTCAAAGGAAAATCTTATCTTGTGGGAAAATATTTATTAAAAAACGAAAAATGAGTTCTTACAATTATTCTTACTTTTTAAGAAAACAAATTTGCTTCTTCCAAAGAAAAAAACAATTCTTTTTAGAGGTTGGCTTTAAACGGCTACAAAACCAAAATTTTTCCTTGAACCGGCAAAAATCACAATGGCTGTTATTCACAGAAAGTCGATAAAATAATAAAAATAAAAAATTATTAAAAATAATTGTAACATCAACACAATTTTTAAGAAACATTGTTTACCTTTTAATCTTTAATCGATTTAACTACTAAAAACAACTTTAAAATTTGATGAAAAAAAAAAGTATTTTTATAAGAAAAATCGATGGCTTGCTTCAATCAATAGGAGTCAAAAATCAATTTGGGTAGATGGGGTAATATTTTAATTTACTGGCTGATGGACAGCGATACAATTTTTTCAGGTTCACATTGACTGAATTGTTTTCGTTTGTATTTTCATTAGTTACCAGTAATAAATTAGAAAAAAAAATCAATATTCTATTAAATTTTTTGCAAGCTAATTATTTTTCAGTATGTTTTTCTTTTAATAAAACAATCATTATTTTTAAAAAGCTAATTTTGGAAAACATTATCACATGAAAAAGACTACACAAGACAAACTACAATGCATTTTGAGATTTTGGTAAAGATTTCAAACAAAATGTTCACTGGGAAAAAGTTTAGAAAGCAATCAATTTTATTTTCATAATTAAAAAAAATATTGTAGCTGATACACAAGTAAAGTATATACAAAAAAATATTTACAGTTGAGTAGAGCAATTAGAAAAAAAACTGTTTTACATAGAATACAAATACATTGTTTTTTCACTCAAGTTAAAAAGCAAAAAAAGATTACGAATCTGCGCATCCGTAGTTACTACCTTATCAACAGTCGGGTAATATTTTTTAAATTATTTTAAGAATAGTTGCAGAGAATATTTTCCCAGTGTATGGAAGGACAAGTTGTCAAAAAGGACAAGTTGCCAAAAAACAAAATCTTACAGTGGTGAACCTTTTGAGAAAAAAAAAACATTTTTTTTAAATATCGCATTGTACGTCGATATTATAGAAAATGACAAAAAAAAATATTGAAAAATTAATGTTTAATTAATTTTTTTGTTACAGACATAAAAGCATTCAAAAATGTTAAAAACAAGCTATATTTTTATTTTTTATTTTTTAATTTTATTTTTTAAAATGTTTAACTTTAAGACTTAAAGAAAAATCGATGCAGATGACTTAAAGTTTAAGTCATCTGCATCGATTTTTCTTTTGGATTCCGACTTTTTCAGTATTTATTTTAAAAGTGGTTTTAAAAGTAAAACTTTTTCTCTAAAATTTTGAGGATAAACTACTTAAAAAAAACTTTTATTAATCCAATAATGAAGTGAATTTTATTTTTAGAATATATTTTTGAATATCGATGTGCGTTTTTTTACGGCCCCAAAACAAAAGTTCAACGATAATTTTGTTTTTTATTTTACACAAAAAGTAAACATTTTTAAACGCAAATATTTCCAGTGCTAAAAAAATCTAGAAATATCTTTTTTTTTTTTTTTTTTTTTCACATTCTTTCAGCTTCTTGCGTATATAATCGAAAAAATGGTAGTACAACTAAGTTTTTTTTACGTTTTCTAATGACTTTCTTTTTACTCGGGTATCTAATTTTGCCGTCATAAAAATTAAAAATAATTTATGAATCAATCAATTAACCGTCGTTCATTAACTTAAATCTACTTAACTTCTTCCTCTTTTTTTTATTTATTTATTTTTATTATTATCGTTATTATTATTATTATTATTATCATCATCATCATCATCATCATCATCATCATCATCATCATCATCATCTCTTACCTTTCTGTAAATATAGTCTTTTCTTTTTTTTTACACCATATCACATTTTTCGTCTGGTAGAGAAAGATATCGACTTTATTTCTAATTATTTATTTTAGGATGTTGCTTCAGCAATGTTTCTGTTAGCAATTTAAAATAGACACTGGGGTTTAAGAGATGCTGCAACGGCTCATGATAATGATTGTTGGTCCTTTTTAGGCTTGGGGATCGAGCCTTCTCTACCTTCCAATTTTTTTTTTTAATTTAATTTCTTTAAAAAAGAAAAACTTCAAATAAAAGACTAAAGTTCGGTCAATTTTCTATATATTTTTTTAAAATTTTGTTCACTACTACATTGTAACAACTTACACTTAAGTGATTTTTTCTTTCATTTTGTTTGTTTTTCATCTGATGAGGCGAGAGTCACTGTCTCAGTTAAAGTGAGAGTACCATTTTGGGGGTTGTCGGTTTTACTGTAAAACTTTTACAAATTAAATTGACAAACTAAACAACGTGAGCACAGTATGAAAGATTTTATTTTAGAGAAAAACTTCAAACTCCAGAAAGCTGGCTTTTTTTTTTATCAATAACTCTTTTTTTTTTTTTTTACCAGATGGGGTGTCGTTCATTACCTTCGCATCTGCTTGTAAAAAAGATATTCGTTCTTCTTGTTATTTTTCTTCCTTTTTGTTGTTATTGTCATCAATGACAATAACTTAACGCAAACATTGAAAAGAAAAGTAAAACGAAATAAAAATGACATTATTTATTTTGTTTTTATGTTTGCAAAATAAACACACCATCGTCATCCTACTTATTTCGAATTTTTTAAAATTCTTCTTAATTTTGGACCATTTTATTTTTTATTTTTGTTCACATATTCCTCCCTGGTCTTTTGAACGGGAATCCCTCCTTTTCCGTTCTAAAGTCTTCTTCACATTCTCTTTTTTCAGTTTTAGAAGTCGCTTCCGTCTTAGTAGCATTATCGCCTTACTTGGGTTATTTCCAAATAGAAATAAATTCGTCTTTTCTTGTCTCTAATTTGATAAAAATTTATTTTAAAAATGTTTTTCGTATCATTTCTAGTTTTTAATAAGGCCACAACAGGTTTTTTTTTAACGTTCTTCTTCATCCTAATATTATTTTCTCTTTCCATTGCATTATTCAATATTGTATCGTTTTTGTTTTTTTGTTTTTTCTTCTTTTTTGGGGGGTCGGGTTCTTGATATTTTTGTCAGTTGCTATTTGCCATGAACAATAATAATCGTTGTCCCTTTTTTTTTTCCTTTTTCCTTTCTATGATGTCATCATCAGTTCTTTTCATCTCACACTCAAACAAAAAGAAATTGAAATATGTTACAAAAATCTGATCACTACAGGTACTTCAATTTGTCAATTTCTCAACCGCAAAAAGAAACCTAATCTATGAAAAATATCAGTGAAACCCTGTTTGTTCGCTTCAATAATTTACGCATTAATTTTTATTTTTTAATTTTTAATCATATATAAAAGAACTATTGCAACTTCTATTTTTACAACTACCCCACACACCCATTCCAACAGTGTCCGATATATTTTGTTAGCCTAGGTGAACAACATTTTTACCACTAAAAATGCGTCGAATCATCGTTGTTTCTCAAATAAATATCAAAGACAATTTACCTGGTGTAATTCATATGTTTTTAAATTTTAGTTTTCAAAATAAACACACCATCGTCAGCAATTGCTTGGCGCACCGCATCAGGGCACTTGAGTTGAAATACGTTTTTCTACGCAATTGTCTGCTTTCAAAACCTTCTTTTTAGCCTGTTGCGGGTGGTATATTGACCCACAAGAAGACAACAACAAACAAAAAGAAGACTCGAGTAAAAACCACATTGTGCAATAAGTAAATTGTCATCATTTTATATTTTCATATGTAAGAAAAAGACCACCATGACGCAATTCACTGAGCCAGGAATTTGGAAATGTTGTTTTTACTGCTTGTATATTTATTTTTTTTAAGAAAATATATCAGCAAAAATAAGGTTATAGTGCACTAGACAAAAAATTATCTCTCCTGAGAAGGACAGTTTATTGCCTATCATTACTGCTGGTGGGGATAACTGGAGCTGGAGGCCTGCTGAAACCGATACTACACTTTGATCCTAGTCATCTGGGCAACGGAGAGATTGTTTATTTTGAAATATTACACCTTATGTGGCACAAGACTAAAAGCGGGGTGGGGAAAGGCTAGTCATCATTGAGTATACTACACCTAGCTAAAGATGTTTTTGTTGCTTTAAGACAGGATGTGCGTTGTGGTGCAGTGGATATTGGCTCAGAAGGAGAAATCAGAGAGGCGAGTTCAAATTCCAGTTGAATTCCTTGCATTCACCTACATGCAAATACCTTAGGAAAGGTATTAATCCATCTCTTCCCTCCAGTTATGAGTAAAATGACAGGACAGATTGGGTTCTGTAGCCTTGGCTGGCAACCAGTCTACCGCAGAAAGCAATGGCAACCTACTGCGGGATATTCTTCTGCTCAGTCAGTCATGTCTCTTTCGAGACGTGATTGCCCAAGCGTGTATCACGTATGTCACTTAACTGACTGACTGAAGGCCTTTTTATATCCTGAAAAGTAAATTGTAGGTTAAACTGTTTTTTCCAGTTGTTTTCTAAAAATGTTCGAGTGTTGACAGGATACATCAAGCCTCACTGTGAAAAACCATAAAATATTGCTGGCCTGATAGGGTTGGGAATAATTAGAATTTTAATTATCAAGGGTTTTGGCTGATTGTAGTAGGGGGTGTTAACTTATTAAGCATGTCAAAAGAACTTTTTGAAGTATATATATATATATATATATATTTTACAGTGTCATTTTATTTGATCTCAGAGTACATTGAAAAAGGAATCATTTGATTTGAGATTAATTTTTAAAAAAGGTTTGTGTCACTATTGAAGAAGTCGTGGAGTAACAATCCTTTGAAGAGTGCTGGTTATGAAACTTGTGAACAACCATTTTACAATTTTCATACAGAAATACTTGTTTTTTTTTTTTTAAAACGACCAAGAGCCACTCAAGTTAGAGGGTTATTGTAAGGGCACAAAGGGAAGAGATAAGAAGTACACGTTATATGTATGATAGATAACAGTTGATTCAAGACTTGAAAAGGTTAAGATCACAGTCATCAGAAGGTCTGTTCCATAATTCTGTGGAAAAAACTTCCTCTTTGCTAGTGGAATAAGGAGGGAATGAAAATGATTCAAGCCTGTGTACATGGCATGGCAGATCCTAGCTGTGATGGTCTGAACTAGTGGAACTAATGTAACTCTTCTGAATATTTGCTATGAAAAAGCGATTATAGAAAGAGGTTGGCAACAATTCATCTTTGGGGAAGGGGTTACATGGTGGAAAATAAGCCATCACCCACAAGGCTACAAGAATGCTTTTGAAGTCTGTTAAGGCTGGAAAGTGAAGATTAGGTAGCTTCAGCCTAGATATTGCAGCAATACAACCATTTTTGGTCTGATCTTGTAGTTAAGCAGTGGATTTCTGTCACGTTTCGGTTACACCATTCGCTCCACTCGTAGGTTTGAAGCTAGTGTCCAGCTTCCAGACAAAAATAAACAGAGTCATAACTCGATACGAATCTCTATACCAGTGCATGTCACCACGGTCCCAATGGCACTGGCAGCCAATGTCTCAGACCCTTTTTATGCACAAAAACCATTGCCAACACACCAATCATTGCCGTCAGCCTCGTTCTCACTCAGAGTCCCTGGCTCATGCTAATTAGCATAAAATGACAGCAGTCGAAGAATATACCTTTCTTGAACCAAATTTGCAAGAGGAGAGGACGCAGCTGACAAAACAACAAACTGACTAGCATGGGTTTACGCACGCATCCATCACAACACAGCAGCCTGACAAGCAAAACACCTTGGCCGTAAGTGTGAATGTTTATCGTCACAGATCTGACTCTTGTAAAAGACAGAACAGAGTAGAAGGAGTCAGGTACTTTCTGGAGTGATACAAAGAAAGAACCATTTTAATGATAGTACAAATATACTAGTTCCACAGTATTTACATTATTGAGACTGTTGTCCTCATCTTTGTTGCCATTTGTACGACGTTTAATAATAGATCATTCTATTTGTCTATATTCTAAGATGAGGGAGTATTTACAGTATTTACATTATTCAGACTGTTGTCCTCATCTTTGTTGCCATTTGTATGACGTTTCAGCTGTTGCACGCTGCAGCCTTCTTCAGGTCCTAGGAATTTCAAATCGAACCCTTTATTTCAATCACTGGGGTATATCATTCGCATTCCTTATGTAAAGCCTCGATTGGAAGTCATGAGTTATCTCCCTCTAAGAAGGCCGGAGCATACAACAGCCAAAACATTGTACAAATGGGAACAAAGATAAGGACAATAGTCCGAATAATGTAAATACTACTTCATCTCAGAAATATAGACAAATAGAATGATCTATTATTAAACGTCGTACAAATGGCAACAAAGATGAGGACAATAGTCCGAATAATATAAATACTGTAAATACTACCTCATCTCAGAAATATAGACAAATAGAATGATCTATTATTAAACGTCGTACAAATGGCAACAAAGATGAGGACAATAGTCCGAATAATATAAATACTGTAAATACTACCTCATCTCAGAAATATAGACAAATACAAGTTCCAGTTCAGGTCTTGAGTTGGTTTTATTCCCAACAGACACTCAAAGCAAAAGCCATATTGGGAGTGTAAGTATTCATCAAGATTATAGTAAGTTCTGGGTGCTTGTTGGTGATGTAAATAGTATAAGCTTTTTTCTGGGGGTATTGAATGGTACAAGTTAGTCTTTATTCCATTGAGCTGTTAGGTCAGGCAAAGGAGAGATCAGCTTCCAGGCTCTGGTCAACTTGATTTTTAGAGGTGTGCCCATAAACTGTAGTATTGTCTGCATAGATAGTTATCAACAAGTGTACTCCTGCTGTCAAAAATGATGGCAAAATATTTGAGAGGATTATTAGCTGTTTCCTCACAGGTGATCGACCCTGAACAAGGGAGGAGAGAAGGCACTTTTAAAGAGTAAATACATGCCAAGAGCTTTCATAACTTGTAGTAAAATTTAATAACTGGCAGTAAAGAGAATGAATTGAGCTTATGTTACCTCTCTCTCTCTCTCTCTCTCTCTCTCTCTCTCTCTCTCTCTCCATGAGCATGACAAGAAGAAAATCTTCTTCTATGTGCCCTGTCCCTTCAGGACGTAGGCGATCATGGTTCTCCATGTCTCCCTATCTCTTGTGGCTCTTAGTATGTTTGCTCCTGTTACACCTTGCAACCCCAGTTCCGTCATCCAGCTGATGAGGCCCTGCAAATATGTTATCCACTGCCTTCCTCTGTCTCTCTTTCCTTCTATCTGGCCAGTCAGTATCAGGTTCTCCAAGCTCTCCTTCCTCATTGCGTGTCCCAGGAACTTCAGTTGTCTCTTCCTGTTGCTCAGTATTAATTTCCTTTTTGTTGCCATTCTTTCCAACACCTCATCGTTGCTTGCATGCTCAGTCCATGATATCCGCAGCATCCTTCTGTAGAACCACATTTCCGCTGCTTTCAGTTTTGTCCTCATTTTCGATATTGTCCAGCATTCACTGCCGTATTGAAGAACTGACATCACATAGCAATCCAGCACTCTTTTCTTTGTTTCTAGTGAAATTTTCCTATAGGAAAATATCCTCGCTATTATAATAAAGACCATTCTGTATTCATGTGTGTGTGTGTGTGTGTGTGTGTGTACATATATAATTTATAACATAAATATATTATAATATCACTACAAAAGTAGCTATTTTGTTTCAACACTATTAATGTCTTATCAAATGATGAGGTTTATTGCAAGAGTTTTAAAAGGTTCAAAACTAACCAAACCGCCTTAATCAGAGAGGCATTGTTATATAGACAGTGTAAAACAATCCAAATAAAGTAATTTCTAATTTGAAGAATATGTGAGCAGATTCTAAAAACAATTTATTGGGGCATTAACATTAATATTTGATTAAAATAGAGATCAGCATTATTAATCGTCTATTAGATTCACTTTACTTTATTTTTATTGCGAATTTTAAATTCTAAGATTAACAAAGGCTTAGATTTAGATTATTATAAAGTTATTCAGATATTAAATGAAGAAAAGTCATGGACTTACACATATACAAAATTATAGACATTCACATATGGACAAATAGACAAGTATATACATATAAAAACATATATTAGTATACTGACACATCCACAGATAGATATATGCACACATATATACATACACAAATTTTAAAATTTTGTTTTTATCGACGTGTCAATTTATCCATTAAATTTTAAAGCCAAGTTTGGAAAACATCTGTAAAGGCTACAATATTGGATACATGTAAGAGCAAATTTGTAAGATGGCAAGGGCTTTGAATGAACAAAGTCAATACAGACACAATCATATTGCAGTGCATAAACAAATAAACATAATTAGATATATACTCACACAAATACACAAGCTAAAAACAAAAACACATGCGACTAAAAACTTCACAGATCATCATATACAAAATAACAAATATAACCACGTCCATGAAAATACTTATACACAACTTCTGGTATAAACATATGCAAATAAGTGCATAAATATTCACACAGAAGCATACATGCATATATAAACATGTGTATATATATATATATATATATGTGTGTGTGTGTGTGTGTGTGTGTGTGTGTGTGTGTGTATAAACACACACATATATATACATAAACATATATAGAGTACTGTGCAAAAGTATTAGGACAACAACAATTTTATCTTTTATGAGGCATATTGAGAGAAAATAAACAATTTAATTAAAATAATTTTATTTGATTTACTCAACAAATGCTTTAACAAGAAAAAAATACTTGTTACAAAATAAATTTAATATTGAGTATAATAGCCTTTTGCTTTGATCACAGCCTTCATTCTGTCAGGCATTGACATCACAAGCTTCTTCAATGTATCTAATGGTATCTCCTACCAAGCAGCTTGTATTTGTCTCCAAAGTGTTTCGTGCAAAGTAACATTAGATTTATCAGTTCAAGAGGTGGGAAATAAGAAAAAAGTCAGTCATATCCAAGGATAATAGAATAATGAGTAGTTTCAAAATAATTTAATTGAATATAGGAAAAATTAAATATAACTTCTTTTTAATACATTTCTTTTACACCTAGTTTTGAATAATCAATATTTATTAGCAATTTACTTAGCTTTTCACCCTATATTTGAATTTCAGTGAGGTTTTTAGGAAAATCACCCCTGTCCTTATACTTTTGCACACTACCGGTAGTGTGCAAAAGTGTTAGGAAAGAGGTGATTTTAAACTTTATTTTGATTCCTCATAAAAGATAAAATAGTTATTGTCCTAATACTTTTGCACAGTACTGTATAGACACATATACTGTATATGTATAGACACACATACATGGACATCCGAACATATATAAAGACAAATACATATACACACATAAACATGAAAATATATAAAAGCACACACACACACAAACATACATACATACATATATATACAAGTATATGCATACATACACATACACATTGGCAAGTAAAACAAAATACCAATATGTCTACTGGTACAAAAAAAACCATATATACACCAATATACATACATAGACAAACCCGTGTACCCAAGTATATATTCTAATATAAACAGAGTGAAAAAAAAAAAGTGAGGGATGGATATATATATATATAAAATAATAATAAATAAGTAAGTAAATAAATAATAAAACAGGACCCATATGTACAAACAGTTAAAAACAGGCACTAATAAACAATTCTGAAACAGTGTGAAATTTATGCCTTGAGAATCATAATTAAATATTGTTTAAATATTATAATCATATAGGATTATATAATCATATTATAATCATAATTAAATATTGTTTAAATATTAAATATTAATTTGACAATCAGTGCTGGGGTAAAAACATATTGAATATTAACCAGATGGTATATGCTAGATTAAAATCTATCGAATATTAACATGATAATCAATGTTGGATTAAATAACTTATAAACTATATAACTTGACAACCAATGTAAGATTAAATACTTAGCAAATATTAATATGATAATATATGCCAAATTAAATACCTAGCAAAAATTAGAGCATCCAAGTCAGATGAAAATACCCATCAAATAAAAGCAAATAACAATTGACAGCAGTGAAAATAGTATACATAAATTCTTAATATTACAACCCATATTGTAAAGTAAATAATGAACTATATTTATAATGAACAGTAAATTTATTTCTCTGGTTTAACAAGTTAACCTCGTCCTTAAATTTGATAATTTCTAACTTCTCATTGAGACAAAGGTAGCAAGGTGCACGGAGGGAATTACAAGTTCGAGCCTTTGTAAGAATTTTCTATTTAACAGTAGGTTTTTTTGTTTTTTTTTCTTTTAATCACCAAAAGTACTTTTGTAGTGATATTATAACATATTTATGTTATAAATTCTAAATAAGTATTATTTGCTCTACTTTGTATTGAGCACTTTTTGAAGAATAGTGTTTCTTTGGTTATGGAATTTTATTCTATCCATACCTACCCTATACTGTGTGTGTGTGTGTGTGTGTGTGTGTGTGTGTGTGTGTGTGTGTGTGTGTGTGTGTATTTCCCTCCAACATACAACTGGCCATGCGTAAATATTTCTTCTGGAGCCAAATTCCAACTTTTTGAAGCGTTTGGCCTTTTGATTTGTTTATAATTTTTGAAAACATGCAGCAAAGTGGAAACTGGATAGAAAAATTTAAGCGATATGCAAAAAACAAACAATATTGCATTTTTAATAAATAACTATTTATTATTTTAATTATTAAATTGTTTTTAAAATGGTGGAAGTACTTTGTATGTCAAATAACAAAATTTTAATTTTTTTAAAAAAATTAATGAAAATTTATTGTATGAAGCTATGCACCCTAGTAAAACCAACTGTATTTTGTGCCCCCTTACTTGTTTACACTCCCCCCCCCCCCCAAAATTAGTTTTCAATCAGTCAATGTATGGCTATTTTAGAGTGTGTAATGGACAGACTAACTGAAGTCACAAAATTTTATAGATAGATGCTTTCATGTTAATTGTTCAGCTGGACACTTTTTTATAGTACCTAGATTTTATAAATTTAAGCACAGTACTAGACTGAGGGATGTGCGTTGTGGTGCAGTGGATATCAGCTCAGAACGAGAAATCGGGGAGCCGAGTTCAAATTCCAGTTGAATTCATTGCATTCACTTGTGCACAAATACCCTTGGAAAGAGTATTAATCCACCTCTTCCCTCTAGTTATGGCTTAAATAATAGGACAGATTGGGTTCTATAGCCTTGGCTGGCAACCAGCCTACTGCAGACAGCAATGACAACCAACTGCTTGATAATCTTTTGCCCAGTCAGTCATATCTCTTTCGAGACATGATCACCCAAAGTGTGTATCACATATGGCACTTAACTGACTAGATTGGTGGCAAGGTCTCATCAATTTATGGTTGAATTGGCTTGATGTATAAGTTCTATGCTAATACTTTTTTTCTTGAACTTCTTTCTTGTGAAACTCTTACTGCTCCATGTTTTTCAGCAAGCTTTGATTGTCAAACTTTCAAATAAAATGTCAATCATTATTTACTGTTGTCTTGATTACGTTTTTTTTTTATCCTCACTCCTTAATAATGCTTCACTTTTTTTTTTTTAATTCTCTCACACTCAGTAAACCCTTGTGTCTTAGTGGTTTACATGGGGTGAGATGTTTAAAAGAAACAACAATAGCATGTGACGTCTGAGCCATTGAAAATTGTTGTGAAAAGAAAGTGAAATAACTCCAAAAAAAGCAAATCAGTCTGTGGATTTTTAAAAAAAAAGGATCCTTTCCACATGTCTGCTTTCCCGACAGCTACAATCTCCAGAAGTTTAAATGTAAGGTCAATAGACACCTCCTATCACACTAACTTGCATCTATTCTCCCAACACTCTCACCATCTACCCAACCCTCATTCTCAGTATCCTTACCCGTCTGTCACCCGCCTTCTGACATTTCCTATGTCTAACCATCCTTTCTCACCACTTTCCCCTCTATGTAACCCCCTGTGCAATAGTGGCAGTGAAATGCCTTGCTCGGGGTGAAATGATTATAAAAAAAAAAAAAACCTAAACAGCAAAGCTAATGCCATTTTTTTGTAAATCTTATAAAAATGCAGGAACCTGTCAAAAATTATAATGGTTGATATTTGGAGGTAAAAAATGAGGCTAGTCGTAAGATTTTTTTTGTTGATTTCCCCAATCTTAGAAAATTTTATTCTTCCCTAAACCTTCCCCAATTTATTCCTTTACATTTTACTGGTGATCTTACCAGGTGTTTTGTATGAAGAACTGAAGAGTGAAAAATGTGATTTGGAAAAAAGGTTTCTTTTGGAACATCTGTATGAAAAAATAGAAATTATTTTAGCATTTAAGTATGACATTAAACTGCTTAGGCTGGGTAAGTGCCTTTAGCTTTGCATAGTAACTCATATAAGAGAAGGAAATCTCTGAAATAAAAATCTCTACACTTAATCTTTGTAGAAAAGGGTAGGCTGAACTCCCTTCTACAAATACTTTCACGGCTTCTGCTCCGATGAACTTAGCTCACTGGTGCCCCCTATATATAAATTTACTTGAGCCACAAGATTAGCAACTAGATCCCACCCTTTTACTGTGAAACCAATAAAATGTAAATGCAAATTCTATTCCAGCAGCTTCTTTTCTAGCACTTCCTGCCTGTGGAATTCCCTTCCATTTACTTGTTTTCCTGACAGCTATAATCTCCAAGAATTTAAATGTAAAGTCAATAGTCATCTCCTATCTTACTAACCTGCATCCTCTCTCTCATGCTCCTTTCTCTGTCCACTCTACTTTCATCAGTATTCTCATCCTTCTCTTATCTACTTCCTGACACCCCCTATAACCTGTCACTCTTTCTCATAACTTCCCTCCTATGTAACCCCCTTCAAAACAGTGGCAGTAAAATGCCTTGCTTGGGGCAATATGATTATATATAAAAAAAATTAAAAAAAAGGTAATCTTCCTAGAGATGATGTCTTGATAAAAACACTGAGTTTCTCGTCTCCTAAACTGGTTGGTGTTAGTAAGGGCATACTGCTATAAAACTTGCTCCAATATTTCATGATGATTCAATTACATATAATAAGTGGACCATGTAAAACATGGACCAAGCTTATCAAAGATGATTTAGGGAGGTTGAGATTACAGCCAGGCGTTACACAAGGTCAGGGGACCTGGAAAAGAGCCATCAAGAAAACCCCACCCAATCCATGCTAGAATGGAAACGGATGTAAAACAATGATGATTTACTTAGACAAACTAAACATTAATGTTTTTTTTTTCTTAAACTCTGAAAATATATTGTAGATATGCTGAAAGTGAAAAGATAATCACATTAACAACTTTTCCCAGATAAAATTTACTTAAATTAACATTAAATTTTTAAAAATTACAACCTTTAAACTTTTTATCATTTTTTTTAAATCCCCAAATCATTTTTTTACACCACTGATCATATTTTTCAAGAATGAAATGGTCCTAAATTCTTTATTTTGATGCAAAGCAATCTTGGGAAAAAAAACAGAAGAAACCTTAGTTTCATGTAGCAACATGATCAATTTTATTCAAGCTACCAAAAATAAAAAGAATGCTAATTCTACCATTCTTAGGCATATTTTATTCCATGAAAATGAATTTTGGCTGTATGAAGTTGGATTTAAAGGTTTGAACTGATGGGAGTATTTTGTATGTTAAATGATAAAACTTTTAATTTTTTCCAAAAATAAATTAATGAAAATTTATTGTACTAAGCTATGCACCCTAGTAAAACCAACTGTACTTTGTGCCCCCACTTACCTGTTTACACTTGTCCAACAAATTTGTTTTAAAAACTGTACGAATCTTGGAATACAGATGAACACCAGTAATTAGGAATTTTTAGGAAAATAAAAATCTGTAACTGTCAAAGAGTATAAAATTGTGCATGGAAAAATGAAAATTTGTGCAAGAAATTTACTATATCTAACCAGGAAAGTACAAGAAATATCTTCAGTATTTGTCTATATTTCTGAGATGAGTAATATTTACATTATTTACATTGTTCAGACTGTTGTCTCTATCTTTATGATCATGTTTACAACATTTCGGATGTTGTACACATCAGCCTTTTTCAGGTGCTAGGAATAGAGGCATTGGTTAGTTCCAGTGACTTGATCCAAAGAGTTGTGAGGCTACAGCAATGGTGAACAAATAACTTAGAGAGTTAAGTTAAAAGGAGATAACTACATGGCTACCAGAAGTGGCACTGCACATGGAAGAAGAATGATATACCCTAGTGATCAAAATAAAGAAATGTCTTATTTTGCAAAGGCTTTTTTTTTACAACTAAATAAAACAATCCTCAATTTTATCCACCAGATCAATTGCCATTAGACTCATTGAGTCATTATGAACTCCATCACCCTTTCATTAAATTCATAACATTTGCTTCAACTGTGTTTTACCTAGTTTTAAATTGTTCTTTTCCTGGACTGGTTATCAACCAAAGCTGAAAAGTCTAGTCAGTCTCACTATTTGACCCATAGGTGGGAGAAGAAAAAAAAGAATTTCTTGAAATTTCGTAAAAATTAAATAAGGTGGGAGGGGGTAACAGACGTAAAATATATATATTTCTTTTACAAAGATTTTCTAAAAATGAGACATTTAAAAAAATAAGTTAATTCATTTGTGAATAAGTCCTGAAAATTTCACTAAAATCTTATTTGATTTTTTTTCACAAGAATTTTCAAATTAAGTGTTATTTTTAAAAATCGCTAAAATTTCTCAGACTTAATTTAATAATTTAATGGTCACCCGCTGACACAAGAAAAAAAATTTTTAACCAAAATTTCAATGGTTCTAAAAAAAAGAAAACGGATAAAAAATATAATTCAATAATAGCAAAAAAAATCCTTTGGTCTCTGTCTTTCCTTTTTTTCTTAATAATAAAGAAAAAAGATTTTGACGATGTAACCTTGCTTTTTTAAGTTTTTGCTGAGGTCTTTTTTTTTTTTTCATCGTGTATACTCATTTTTGAGCGAAACTTTGGAGACAACTAGATAAAATGCATCTCACGTGAAAGTAACACATATCAAAGACAAGGTCCGGCAACATTATGTGTCGGTAGGTATAGCAATGAAACAAGAGATGAAGTACACGGACAATATTTTATTCAGAGACTTCCATTAAACGGAAACACCGGTCCCAAGGGTCACAACTCACTTCCGTTATCAATTCACTTAACACTAAACAAATAACTTTGATTAAAAAATAATAATAATAAAACGACAAGGTCTGTCTTTATTTATTTTTTTGTTTTTGTTTTGTATTTTCTAATTTTAGAATAAGGTGTTGAGTATTGTGCTCGATTGTTGACAAATTGCTCGAAGTTTGTTTCCTGCACATAACACCTTATTTTCAAATTGGCAAAAAATGCAATGAAAAGTTAAAACACAAATTAAAATACCTTGTGTAGGTTTCTTTTTAATCGACCTTATTCATAATTGTTATAAAGAGGGAGAAAGGGACCTCGGTTATCGAGCACCTTCGTTGTTGTACGATTCGATTATCGCTCACTTTTTTTCGGCGAAAATATGTCTCGGAAATTGTACACGTCCTCGGTTATCGAGCAAGGATATACGTCTCTTACGAACCTGTAAATTGCCGTCGTGTGATTTTTCCCCAAATCAACCACCCACACAAAGCATCACGTGTGTGTGTGACTCAGTTTGCCTTTTTGTCTTTTGCTAATTGGGTATCTCTCCAAGTATTAGTCCGTAAATTTTCATTTTAAATAGAGGTTTTGCGGTCTTCTTTTTTAAAAATTTAGTTCTACTAAGCTACCATGAGTCCAAAAAAAATTCCCAGTGACCGCCTAAAGAAAAGAAAATTGAGAACCACGATAGAATTTAAAAAAGGACTTGTAGCAAAATACGAAGATGGCATGCGTATGGCTGATCTTGCTAGATTGTATGGCAAACCGACATCAACAATCAGTTCCATACTGGCAAAAAAGAAAGAAATTAAAGAAGCTAATGTTGCAAAAGGTGTAAATGTGTTGTCGAAACAGAGAACGCAAACAATAGAAGATGTTGAAAAGTTGTTGTTGGTGTGGCTAAATGAAAAACAGTTAGCAGGAGATAATGTTTCTGCTACAATTATTTGCGAAAAAGCAAGGCAGTTGCACGCGAACCTCGTAAAAGAAATGCCTGACACAGTTGCCAATACATCTGGTGGTGAATTTAAGGCTAGTCGAGGCTGGTTAGAAAAGTTTAAAAAGAGAAGTGGCATATGCCAACAAGAATCTTCAATAAAAAAGGTAAAGTGAAATTAAATGTTCATTTCTATTTGTCATTTATATAATAATTCATTTCTTATTATTTTCTTGATCTAAAGAAATATGTTGTTCTGTGTAAATTTTTTTTTTTAATTTTTAGTGTGCAGAACAAATTAACAAGATTCGTATTTCTTATGGAAATATTACCTGGTGTTTAGCGATTTCGAATTTTTAACAATTTTCTGAAATGTGTCTTGGCCGATAACCGAGGTTCCACTGTTACCCACAAAGATTCGCTAAAATATTTATGAGCATATATTATAAAAATGCCCAAAACTGCTTTAAAAATATTGTTTTATCGTCAAAATCTTTGTTAAGAGGAAAACATGAAGGATTTTTTCATGTAACTTTCTTTTAATCCTATTTGGAACCTTCGAAATTTTTCTTACAATTTGGTTTGTTCTTGCGGCAGCGGGTGACCATAAGTTTATGGAAAATTTTTGCGGGGCAAAACACTGATTGTGAAATTCTTGTAAATATCAGATAATTGTTGGATTTTCTGGAACTTCTTCAGGGCTATTTCAGAAATTAAATAAATTATTTTTTTTTATTTTTTACATCTGTTACCGCCACTTATTTAAAAGTATTTTGCATATTGGAAATATTCGATTTATTAACGTGAAATTAAACTAAAAAATTCAATGTCTAGGTAAATTATGGATGATGCTAAGTGACGTCTGCGCCCCAGATCTTTTTTCAAATACCTCCATTCCTGAAAGAATTACTCTTTCCCAATCGAAATTCACAACCTTCCGTCATTTAAAATATTAAATAACACATCAAATCAAATTAATCCCTAACTAGAATTATTTAAATTTTTAATCTGCATAAAAATATCAACAACGTCGTTTAATCACTTTCGTTTTAGACTTTAAATCTGCGTTGGAAAAATAAAAAACATCTTTTTTGTTTGTTTTTGGTGGGGAAGGGGGCTTCACTTAAATTATACCCATATAGTATCGTTAAAATTTTAATTGAAATTGAAACTTTAAATTAAATTAAAAATAATTTTAATTTTTCTTGTGAAAATACTTTTACCAAGGAATTCTTAAACACAAGGTAGAGGAGTCTGAAAGGTAGATTTAAATTCTAAAATATTGACAACGAGTTTTACACTTTTAAGTTTTATATCCATTTTTTATATGAAAAGTACACTCATACTATAGGTAAATGTTCTAAAGTCGGCGGGAACTACTATTTATTAAAATATAAATTGTTTATGAACATGCACACGCACACATACATATATTAATTAATACTATAGTTTAGTCAAATTCAGAGAAAAAAATGCCACTACAACAGTGTATCATTTGTTTGTCACACGTAGAGATTATAGATTATGTATGACGAATTAAGAACTTAAAGAATTAAGCCAATATTTTATTTAGGGTTTCATATTTAAATAAGTAAAAGTTAAAACCCTAAAATGTTGGTGCTTACTTGTTTGTTACATTCTTTTTAATAATTTTATGTTTAATTGCATACGTTTTTTGGGGGTTTTTTTAACTTTTAATAAATTTGCATTGATTACCCGCCCTTGAATAGCGTCACCAACATTTTACTTAATCCATAAAAAAGCTACAATAGAAGATAGATTTACATTCGTTGTTTTTTTCCTTCATTCTTTTTTAAAATGTTACTTTTATTGTGAAATCTAAGACGGGAACAAAGTGAAAGGTTCCTTTAAGTTCATGAATGTGGGGGGAAAAAAAGAGAAACCGACTATTCGTGAACACGGTCGAGAAAAATAATTTTTTTTTTAAATTTAAAAAGCATTTATTTTCCCTCACTTTGCCGAACAAGCATCCCGTCTTGTTATATATAGATTTTTTAAGTACATTTTATATAGTCACTATGGAAAGGCGTAGAAAAGCGGCGAGGGAAGGAATGAGAAGATACAGGAAAAGATTAACAGAAGAGAAAAAAATACAAATTAGACAACAGGAAAGACTACGGATGCGTCTAAAACGTTCTAATATGAATGATGAACAGAGACACCATTATTTAAAGCAAATGAGAGAAGCCTATCAGCACAGAATAGAAAATATGAGTGAGGAAGAAAAAGGACGATATTTAGAAAGCAAAAGACAAAAACATAAAAACAAAACTGTTGGAAATAAAATCAATGTAAGTAAAAAAAAGAAAAAAAAATGTGCGTTGTGGTACAGTGGATATCGGCTCGGAACTAGAAACCGGGGAGCCGAGTTCGAATTCCAGTTGAATCCATTGTATTCACTTACGCACAAATACCCTTGGGAAAGGTATCCGTCTCTTCCTTCCAGTTATGGATTAAATAGCAGGACAGATTGGGTTCTATAGCCTTGGTCGGCAATCATTCTAGACCGCAGAAAGCAATGGCAACCTACTGAGGGATAATCTTCTGCCCAGTCAGTCATGTCTCTTTGGAGACATGATCGCCCAAGCGTGTATCACGTATGGCACTTAACTGACTGAAGTAAAAATAAATAAAAATGTTAAACCGATTGAAAATTTAAAACTGGTCCCTTTTTTGTCCTCACAAGAGAACATTTCATTTTAAAGATATAAACAAACGTTGACAAAAAAAAAAAAAAAGAAAAAAAAGTGAATTTTAATTGCTAATATCAATTAATTAAATAATAAATTAATTTATTACTGGTTGATTTGCTTATCTTATGTCACATGTTTCTTCCACTTGCCCAAAAAGTAAATTTATGGCCACGGACTTTGTATTAAAAAAAAAAAAAAAAAACAGACAAAAATGCATTCTATTTTTAAATTAAAATATAAAAATGCATTGTCCATTTTTATTAAACGTTTTAATAAATCAAATATCATTTTAGACCTTAAATTTCGGTTTTATTTGGAAAATAATGGTCTAATAATCCAAATGAAAAGAAAAATTAATAATTATTAAATTAATTTCTATAAAAACTTCTTGACATTTAAATCATTAAAACATTGGCACATTTTTTTTGTCTTTTTGCTCTCATCGCACTGCCATTGTATATGAAAAATTTATAAACAAATGTGAAAATCTTAGTCTTAATGTTCAAATATTTGTCCTGAAGATTTGTAAAATAATTTTATTTTGCTAAAAAAAAAAAACCCTACGAAATAGGTTTACTACAACCTTACCTAAACAAAAGTTTGAGGTAACATTTCATTTATATGGACATACGACAAAAAAAACAGACGACATAAGCCGGATTTAAGAACAAATGATAAATTTATTGACACATAAAGTAATGAATTATACAAATTAAGGGCATTATGTGCCAAATTATGCCCAATAACGTATGTAAAAATTATCAATGTAAATGAAATATGCCCTTTTACAATAACAATTATAATGCTGCATAAGGTCCTCAGAAAAGAAAACTACATATAAAATGTAGAAAAGAAGAAAATCTCTTCTTGAGTTTTCAAAGAATTGGTACAATTTTCAAAGCAAAGTTCAGAGTAACAGCAAAGAATAGAACCATCACACAGGCTGAAGATTTTCCTTGATATGGAAGCAAATTTGATGTTTCTGTCAATTCTTGTCTGGTGGTTGTCAAATTTCTCCTGTATTGTTTTTCTTTTTGGACCTGGGCAACATGGGTTTAAATGGCATTAAATGTTTGTTGACTGCTTGAATTAACTCCATGTCTACCCTTTTATAACCTACAGGTAGGCTTCAAATTCACTTTAGAAATTTGGATCAAAACCTTTTGATTGGTTCTAGATGAAAAAACAAACACAGCTGTTTTCTTACAAATCAATCTACCAAAAATATTTTTGAAATTCCAACATTAAACGAATGCAGCATCTGCTTTCAGAAAAGCAGCCAATACCTGCTTAAGCTGCTTGTATTTTGAACTTTGTTAATAAAATTTAAGGATGAATTAAATGAATTTTCTAAAAGTAATGCGTAACTTTTACTTAAGACAATGAAAATAATGTTCTATTTATATACAATGGCCTGTGAGGTTAAAGGACAAAACAGAAATAAAGTCATTCCACCCTTATGCAAAAAAGTAAAAATAAAACCTAAAGAAATATGGAAGACCAGCAGTACAATTATCAGGAATTTATTATTTATGTTTAAAAATAATTTTTTCTTTAGCCTTATGTAGCCAATAATTTAAGAATATGTTTAATTCTATATGCTTTTCTCAAACTTAGTTTGTTTTTTTTTTGTTTTTTTTTTTATAATCATTTCACCCCAAGCAAGGCAGAAATGCCACTGGTGCACAGGGGGTTACAGTGAGAGATTAAAAAAGGCACAGGGAATGTCGAAGAAAAGATAAGAGATAGATGGGAATCAAGTAGATAAAAGATTGCAACTGATGTTGCACTTGAACTTTTGAAGATTGTAGCTATCAGGGAAGCATGCAAATGGAAGTGAGTTCCACAAACGGGAAGTGTGAGAAAAGAAACTGTTACAGTAAAACAGCTGATTATATTTAACTATTTCGATGATAAAAGGGTGGCACCTTGATGCCAATCTAGTAGCACCAGTAAATTTATAATGAATTTTTTTTTTTTTTTTTTAACACATTACAAGTTTTGCTTTTTTTTTTTTAAATGACACTTGAATTTAATTCATTGTTTTTATATTTTTATTATTTTCTTACCTGTTTGGTATCATAAAATATTTAATTACAACAAATGTATTTATTTTTTTTAATTTAAGAATTGGTATCACGGGGAACAAATTATGCATATAAACTTAAAAGAACAATTACATTTACTTACTGAAGTAAGTATTGGTTATTTTTATACACAAGAACTGTAAATAAATGCAGGAAAACAGACACCCAAAAAACAAAACAAACACCTATACAAACAGATTAGTAAACAGTGATTTCAAGACACAGAAATGACTATAATTCAGATATGAAAATAGATTATTAATTCACTTCCGATATTAGTCAGTCAAAATGAGATATGAGAATTTATTTCCTTTTTTTATATTCATCCCAGAATTAATCTAACAGTTGCTAAAAGGAAAAAAAATACGTTTGAGAAAGGTTCACACTCGAAAAGGGCATTAAACTTTATATTTTTGATTCTTCAAACATGCCCTCATTTGATAAAAAGAATTCTTGTACCAAGCAGCACTAGAACGAATTTAAAATTGCACTGAAAAAAATTCTTTTTTTTAATAAGTCTAGATTTTATTTCTCTGGTCAATCTGAAAGAAAATAATGTGTTCTATTAAATTATGCAAGCATCAATTCTCAAAGAAAATTATATTTTGAGATTTTAAAATTATTTTTACTATATTTTCAGGGATTTTTCATGGCCAATCTCTCCCCTCCATTTAAAAATGCACACAAGATATTGCATAGCAAAACATATTCCCCCAAAGTTTTTTAATAAAATAACCTATTCTGTAAGAAAATTAATTCATTAATGAATAAGTACTGAAATTTCTTTTGAATCAGAGAATAATCTCTGATTTAAAATGGGGTAACAAATTTTTCTCACACTCACTCACTCACTCTCACTCATATGTCAGGAAAGAGACATCATGACACTACCTGACAGAGATTGAACTAATACGCACCAGGTAATTCATTCTGCTTAAACCATACCTTTATCCTAAAGGTCATGTGTCATTAAGCTTTGAACTTTGTGGACTAGCATTATAAAATCACAAAGAGCTATACCAAAAAAACAGAAATAACCAAAGTAAATTACCCATGTAACTTGGAGAGAAAATAATGACGTAATCAAGATATTGGCATTTTCACACAATTTCAAACAAAAGTTTAGAAATGACCCTACCCGCACCCCACTGCCTCAATACCAGGAGAAAAGTGAAAACTACTAAAGGACTTGAAAAACTTATTTTCCTAAAACATTGTTTTTAGAAGATTTTATAAATTTCAACTGAAAGCAGTGCTGGCTACTGAGTCAATAAATGCCAAACGTTTCTTTATAAAGAAACAGTTAATATTACCATTGTTTATATAATGTTTGACATTACCTGTCTCAGGGATTGAACTCTCAACTCTCAAGGGATTCAATCTGCTTAATTCATTTATCCTTTCTCTTATCCTTTCTTCAACATCCCTTGTACCTTTTTTTTTTTTTTCCTTTTTCTCTTTTCTCTCAGTGCACACCAGTGATGGCACTGCTTCGCTTGCTTTGATTATTAAAAAAAAAGTAAATGCAATGAACTCAATTGGAATTCAAACAAAGATGTCATCTATTTTTGTTGTTGGAAGTCTTCGAATGATGTTTTTCTTATTTGGTGGCTTACGGCCATTGAATACACCAGTTCTCGCTCGATCACCGAAGTTAAGCAACATTGAGCCTGGTCAGTACTTAGATGGGGGACCGCTTAGGAATACCAGGTGCTGTAAGTGTTTAGTGATGGATGTGCGTTGTGGTGCAGTGGATATCGTCTCGGAAAGAGAAATCGGTGAGCCGAGTTCAAATTCCAGTTGAATACCCTGCATTCACTTAAGCACTGGTACCCTTGGAAAAGGTATTAATCCATCCCTTCCCTCCAGTTATGGGTTAAATAACAAGGATAGGACTTGGGGACCCTGCCCTTAAAAACAAATCCCAATGAATCTTGATACTCAAAACGAAAAAAGTATTACTAGACACAAAACTTATATAAAAACAACAATAAATTGTTGAAAGAAAGAGGTATTACCAGCAATAAATAAATAAAATTTAGTTGGCAATAAAGGTTGATATGCCATAAAAACAAAACAACCAAATTTTATTTGGTATAGCTCACTGTGATTCTGTAAAATCTTTTTATAGTGTAAATTAGGTGATAGAAATATTTTGGTTTGAACCCTGTTTTATTTTTTTAATAATTTGGATGGGGGTTAAAATGATTCCTGATCTAAATTGATTTCTTTTTCATTTGTTTGGAGTCTACAAAAAAAAAATTTACCAGAGTGAAGTTTGTGATAATACTTTTTTCTATTTTATTTTTTATTTTGATAAAGGACAAAAATATTTCCTTTCTCATAGATGTTATTCTATTCTGTCAACTGAATTGTCATTTAAGGCTGCACTATCCCATCAGGGATTATCCGATCGGGGTTATCCAGGCAGACTAGGAACCACCAGAAGGACAAGGAATACTTCTGCAACTTCAACTGTATCTTCTATGAATTCATTGAGTCAACATGATTCTCTGTCACAACCATCTGCTGCCAAACTTCAGAAGAAAACTGGAAGACGATTTGAGAGCCAATGTTTTGAAAAAAGAGAGTAAGTATACAATGGAGAACATAAAAGCTTTATTTCTTACACACACACACACACACATGCTCACACACACACACACGCTATAAAAATATTACATGAGTAATTCAAGTTTCAGTATGTAAACAGGGATAGTCAGGCCAAGATATATTTTTATTTTAAATTGTGTCAGCTACTTTCATTTTTTGTTTTTTATTTTAATCATTTCACCCCAAGCAAGGCAGGACTGCCACTAGTGCACAGGGGGTTACAGTGAAAGAAAAGACTGGTACAGGGAGCATTTAAGAAAGAATAAAAGATGAATGGGATTCAAGAAGATAGAAGATGGCAATTGACATTGCATTTAAATTTTAATCGTGTCAGCCCAAGCAAGGTGGGACCGCCATTAGTGTGCAAAGAGTTACGGTGAGAGAAAAGACTGGATACAGGGAGTATTTAAGAAAAGATAAAAGATGAATGGGATTCAAGAAGATAGAAGATGGCAATTGACATTGCATTTAAATTTTTGGAGATTTTAACTATCAGGGAAGAAATTAAATGGAATGGACTCCCACAGGAGGAAAATGTAAGAAAAGAAATTGTTGGAGTAGAAGTGGCTGTTGCATTTAACTATTTCAATAGTAAAAGGGTGGGACCTAGATGCCAATCTAGTAGCACACTTAAATTTCAATGGTAAAAGAGTGGGACTTACATACTAATCTAGTACGATACTTCATTTCATGTAGACCTGGCATCAGGATAAAAGCATGTCAGAGCAGCTGTCATAAAAATATTTGTAGAAAAGACTGAGGGAAGCCATATCACATTGGTGAGAAAGTGACTGAAGTCGAGATGCCAGATCAGGACCAATTACATTGCAGATCCTTCTTTGGATTTTGTTAAGAACCTCGAGATGAATAGCAGAAGCACCCAACCAGATATGACAACAGTATTCAATGCACAGACAAATGGTAGATTTATAAATGTGCAAAATGGATTCTGACAAGAAAAACTTTCTGGCCAGACACAGAGACACAACCTTTTTAGCAGTACATGCAGCTATAGATTTGATGTAGTCATTCCACTTCAGGTCAGTTGAAAAAGTGAGGCCGGGGAGGTACAGTGTGTATGAAAGTAGCAAATAATTTTTCAAATATTAATACGTATTGGCCTGAGATTCCCTGCTTACTGGGTCAAACTCAGATTGCTAAGGTAATATTTTTATGTGTGATGTGGTGTAATGAATATTGGCTCGGAATGAGAAATCAGAGAGCAGAATTGAATTCGTTGCATTCACTTACACACAAATACTCTTGGGAAAGGTATTAATCCGTCTCTTCTCCCTCCATCAATGGGTTAAATGGCAGGACAGGTTGAGTTCTGTAGCCTTGGTTAGCAACCAGTATACTGCAGAAAGAAATGGCAACTTACCGCAAAAAATTTTTCAGCCTAGTGTGTATCACATATGGCATTTAACTAACTGATTTTTTTATATTGGCCACTGCAACAAAATGTAGGAGTCGCACTATATATGGAGTTGACTTATATACAAGTATAAAATTGCAGCATATTAGATTTCTTAAAATAATAAAATCAAATCCGTTCATACTCACAGATAATCTTTCATGCATTATAATTGAAAGATGTCAGAAATGAGCTGTAACATTGACATGTTATTATCATTCATTTCTCAATATTCCCAAATACTTTCAACCTCTTTCCAAGATCATCTTCAGGGGCGTGAGTTCTGGTAACAAAAAAGCCAGAAAAAAAATTACAGTAATTTTTAGCAACACAGTTTTGTGGTTTTTTTCCGGCTTCAAATACAACAGTTGACAAATTGCTTAGTGTTCATTAGAACATGAAAATTATCCAAAATGTAATTTTTTCATGCGTTGTAATGTCATGGTCATGTACGTGTTAAAGCATGAAAAAAACTGTTCTTTTTACAAACATTTTAGAACATTACTACAGTATTCATAGCTGATTCTATTAATTGATGGCTTAAGTGTTTTAATGAATATTGCCTCGAGAATCTGTAGTTTGCTTTTGTTGTTTTCTTGGTGTAGGATAGTTGTATTATCGATCATTATTTTTTTATATGATAATAACATCTGTCAATGTTACAGCTCATTTTTGACATCTTTCAATTATAATATGTGAAAGATTATCCATGAATATGAATGGATTTTATTAAAAATAAGCAGACACAATGTTTGCAATTTATTTAATCTGACATGTCTAAAAGAAAATTTGCTGCCTAAGTACCCAAATATGTGTGTGTGTGTGTGTTGTATGTGTTATGTCTTGAAGGCTGTCACAATGTGTTGAATGAATTAAAGGAAGGTCGGGAGGTGTTTATATGACCTATTTATTAAACTGATATTTGGAGACTATAATCTCATCATCAGAATGGCAGAGAAATTCTCAGAATGTCCTGCTTCTTTGAATGGCTGGCTTTATCCACTGCTGCTGTATGTGTGTGTGTGTGTGTGTGTGCGAGTGTGTATGTGTGTGTGTTCTAGTTGGGTTTTTTATGGTCTAATGATGTGTGTGTGTGAGTGAGTGTGTATGTGTGTGCATTCAAGCTGGGGTTTTATTGGTCTGATGGAATCAGTTCCTAGGATCTGGGAGTTGATGTGACTTTGACCAGGTCAAAGAGTATCAGTTTCATTGCTGTTGTCTTATCTATCTGATTTATCTGGTGGTGTTTGCTGTAATTGAATCTACTTTATTTTGTGTGTGTCTGTGTGTGTGTCTGTGTGTGTGTGTGTGTTCTATTCTGGTAAGTGGTTTGTTATGAGTACCTCTGCTACTACAACCCGGGGGGGGGAGAAAATGTGTTTGCTTGGTTATTGAAACTATTTCTTTCTGTGTGTATAGGCTATGTGTAGTATTGTAATTAAATCTACCTTATTTTATTTATCTGTGTGTGTGTGTGTGTGTGTGTGTGTGTGTGTGCTTTAGCCTGGTTAGTGGTTTGTTATAAGGGAGGAAGAAGTGTGTGTGTGGTTATTGTTACTGATTGCGTGTGTGTGACCTTTGCTGGTGTGTTAAGTGCATGTTATGTGCGTCTTGGTGTTGTCTATAGTTATGTAATCTAGGTTTAATTCTTGGCGACTATTAATTGGCGGTTGTAATTTAGATATTATTAGGGACTCATATATATATATATATATATATATATATATATATATATATATATATTTTAATCATATCACCCCGAGCAAGGCGGTAACGCCACTGATGTGCAGGGTGCTACATAAGATTGAAGAGATTGGAAAAGAGAAAACCGGAAACCACATCATAAACAGGGAACAAGGGATGAGCCTCTTCACCTGTTCAATAGACGTGGGTGGATTGTGATATATATATATATATATATATATATATATATATATATATATTCAAGAAGTAGTAGAAGGATTTGAACAATGATTAAGTAAATCATTGAGCTTTATATTCGACCTCAACAGAATGCAGAAAGCACTGGACAGCCGTTTCGTCCTATATTTGGGACTCATCAGCAGTGCGCATCCACTACCAGGAATCGAACCCAGACAGTTGTGGTTGTTAAATCCAACTGTCTGGGTTCAATTAACTTAATAATATATATATATATATTTCATGCTATTTTAATTTAATGTTTCTTTTGTTGTGGCCAGTTATTAGAAGTAGACCCACATTGTGTATAATTATAATGGTGTGTGCAACACAAAAGAAAAAAATGTATTTGTACAATTTTTTGTTCCTTTTTCACATTTGATGCAAATTTTTGTATGCTGAATACAGATAAAAACCTGGACTGGCAATGAAGATTGAAAGGGATAAGGGAAAGTATGAGAAAATACAGGTAAAATGTGAGAGACAAGGAATCAGTACATCTTATCCAATGATTACATTTAGATTAATGATTTATTAGAAAATGAAAACAGAAAAATAATTTGTTCATAGGAATTGCTAATTTTTATTATTATTATTATACATAATTTTAAAATATATATATTTTTTTTAAATTTATTTCAGACAAAAACCAGTGTTTCATTCAGTGCAGCCATCTCTTCCAGCTCATACCCAAATGCGGATGCAACAACCTTTACCAGTAGCTGCTCCACCTCCTGTCCCTGCTCAACCAGCCCAAAGGCAAGTGCAAATGTTGGCACCCCCAGTCCAAGTAACAGTGGCTAAGCCAAAGCCTGTAGAAAAGCCTCGACCTCGGGAAAAACAAATATTTGTTGTCGCAGATCATCAACGTTGTGTCATGTCCAATTTAGCCTCTCTCTGGAAAAGGGGAAAGTTATGTGATGCTGGTATAGGCAATGGATTGGCAACTGTCATGGTAAGTTGATTGCCTTTTGTTTTTGCCATACATTTTCCTGAGGTTGAAAATTCATATTGTCCCAAAGACAATAGATCATTAGTTTGGAGTGACTGGTTAGAAATAATAATTTTCAGTAAACATGGACTTTCATACCAGCAAACAGAGTCAAAAGGACAGTTTTTCCCTTGATTCCCTATTATTTTAAGTACTTTCACTTTTTGGCAGAGTTCACTGTTTTAAAAAGCAATGTTTAGAATTTTAAATAAAACCTAAACATATGAAAGGTAATTTAATTATTTTCTTTATTCTTGAAAATTGACAACAAAAATAATAAATATTATTTAATAGATTATTTGTTATATCTTTTAGTGGAATTGTTGTCAAAACATCGGCTAATTGCCAATTGATTCAAAATTAAATGCTAAATAAGGATTCACATATTTTAATCATTGAGCAAATGTTTATAAATATATGAATAAAAATTGTTTCCATGTTTATTACTTTACTAGCAGTATAGCCTGGCGTTGCTCGGGTGTAATGAAAGCTTTAAATCTAATCCATGGTCCTGGAGCTCAGACTCTTTGGACGTTGGCACGAAAGACTAAAAAGCAATAGTTGTTTCCAGTTAAAGTGACACCGTAGAGTGAAAGAAAAATGAATGGATGTAAGTCAAATTTTGATTTCCTGGTATCGATATCAAATAAGTTTTTTTCATCGTAAACTGAATTTTGAAGGCTAAATAAGTCCTCTGAGTAAATGGTATCATGGCTGAGACTAAGAACTACAATTATACCTACTTAGAGCCAAACCCGATGCAAAAACTAAAATAAAAGGGCTGAAAAAAAATACAGACATACAGACAGATAAACAGACACACACACACAAACATCTTGTATTTTATATATATATATTATCAATTTTCTGCACTATTCTAAGAACTGCAACCTTGAAACTTCTGAATATAGTTTCTTATATCTCTATCTATGAGTGTATCAAATTTGATTAAAATCGGATCACTCCTTCTATAACCCGCTTTTTTCGATTATCAATATTTATCGGGGGTACCTCAACACAAAACCTAGCTAAGAACCCTCGCAAACGCTTATAGTACAACTGTTTAAATTTTCAAGAAAATCGGTTCAGCCGTTTCAGAGTCTATAGGTAATGGACACACACACACACAGACAAAATTCCGTTTATAAATAAGTTTAGATAAATATTGCATTGTATTAGTTTTAATTTTATTGGATTTTAGAATGTTGTAAATATAAAATTATTCTTGTAAATAAACACTAATAAATAAACAATGTTTAATGTTTTTGTTATAAATTCTCAAGAATACAAAAAAAATGTAGAAATTCCCTTTCATCATATGTTTGGGCTTTAATGGAATTGTCATCATTGTGATTGGCACCTGCTTGCATCTAAGCATCAGCATGGTTATCCACTCCCCTTCTATTTTCTTTTTCTTCTCCTGGTGGCAGTGACAGAGATGGCTCTGAATCAAAGACAGTTTGACAAAGTAATTCGCAGGAATTTCATTTTAGTTGGAAAATCTTCACAACAAAGAAGCCCACACCTTGACCAGAGAGCACGTCCCACAGGGCTAAAAGAAGATTGAGACAAGTGAGATCTGGCAAACTTGGTTGCATTAGGTTGTCAGATACTTGATCTCTTAAGGTCCACCTTGGTCATACCAGCCTGTCTGGTGCTGCCCTCTCCTGCTGGCTTGTAAATTGAAATTGTGTAGATCTTTGCCTTTTCTGCCGTTCGGGTCTTTGGGAGTTGGTCACATTCTGTCTGGTACCTCTTCCTCGACTTTACTGTCATGGGTGGTTCTACAGGAGTTGGAACTCAAGTCAGGATCACAGAGACACACAAGCCCTTTGACAAGGAATGGTCATATATATTTTATACTGGAGTGTCTGAGAGAACAGTTTTTTATCAAATATGAAAACAATAAAATGTAAACACACAAATTCTACTCCAGCAGCTTCTTTTCTCGCACTTCTTGCCTGTGGAATTCCCTTCCATTTACTTGCTTCCCCAACAGCTACAACCTCTATGAATTTAAATGTAAAGTCAATAGTCATCTCCTATCTCACTAACTTGTATCCTTGCTCTCTCTCATGCTCCTTTCTTTGTCCACTCCACTCTCATCAGTATTCTCATCCTTCTCTTACCCTTTTTCTGACACCCCCTATAACCTGTCACTCTTTTTCATAACTTTCCTCCTATGTAAAAACAGTGGCAGTAAAATGCCTTGCTTGGAGCGATTTGATTATAAAAAAAGAAATATACATCAATTTCACTTATTACTTTAATGACAATGATAGAAATGAATCCATAAATAAAGAATAAAAGTATGAAATTATTGTTAAAAGGAAGAAATTCACTACTGAAGAAACAAAAATAACATTAAGATTTGAAACGTTTTTCCTAGAAATTTGAAAATATCAAATATGTCCTTGTCTATAAAAAAAAGTGGGGGTTCAATTTTATATTACAATCAATATATAAATTGATCCCTCACTTTATGACCACAGTGAACTTTCTCTTACCCACTTCCTGACACCCCCTATAACCTGTCACTCTTTTTCATAACTTTCCTTCTATGTAACCCCCTGCAAAACAGTAGCAGTAAAATGCCTTTGCTTGGAGCAATATGATTATGAAAAAAATTTCTATACTATTATAATGTGGATATAAAGTGGAGGATCAATTCTAGATTACAATTAATATATAAACTGATCCCTCACTTTATAACCACAGTCATCTTTCTCTTACCCACTTCCTGACACCCACTATATAACCTATATATATCAATTTCACTTATTATTACTTTAATGGCAATGATAGAAATGAATCGATAAATGAAGAATAATATTATGAAATTATTGTTAAATATATGAGAACATTTTTTATTATTGTTGTTGTTGCTAAAAGTCAATATAATAAATAATAAAGAAAGAAATTCACTACTGAATAAAAAATAACATTAAGGCTTGAAATTTGAAAATATGAAATATGTCCTTGTCCATAAAAATGTTTGTTACTACAATCAATAAATAAGAAAAAGATCAAAGAATAATATTATTAGTAAATGTTGTTAAAAATGTTTGAATGATAAATAAGAAGGAAAGAAATCTATGATATTGAACCAAGAGTCAGAACTAAGAAAACAAAAATTACAACTCAAAATGTATTTCTTACAATTTTAAAACTTACATTTTCTTTCATAGAAAAAGAGAAAATGTTAGGCTTAAATATAAATGCAGAATTATTCATGCCAGTTTATAAGTAACTTAAATACAATTGTGACGTCTCTCTCGGGTTACTCTGTTGATAATGTTCGCCATAATTTATGGATATAGAGTATCCTCGCAGCATGTAATCTGTTCAATGAAACACCGTCAAAGATTAACACTCCCGAATCAGACACTGTCTTGAATCAGATTTGATCTCGAATAATTGGAAAAATATGGCCGCCTTTTATACATGTCGCATTGAATATTTCGAGCTTCCTGATTGGTTAAGCCTTCTATTAATGAACTATAAAATGGGTTGACCCATGGGGGTCTGCACAGTATATACATGTACTAAAAAAAAGTCCAACATGCTTGTGATGGCTTTGACACAGTAGCTGGTCTTCAAGTTGTCTATTACAACAGTGTTCTTCCTTGCCCACGCTGTGAAATTTGATCCCAAGGAAGGTATGTTGAAATCTTACTAGCTGTATCTTTATCATATCAAACCAGGCCGGATGCACGTACACATTTGGGTTAATAAAAAAAAAATGGCACGCAAAAAAAAAAATAAGTAAATTCGATGACGCCTGGATAAGCTACAGAAAAGTTTTTATATACAAAAAAGAAATGTACAAATTTCCTCCATTCATATTGTAAACAATAATCTGCAGAATTAATAATGCCAGTAGTAATAATTTCTTTCACCCTGTCATACTAACATAGTATCATATTTTTCCACATGCAATATTATGATATTATATATTTTTTCTCATATGCAATATTCAGTCAGTTAAGTGCCATACGTGAAACATGCTTGGGCGATCATGTCTCGAAAGAGACATGACTGACTGAGCAGAAGATTTTCTCGCAGTAGGTTGCCATTGCTTTCTGCAGTAGACTGGTTACCAGCCAAGGCTATAGAACCCAATCTGTCCTGTTATTTAACCCATAACTGGAAGGAAGAGCTAGATTAATACCTTTCCAAGGGTAAGTGAATGCAATGAATTGAACTGGAATTCGAACTCGGCACCCCGATTTCTCATTCCGAGCCGATATCCACTGCACCACAATACACATGCAATATTACATTACCATATTTTTCCACATGCCAAAATAGTGTTATACAATGGATTAAATGTACCTAATACAGTATAACCCGGATATAAGAGAGATTTTCTCTGGTCCCAAATTAGAGCCTGTGGTAATGTATATAAAATAGACCAAACCCGGATATAAGATAACTTTTATCCGGTCCCGACAACTCTCTTATAGCAGGGTTACGCTGTATAACAAACCTTAATGATAATAGACATTCTTTATAAAGGAAACTTGTTGAAACACTTTAAAAATAAAACAAAAAACAATCGATAAATACATTGACTTATCTTATAAAAATTAGACAAACATGTATTTTAATAATTAAATATTGTAAATGTATCATAATACAGGGTGACCCAAAAAACAGAAATTTTTGATTTGTCTGTTTGTGATCTTTTCTTGTGGGGCTATCTCAAGAGTAAAGTGTACACAACTCAACCAAGAACTCTGGATGAGTTAAAACAGAGAATTCAGGATGAAATTTACAGTATCCCAGCTGAGATGTTGCAGCGGTCAATGAGGAATCTCAACAGCAGATTTCAAGAATGCATTCGTACAGGACACCATCTACAGGACAATTTTTAAAAAAATGAAAATTCCATCATTGTTTCTTAAATGACATGTTTTAAGGTTTCAATTACTTTATCTTTCTTCCCTCACTCTTGGTTTTATTGGATTGTTAAAAAGTTCCCTTTTTTTTTTGGGTCACCCTGTATAAGAAAATTATAATATAATAAACAAAGAAAAGTACAAGAATAAATAACTAAAAAATAAAGGCTTCCTTTTAAAAATACATCACTTTCTTTGGGCAATGACAAAACAAATCCATTTACTCCAACATCAATGTCTAATATATTCTGATCCTTGCTTTTTAAAATGATAAACATTGCCAAAGAGTGAAAAAGATAAAAGTGGTGTCATGGGAAAAACCATCCTATTGACAGACCATTTTTTTGCAAGCATCTAAATCTATATTTACCAAATTTTCATATTTTGGCAGGCTTTTAACAAATGGAGAATATAAACAAAGAAAACTAAACAAAATTTCAAGTGTTTCTTTTTAAACTGATGAATGAAAGAAGAATGTTGAAGAAGCTCACTTTAGATATGTGAATTATTTTATCTTTAAATGGGGAAAACATTATGAACTGATTGCGGGAACTAATTTTCTTTTAATAAACAAGACAAAATTAGATTTTTCTGTCAATTTTTGATAAAATATTTGAATGTAACAATAAAACATTTGTGTGTTACGTTTTCAACTTATCATAAATGAAATTGAAAATAGCAGGAAGAGTTTAAAAAAATAAACATGAAAAATTAATCACGACATGGGGTCCATATTACACCATGCAAGGCAGTAAAGCCACTAAGACACAAGGGTTTACTGAGTGTGAAGGAATAAGAAAAATAAACATTATGGAGCAAGAACAATAAAAGAAGCCGGATCGAGAAGACAATAGATAATGATTAACATCACACTTAATTTTTTTAAGAATCAAAATTAGCTGGAAAGCATGGAGCTGGAAGAGAGCTTCACAAACAAGATCTTGTTTATATAATCATATCGCCCCAAGCAAGATATTTTACTGCCACCGTTGTTCAGGGGGTTATATAGGAGGAAAGTTATGAGAAAGAGTGACTGGTTATAAGGGTGTCAGGAAGTGGGTAAGAGAAGGATGAGAATACTGATGAGAGTGGAGTGGACGGAGAAAGGAGCATGGGAGAAGGATGGGTGTGGCCATAAAGTGAGGGATCACTTAATATATTGATTGTAATGTAGAATTGATCCCCCATTTTATACCCCCATTATAATAGTATGGAATTTTTTTTTATTTTTTTATAATCATATCGCCTCAAGCAAGGCATTTTATTGTGACTGTTGTTCCAGGGGTTACATAGGAGGAAAGTTATGAGAAAGAGTGACTGGTTATAGGGGGTGTCAGGAAGATAGTAAGAGAAGGATGAGAATACTGATGAGAGTGGAGTGGACGGAGAAAGGAGCATGAGAAAGAGGATGCAGGTTAGTGAGATAGGAGATGACTATTGACTTTACATTTAAATTCTTGGAGATTATAGTTGTCGGGGAAGCAAGTATGAGAAAGAGTGACAGGTTATAGGGGTGTCAGGAAGAGGGTAAGAGAAGGATGAGAATACTGATGAGAGTGGAGTGGATGAAGAAAGTAGCATGAGAGGAAGGATGCAGGTTAATGAGATAGGAGATGGCTCTTGACTTCATATTTAAATTCTTGGAGATTATAGCTGTCGGGGAAGTAAGTAAATGGAAGGGAATTCCACAGGCGGGAAGTGCAAGAAAAGGAATTGTAGGCATAGAATTTACGGTTGTATCTAACCAATTCAACTGTGAATTGATGAGATCTTGCAGCTAATCTACTAAATGCACTTAAATTCATAAAGTTTACATACTGTAGCAAAGAGATCATCCAGTTACCATGAAAGTATTTAGAGAAAAGGCATAGGAAAGCTATGTTAGGTTGATGGAAAAGTGACTGAAGTTAAGACCTATTTTTTAAAATTTTTTTATTATGAATAATTGGAATGCTCTAATATTCTTTATATAGAAAATTAATATACTGAACAGTATTCTTAAAGCTTCATAAATTTTATTCTGAATGTGAAAGTTAATTAATACAAACATTTCCTTACAAAATCATTCAAGGCGATTTAATCAAAATCGCTACAATAAAGATAAAATTGTGATTTTTCATAAAAATTACCGTAAAATTTAACAAATTGGTTTTTATATTTCATTTTTAAAAGTAATATTTTATCTTTATTTTTATATTGTTTTTATTATTTTACTGACAACTTTTTTATTTTTTTTTTTTTTAATCATTTCACCCCGAGCAAGACAGAAATGCCACTGATGTGCGGGGGGGGCTACATAACTGTAAAAAGATTAATTAGAAAAGAGTGAGGAGTACAAAGTAGTTAGAAAGGAGCAATAGAAAGCTGAGAATGCAGGTGCGATGACAGATACATAGGTGGAGAGAAAGAGAAGGTTATACGGGGGTGGGGAGAGAGTTAGAGTCCGGTGGTTAGTAGATGAGTATTGACTTTGCATTTAAATTTCTGGAGGTTGTAGCCGTCAGGAAAGCAAGAATATGGGAGCGAGTTCCACAGGCGGGAAGTATAAAGTTAAAACAACATTTTGAAAAAACAACAGTTGTTTCTTGGGATGGTTTAGAAATAGTGCTAAAAAGTAAATCTGGAGCATTTGTACTTTTCTCTTACAAATCTCCACAAACTATGCTCCCTTAAGACAATTTGGTAAAAATAAAATCATTTCGTAAGTGAAGACATTGTATTGTTCACCTTGTTTTATTTGGTAATATATTTGTTAACAATGGAAAAGATAAAAACTCTCATCAGTGAATATTAAGAGTTTTATATCATTTGACAATATTTGTTGCTGCAGACAAGAATTTAGGTTCCATTGTCGGATGAGAACAAATTTATCCTTCCATATTCCTCAACCTTTCTTCATATGTTTATTCAAACTTTGATTTCATTATTTTTCCTTTTCTTATGTTTTTAACTTTTCCTTTTGTTTACCTTTCCTTGCAATAATGAACAGAAAAAGGTAAAAGGAAAAAGTACTAGTCAAAAACTAATAATCCATGACAATTCCTCATCTAATAAAAAGATAAAATAATATTATTACTCCTACTAATACTAGTGTATGTAAATAGAAACATTTGAAATTAAAATGAAAGAAACATTATTCAAAAATTGATAATATTGATAATGCTTCATTTAATAAAAAAACATAATATTACTACTACTACTGTATGGAAATAGAAACATTTGAAATTAAGATGAAAGAAATCCTATTCAAAAATTCATAATATTGATAATGCTTCATTTAATAAAAAAAACATAATATTACTACTACTACTAAATACTAGTGTATGCAAACAGAAACATTTGAAATTAAGATGAAAGAAATCCTAACCAAACATTAATAATACCTGACAATGCTTCATCAAAATTGCAAATGATATTACGTAGCAATAATGTTGTTTGATTTTAAGTCTTACTCCAAGAAATACCACTCACTTTTTCTTTTATTTTCAGGTTCATAAACTCGTTCTTTCTGCTGTGTGCCCCAAATTGCTTTCTGTGTTTGACATGGATATATTGTCTAATGAGTTTCTGCAAGTGAATTTCCCAGTGGAAGTCAGCACAGACGCACTGAATGCATTTGCTGAATACATGTACAAAGGCATTTTAGATTTAGACTGTAACATTTTGGAACAGTTAAAGATTATTGCCAGGAGACTGGATATGAAAGAATTTGAACAATTGTGTGATAGCCATCTTCCAAATCATATGAAACAACCTGCTTCTGCTGCTTCCTTGTCTAATGTTCACTTGATTCAAACAACCCTGCCAATCCCTTCCTTGACTTCATTAGGATCTGCTGCTTCGACTTCCATGCAATCAGCTCCATCCATCTCCACTCATGTCATTAATATCAAGCAAGAAATAACTGAAGCTGAACTTACTCAAGTCAAGAAAGATACAGCTTCAGTTTATGGCCAAGAATTGGTGGTGTCATCACTGGCTCCAAACAAATCTGGAAATGCTGCCGGCTTTGTTATTAGGCCCAGCATAAAGAAAGAACCAGTTGGACCAGAAGATGACAAATATGGCCACTTGGGAAGGAGCAGCAGGAATCAAGCTTTCACATTGACCACCTCATCTTCCTCATCCTTGTCAGTTGCCCCAGCATCCTCCACATCAATAGCATCAGTTCCAGCATCATCTACAGAATTTGGCATTCCTTTCTTAGAAACAAAAGACATAAAATCTACAAAATTAAAAGCCGCTCGCTCTTATGACGTCCCTGTGGGGTCAGACTTGTCACCTGTTTCATGCATTGTTCAAACAATGTGTACCCAATCAAGTTCTGTTAATAAAGACAGTTTCAAACCATTAAATCAACCATCAGACACGCTACCTTCTGTTCTGCCAAATACAACAAGTACCAATGGGGCAGTCTATCCGGTCAGACTTTTCACTGCTAGGGGTGATAACCTACCACTGTTAACAACACAATTATCTGAGACCATGACAGTTAACCCATTTATACCAAGTGAAAAAACTTGATTTCATGACTAAATTGTATTTTTATAAAATTATAAAATTCAAATTATTCAAGAGTGTTTTTATTTTTTTTTTATTTTGGTTCTCTCAAAGAATAGAAAGAATAGAAAGAATAGAAGACAATGTTGTTCCACATTGTCTTTAGAATGGGACACCCGAGGAAAAAAAATGTTCATTTGAATTTCTTTTCTGCTTTTTGTAACCTTTCCCCTTTTTTACTTTCTTCCTGCTTTTTGTAACCCCTCCTCTTTTTGTACTTTCTTTTTACTTTTTGTAACACCTCCCCTTTTTGTACTTTCTGCCTGCTTAACTCTCCCCTTTTTTATTTTTTTCCAATTTTTTGTAACCCCTCCTCTTTTTATATTTTCTTCCTGCTTTTTTAACCCCTCCCTTTTTGTATTTTATTTTTTGTAATGTAACTCCTCCCCTTTTTTACTTCTTGCATTTTGTAACCCCTCCTCTATTTTATACTTTCCTCCTGCTTTTTGTAGCTGCTCCACTTTTCTCCTTGCTTCTTGTTCTTTTTCTACTTTCTCCCTGATTTTCATATCCTCTCCCAGTTTATATTCTCACTGCATTTTTATCCTTCCTTCCTTCCTTCCTTCCTTCCTTCGTATATTTTCTTTATGTACTTTTTTCTTTCCCTTTATGTCACTAAATCATACAGATTTTTCTGATTTTCTCCTTTTCTCAGTTGTGACAAAGAACTGACCAAATTTCTTTGCATCAAAGATACTATTTTTACCCAAATCAAACCTTCAGAGTTTACCCTTACATCCAATAAACAAAGACTTACTTCTGTTTATTTTACTTAATTATATACTATTTCTTTTTTGTATGAAAAAGCAAAATTATTCAAGTTCAGATTAGGATCAATGGTCCCTGGAGCACTTTGTCTAGGTATTTGACTACAGCAATCTACTTTCCATTTTTTCTCATACAACAGGGACCAATATCTATTTCTTTCAAATTAATAATCTAATAAATACTATTTCTTTTTTGTATTTTCATGTGTGTAGTGGTCAAAAATTGCCTGATTCTTTTGGCTCTTACCCCTGGTGTCAGAACCTTTTCTCTGATACTACCCAACAAGTGTATGTAACTTATGGAAAGGGTTGGAAACCTTACAATCATTAGAAATATTCAATAATATTTGTGTTATATTATTTTTGACAATAAATTAAAATTTATCTGTATTTGATAAATTTTTGAAATACATTGGTTTAATGCTTTGGCACACATTGCCAGTGATGTTTTTAGCCAAGGATTGTTAGGGGTTTCAAGGTTTACTACTATGTCTGATAGAAAAATTAAGGCATCCTTAATTCATTAATGGTCAGAGAAGATGCCTGATATGAAATTAAATAAGTGTGGGTGTGTGTAGAAACATATACACACATGTATGCAGGCTATTTTTTAGCAAGAGGTTAATAATCTAATAATATTTTTAGTTATCAAGTGCATTTAAATAAATAGTTAAATGTAACTGCTACTTTTACACCAAAAGTTTCTTTTCTCACACTTCCCACCTGTGAAACTCCCTTCCGTTTACTTGCTTCCCTGATAGCTACAATCTCTAAAAATTTAATTGCAGTGTCAATTGCCATCTAGCTTCTTGAATCCTGTTCATATTTTATTCTTTCTTCAGTACCACCTGTACCCAGTCTTTTCTCTCACTGTAACCCCCTGTGCACTATGGATAGTCCCACCTTGCTTGGAGCAACATGATTAAAAAAAAAATTTTTTTTTCAAATGGAGAATAGTTTTTATGTATGTGATAAGATAAGGAACAATCAGGAAACATTTATAAATCCAACATGTTTCACATGTATAAATGTTTATAAACAGTTATAGATTTATAAAGGTTTCCTATTTGTTCCCTATCCTAAGGAATTCTGTTTTTTTTTTTTTTGTTTTTTTTTTTAAATCATTTCACCCCAAGCAAGGCATTCCACTGCCACTATTGTGCAAGGGGTTATATAGGGGAAGGTAAAGAGAAAGAGTGGTTAGATATAGGAAATGTCAGAAGGAGGGTGATAGACGGGTAAGACTGAGGGTTGGGTAGATGGGAAGAGTGTTTGAGAGAATGGATGCAAGTTAGTGTGTTAGGAGGTGTCTATTAACCTTACATTTAAACTCCTGGAGATTATAGCCATCGGGGAAGTAATCATGTGGAAGGGAATTCCACAGCTGAGAAGTGCGAGAAAAGAAGCTGTTGGAGTAGAAATTGTGGTTACATTTTATCGGTTTCACTGTAAAAGGGAGGGACCTAGTTGCTAATCTAGTATCTCGTGCAAATTTGTACCTGAGGCACCAGTAATCTAAGTTCATCAGAGCAGAAGCCGTGAAAGTATTTATAGAAGAGACACAGGGAAGCCACGTCACGCCAGTGAGAGAGTGACTGCAGCCGGTCTGCCAAGTCTTAGGGGTTTCAAGTCTTACAATTGTTTTTCCAAGAATATGCAATTACACACACATACATATGAATTAGGATCAAATATAAGTCAAATATGTTTCAGAATCCAACAGAATGATGCATATCAAACAAATATGACAGTATTTACATTATTCAGACTATTGTCCTCATCTTTGTTGTCATTTGTACAACGTTTAATAATAGATCATTCTATTTGTCTATAATTCTGAGATGGGGTAGTATTTCAAGTATTTACATTATTCAGACTATTGTCCTCATCTTTGTTGCAATTTGTACGACGTTTAATAATAGATCATTCTATTTGTCTATATTTCTGAGATGAGGTAGTATTTACAGTATTTACATTATTCGGACTATTGTCCTCCTCTTGATTGCCATCTGTACAACGTTTTGGCTATTGTACACTCCTGCCTCCTTCAGGTGCTAGGATTTTTTAACCAAACCCTTTATTACAATTACTGGGGTATATGAACTCCATTCCTTTACTTAGAACCATGGCTCAGTGGATATAGACGTTGGTTAGTTCCTGTGACTTGACCCAAAGAGTTATAAGTTCAATACCAGGCTACAGCAGTGGTGAACAAGTAACTTACACGGTTAGAGGGAGATAATATTTATATAATGGATGTGTGCATAGTGTAGTGGTTATTGACATGGAGAGTATGATTGGTGAACTGAGTACAAATTCCAGCAAAGATCATTGCATTCAATTTAATTTTTTTTATTTTTACCAATCATTTCACCCAAAATAGGAAAATAAAGCAACTAAGAAAAAAGAGATTATTGATATCTGAATGAGGATAAGAAAAGGTAAAGCTTATTAAGGAGAGAGGACAATAAAAGAAGATAACTATTAACATTACATTTCAATTTTTGAAGATTAAAGTTGACTGTAAAGCAAGAGGCTAATAAAAAGTTCTGCAGGCAAGAATTGCAAGAGAAGAAGACACTGTTAGCATAGAACTTATGATTAAATGTAGCAATTTCAACTGTAAAATGACAAGACCTTGATGCCAATCTAGTACAGTACTTAAATTCATAAAGGGCTTACGGCCATATCACGTTGAATACACCGGTTCTTGCTCAATCACCGAAGTTAAGCAACGTTGAGCTTGGTCAGTACTTAGATGGGTGACTGCTTGGGAATACCAGGTGCAGTAAGCGTTTATTGCTGACGGTCATATCACGTTGAATACACCGGTTCTCGCTCGATCACCGAAGTTAAGCAACATTGAACCTGGTCAGTACTTAGATGGGTGACTGCTTGGGAATACCAGGTGCAGTAAGCGTTTATTGTCTATGGTCATATCACGTTGAATACACCAGTTCTCGCTCAATCACCAAAGTTAAGCAACGTTGAGCTTGGTCAGTACTTAGATGGGTGACCGCTTGGGAATACCAGGTGCAGTAAGCGTTTATTGCTGACAGTCATATCACGTTGAATACACCAGTTCTCACTCTATCACCGAAGTTAAGCAACGTTGAGCCTGGTCAGTACTTAGATGGGTGATTGCTTAGGAATACCAGGTGCTGTAAGCGTATGGTGACGGATGTGTGTTGTGGTGCAATGTATATCGTCTCAGAAAAAGAAATCGGTGAGCCGAGTTCAAATTCCAGTTGAATACCCTGCATTCACTTAAACACTGGTACCCTTGGGAAAGTTATTAATCCATCTCTTTCCTCCATTTATGGGTTAAATAACAGGGTAGGGCTTGGAGACCCTGCCCTTAAAAACAGATCCCAATGAATCTTGATACTTGAAAAGAAAAAAGTATTACTAGACACAAAACTTATATAGAAATAATAATAAATTGTTGAAAGAAAAAAGGTATTATCAGCAATAAATAAATAAAATTTAGTTGGCAATAAATGACCCGCCGAGGTGTTGATATGCCATAAAACCAAAAAAACCAAACCAAACTAAATTCATAAAATCTAAGTCCCAAAGTTCATCAGTACAATTTCCATGAAAATATTTATAGAAAAGACACAGTGAAAAGTGGCTTAAGCTGAGATTCCAGGTCAGGATCAATAACATTGCAGATTCCTCTTTGTATATTGTATATTTTTTTAACTCGAATCTCTAAATATGTAGCTGAAGCACCAGACCTGATTCAATGCAAATAGACTGTGGTTCACTAGTTTTTAAAAAAAAAAAAGAGAAAATATTTTTTAAAGTAATATTTGTAGATTAGACCTTCTTTAAGCTGTGACTCTTATCAAAATCAAAAATATTGATTTTTTTTTATAGATTTAGAGGGATGTTTCTTTTTAAAATGTTGATGCCTTGTCAAACTGGTTCCTGACTTAGAATTATTTGGCCTTACTTCTTTATTTACAAATGTCAAGTTTGAAACTAAGCTTATATCAATGGTATCTGCATGCAAAAACATTTTACCACAAGCGTAGTTATAAAATCACTAAGTCACAAGGGATTACTGAATATGATAGTGTAAAAATCTTACGGAACAACCAGCCAGTAATCAATTAGAATAGAAATTGATCTAACTGACCAAAAAAAAACACCAGGTCAAATTGGTAGGTGGTTTAAATAATAACCTGGGAGATTCCATTCTGTTACAGGCAAGTCTATTCTGTAAGCATTGATTGGCTGATAATTTCAGTGTGTATATTGAGCTCAATATCCACACTCTTGAATAGTCACCTTACTGCAGGGAGACAAAAGAAGACAGCCATGTTGAAAGGTAAATTATTTGATTTCTACAGAGAGAATATGTAAAAGAAAAAACTTAATAAGGAGCAAGAACAATAAAAGAATAAGAATTTTTTTTTTTTTTTTTTTTAATCATATCACCCCAAGCAAGGCGGTAACACCACTGATGTGCAGAGGGCTACGTAAGAGTGAAAAGATTGGAAAAGAGAAAGCCAGAAACCACATCCTAAACAGGGAACAAGGGATGAGCCTCTTCACCTGTTCAATAGACGTGGGTGGAGTGTGAACCGGGCGATAGGTTAGTCTATCTACTCCAATTGAAAAAAAAAAAAAAAGGAAAAGGAGTGAGAAGATTGGAAAAGAGAAAGCTGGAAACCACATCCTAAACAGGGAACAAGGGATGAGCCTCTTCACCTGTTCAATAGACGTGGGTGGAGTGTGAACCGGGCAATAGGTTAGTCTATCTACTCCAATTGAAAAAAAAAAAGGAAAAGGAGTGAGAAGATTGGAAAAGAGAAAGCCGGAAACCACATCCTAAACAGGGAACAAGGGATGAGCCTCTTCACCTGTTCAATAGACGTGGGTGCAGTGTGAACCGGGCGATAGGTTAGTCTATCTACACCAATTGAAAAAAAAGAAAAAGGAAAAGGAGTGAGAAGATTGGAAAAGAAGATAACAACATAATGATTGACATTGCATTTAAATTTTTGAAGATGGAATTTAGCTGGAAAGCAAGATGCTGTAAGAAAGTTCCGCAAGTGAGAAGTGCAAGAAAAGAAACTGTTAGCATTTAGAATTTACGGTTACATCTCGACATTTCAATTGTAAAATGATGAGACCTTACCAAAAACCTAATACTGTACTTAAATTCATAAAGTCGAGGTACTATAGAGGAAACTTCATCAGAACAATTACCATGAAGTATTTTTAGAAGAGGCACAGGGAAGCTACATTACAGTGGTGGGAAAGTGACTGTAGCTGGGATGCCAGATCAGGCCTAGTAAGATTGCAGATTCTTTAGATTTTATCAAGAATCTTCAAATCTATAGCAGGAGCACCAGATCATATGTTGCAGGGATACTCTAAGCCTGGATAAATGGTAGACTCATAAATATGTCAGATAGATTTTACAGAGAAAAATTGCCCAGCAAAATACAGTGAATCAACTTTCCTAGCAACAGACCTAGCAATTCGATGTAATTTTTCCACTTCATGTCAGCAGAAAACATTAGTCCAAGAGGGCGTAATGAATCACTTTCCTGGAGGTGAGCATCAGTCATGCTGATAGAATGCAGAAAGGAGTCTCTCAGATGATTAATAGAGAGTATTTTCATTTTGAATGCATTAAAATTAACAAGACACTCTTTGTCCCAATTAATAGATTGATTTTTGATCAGCTGCCAATTTGACCATATCAGCTTAGTAAATAAATGGGTATGTTTATGTTTTTTATTTTAAGAAAATATTTTAAACAAGCAATAACAATTTTTTTGCAAAAATATTTGTCTTTAAAGAAAGAGATATATCAGTCAGTTAAGTGCCATACGTGATACACGCTTGGGCGATCATGTCTCGAAAGAGTCATTACTGACTGGGCAGAACATTATCCCGCAGTAGGTTGCCATTGCTTTCTGCAGTAGACTGGTTGCCTACCAAGGCTAGAGAACCCAATCTGTCCTGTTATTTAACCCATAACTGGAAGGAAGAGACGGATTAATACCTTTCCCAAGGGTATTTGCGCATAAGTGAATACAATGGATTTAGCTGGAATTCGAACTCGGACATTTTTAATTAATGAGCTAATGGTTTTATACATATTTTAAACAATAGTTTGTTTGTTTTTTTCGTTTTTTTTTTTTATATTTTTATAACTTTTAGCTTAATTTTAGCTTATGTCAGAAGTTCTCGTCAGACAGGCAATCGTGATATCAGGCAATGCAGTCCCGTATTTCAGCATCTGCAATCACTGCTCTTAGCTACTTCAATTCTTTGCATTTATTGACATTCACCTAAAACCGGTATGAGGCATGATACAGTTCGAAAGTTGGTAACTCTCCTATCATCCAACAAGAGCCCTTTTGTTGTGAAAATTAATTATATTTCCAAATCAGGAGATCTCCTTTTCGCATGGGTAGCAGTCACATGTATCAATCCACCCCTATAACTTCTTCTTTATCAGCAGCTCACATCAATACTTCCCAGTAGGTGTGAGCAATTCTTCTGCCTTCCTCGGTATTTCACTTGTGCCTGCCACCTTGGCTACTCTTCGACCAATCTGGCTCTCTACTGTTTCGCATGGCTTAACTAATGGTCATCAATTAAAATAAAAAAAATCATCATTTCAAAATTTTGCTTACACAAAATTATCCTGACCTTGTTCAAAATCAGATATTTAAAAGATGATTCTCCAGTCAGCCATACCTTCAACTCTGTCATGGTCATTAATTTCTCCAACCACAAGGAAATTCTATTCTCGAGTTTTACTTACAGATCAAATCCTATCCGTCCTATTTATTTATGTTTCGGTAATCAGTACTTTGGGAGCAAGGTCATTAATCAGTTGCCAGCCTAAAGGTCGCCACATGACTTCTTGTAATAATATCACCCTTTCCATCAGTAATTATTCTGGTTTTAGAGAAACAAGCTTTTTTTGAAAAGAGAAATCTTCATTCTTTCTCTCAGTATGTCCATCATTCTATTCATTAATCTTTTCTTTCCATTGACCAGCACCAAAATGTGTCACAATTTGACTCAATATTTCTGGTATAGAAATTATAGAACAGAGCAGCAAATTATGATTTTTTTTTTTTTTTTTTGCACTATTTAAATAATTTGGTCCACTTGTTTTAAAAACTATAAAAACTAAAAAGGTATAGTTGTTTTTATTGATTTAGATGGAGGAGTCTGTTTATGACATCAATATAATTTCAAATGCTGAAATTTTCTTTTTTCTCTCCTGCACAAAATTTTCCTATTTTTTATTTTAGAAGTGGACCAATATGTTTAAATAGTATTAAAAAATCATAAACTTTTCTTTTGGTACAGATTTTACTCATACATTTTTGCCTTACTTTTAAAAGGACGACTAATCTCCGCTTTATATACACTTCTACATGCGAGATATCTGACCAGAGTTGAGATTCTATGAGATATGAATATGAGCAAGAACTGTGTTTTGAAGATGTAGGGAGATGGTTAATATTTGTTTGATTTGGCCTTGTGTCAGACTTAACAGAACTACTTACAGCTTAGAAATTATTCAGAATTATCATCAGAATGTTTTCATCATTATCAGAAGATTGGTTGTCGGCAAGTTGGAATATGTGGAATTGCGTGGAATAGTGTAAGAATAAAAATATACATTTTGTATGTTAAAATAGAAATTTATTAAAAGGAAAGAATAACACAAGTTGTAGAAGTTAATGTGCAGTTAGAAACATGATTAAGAAGTTAAGGGTAGAGTTCATGTTCAATGATAAAGTTATGGGTATCAAGATTTGTAGAAAATGTTCATAGTAGTAATTGCTGAAAGAGATAAGGAGAAAGAGAACAAGATGCGACCTGACCTTATCTCCGTGTCGATTGGGAGTTGAAGTTACATTTTAGTTGTTTCGTCTCACGGCTCCTATCTAACTCTGTTGACCGGTCACAGAATGTCCTTAAGTAATTAAATATGGTCATGTGACCGGTTTAAGCAAGCATTTTTGGTTTTAGATGTGAAATAATATCATTATGAATTTTCTGTTTTTAATCCAATCAGGATTCGCTTTTCACATTGACTTGGGAATAGTCATTTGAATCCACTTTTGCAGGTGTGCAATTTTACTTTGGGTTTTTCCAAAATGTTTTTAGTTCTTAATTTCTTATCGCTACAATATACGACATTCAATGCAGACAAGACAAAATATAAAGGTAGCACATATCAACATAATAGAAAAAGTGTATAACAAACTTTTTCATCTCATGCATGGCCAACTGATTAGAAAATCTATATCGTGACCATAAGACCCAGATTCAAACCTCATTACGTTTGATTTGTCATGGAGGTGACCTTGTGATAATTTCAGCCTGAGAAAATGATTCCAGCATGTGGCACCATTGAGAAGAGCCTGAAAATCATAGGTTGATCAAATCCTTGTGAGGGAAATTGGGTAGGCAAAGCTGAAAGCCATCATTATTTGTGCTAACACAAAGTCACAAGTCATCATGACTGAGCGTTTGAGCATACAGACTTTACTCAACCACTCTCCAATAGAAATTGTAACTATGGCGTACTTAGCATAGATGCAATATAAACTGCAGATCAGTTCTGTGAGTGTGGAAGAAAAATGTGCCTGAGCAGGTACCAACAACAGGGATGAGCTCACCACATAAGCAGACAGGCATCACGCCTCACTTCTGGGCAATAAAAGTTAAACCTAAAGCAAAAGTTGAAACCACAAATATATTAAATGTTGCAGAAATTTCAAATTATTCAACATTGGGAAAATGTCGTTATCCTATTTAAGTTCTCCTAATTCGGTTTGTTCCCATTTCAGTTTACCTTAGTGAATGATTAACTCTTCCCATTTTTTAAAATTTCATTCAGAATAACAGATAAAAATAATTAACAACACACCAAACCTCTATACTGAGGGGCTCTTGAGCATTATTTGGTTGAACATAAAAAAACTAATGCATGAAATTTTGCAATACTTCATCAAAAGACAACTTAATATTAGTACCACTACCAATACTACTAGTGTATGTAAACATAAACATCTGAAATGAAGATGAAAGAAATCCTTGTCAAAACTTCATAATGTTGAGTTCATCTTATTAAATATCAACACTACTACAAATAATAATTAGTAGTAGTAATATTATCCTAATTTTAGATGTTTTTATTTAAATACATAGAAACATCTAAAATTAAAATGAAGAAATCCAATCAAAAATTCATAATACTTAATAATGTATCATTCAACCAATAAAGAGACAAGATACTACTACTTACTATTATTACTGGGGAATGTAAATAGAAACATTTAAAATTAACACGAAAAAAATCCCTGTCAAAAATTAATGCTTCATCTTATAAAAGACAAGATAATATTACTACTACTAATAATAATATTACTTTTATAACAAGGTTCTATATTTTACTGCCTGATTAAATGTAACAGGGTGTTAAACCTGGTTCAATGTTTCACTGCATAAAAATACCTAATGTGGATTTGAATCAGGAAATAATTAAGATTACACAGTGAAAATACTTTGGAAAACTAATTAAACAGTGATGAGAATAAAGAAATAAAAAACAGGTTAAAAAAGAATAATTAGAAATCATGAAATGAGTAAGAAGATATTTTCAGCTGAAATAAATCAAATAGAATTCATTAACATTTAGCAAGACTAGATCTTTCACAACATACCCATTTGCCTCCAAGGAAAATATGACAAATATTTATTGTCTCCTAAAATTTCCAAAGAATTCTTGCCATTTTTTTCTTTTTTAATCATTTCACGCCGAGCAAGGTGGGATCGCCACTAGTGTGCAGTGGGTTACAGTGAGAGAAAAGACTGGGTACAGAGGGTATTGAAAAATGATAAGAGATAAATAGGATTTAAGAAGACAGAAGATGACAACTGATGCTGGTTTTAATTTTTGGAGATTGTAACTATCAGGGAAACAAGCAAACAGAAGAGAGTTCCACAAACAGAAAGTGTGAGAAAAGAAACTGTTGGAGTAGAAGTGGAAGTTATATTTAACTATTTCAATAGTAAAGGTGGAACCTAGATGCCAATCTAGTAGCACTTTTAAATTCACATGAATGGGCTACCAGGGAAAAAATGCTCATCAGAGCAGTTACCATGAAAGTATTTGTAGAAAAGACAGAGAAGCTACGTCACAAAGGTGAGAAAGTGATTGAAGTTGAGATGCCAGGTCAGGATTGATTACATTGCATATCCTTCTTCGGATTCTCTCAAAAACCTTGAGACGAATAGCAGGAGCTCCTGACCAGATATATAAAGTTGTATCAGTTCCCAGATATTCATTTTGTTACCAAAATTCAGACCATATGTTTGGCCTGATTACATTCCAAAAAGGGACGACTGTTATTGAAAATGTCTTATCGCAGGCAATAAATCAACACAAGAGGTGAGAAAACTTCCTTGTATAAACAAGATAAGCGAAAACCAGAGACAGATGGGACTAGACAGATGACAAGAAGATAGGCGTATTCATAAACATTTTTTCTTTTCTACTGGTTCTGCAACTAATTAACCCACAGACACAAGTCTAGATATACAAGAATACAGTACCAGGACCAATATTGCACAAATTATTACAAAATACTGGTAGAATATTTTTCCTATCAAAAGATTATCAACCATGCTACATAGAAAGATGGATAGTTCTTTACTCCTTGTGTGCTTTTAAATTCTACAATTTATTTTCATTGAACTTGTTGTTAATTATCAATAGAATTTGTGCTGTAAAATTGATTTTCAGCAGAGAAAAGAGGTGGCCATAGTTGCAAGAAAGAGATGGTGGGATCAAATGAGAAGATATGTCCGTTATAAATCTCCTCTCCTCCTGCTGTTAGTACTGCATCTGTCCCCAATCAACTCACAAGACCAATAGACAAGATAGATAATGCCAAGGCTGAGATCTCTCTCTCTCTTATTTTTTAATCATGTCATCTGAAGCAAGGCAATAAAGCCACTAAGATTCAAGGAGATACTGAGTGTGAGAGAATATGAGAAAAAGAGAAATATTAAGGAGTGAGAACAATAAAAGAGCAGGAATTAAAAAAACAGAAGATAATGATTGATGTTGTATTTAAATTTTGACGATCAAAGTTGACTGTAAAGCAAGAAGTTAGAAGAGTTCCACAACCAAGAAGTACAAGAGAAGAAACTTTTAGTATAGAACTAATATAGCACATAGCACAAAATATAAGGACAACAGTCTGAACAATGTAAATTGTGGTGATACCGACCGAGCAAAAGCGATGGACCGGATGTTTGCTCTCTCACAACAAAAAGGCAAATGACCAAAAGTTTCCATTTTGTGAGCCTACGCGAATTTTATTTATCAGCCAATGGGAAGCCAAGAATCAAATGCAAGTGTGAAATTCCAAATGAGCTGCTTTGATCCAAAAAGTAGATATAAAAAGCGGATACAGACAGACCCCAGCAGGCAGACCTCAAGTAGAAGAGTGTAATCAATATCTCCTTGACCTAAGTCAAGTGGCTACTACGCTTGCCTCTTTCCTTCTCCCCTGTCTCAAAACTACTTACTGACCTAAGGAGCAACTACTCCAAAGACATTCCTTATTTACACGCTCCCCAAATGCCTAAGCCTTAAATCTCTTTCAGCTTATTATTTGCCATGAACATTTTAACCTCCGTTGGACCTATAATTAATGTATCACTCCAATTGTAAAAACATAAATTGATATGTGTTATATATAAATGTTATTTTCAACTCAATTTGCTTTTCTTGATTTTATAATTTCTTTATGACTTATAGTGGGCTATCTACCACAAGATCAAATTCCGTCAACTTACAACCAGAAAAATAATAGATAAGATACCCCGCTATAAAATACTAACTTATCTCGGAAGTACAGACAAATATATTCTACCTGTTCTGATTTCTATTTTTTATCCTATTCCTTTCTTCTCACACAAACCTCAGACGTACCAACATGTGATGGCCGTGACACTAAAAAACACTACCAAGTGATAACACCAAAAATAATAATACTTTTTCTTTTTGCACTGTTACAGGGAACATTAGATATATTTACTCGGCCTCCCCATTAGGACAAGATGTGACACAAGGTTGTTTTAACTTTGGGAGTGTCATACATATACATATGGATCAAAGACAAAAGTTCTCACCCAGTCTCTGTGACCCCTGTCATCAATATTACATCGGCTCTACCTTTTGTACTACAATGAGGAAGGTACTGCTACATGATTGGAATCTCTGGGACTGGGTGCCTTCTCCTATTCAAAAAATGAAGAGAAATGTTAACTCCTCTGCCGTAGAACACCAGATCAATGAAATGAGTGCCGTGCCGTGCCATAATTATATGCAGTGTATGAAATGCTGGTGAAAGGGGCTTGTGCCTCTTGCCCAGTCTATGATATGGGTTCCCCCACTCAACTACATCTCAATTTTCATAAGGTAGTATTCAAATTTTACAAATTTTATTGTAACGTAATTATGTACATTAATGTATGATATCTAAATCTATCTAATCTAATCTAATCTAAACTTATTTATAAATGGAACTGTGTGTGTGTGTGTGTCCGTTACCTATAGACTCCAAAACGGCTGAACCGATTTTATTGAAATTTTACACAGTTGTACTATAAGCATCTGCGAGTGTTCTTAGCTAGGTTTTGTGTCGAGGTACTCCTGATAAATATCGAAAATCGAAAAAATCTGGTTATAGAAGGAGTGGTCCAATTTTAATCAAATTTGATACACTCATAGACAAAGACATAAGAAACGATATTCAGAAGTTTCAAGGTTTCAGTTCTTACAATAGTGCAGAAAATTGATAATATATATATATAAAAGGCAAGATGTTTGTGTGTGTTTGTCTGTTTACGTGCCTCTATGTCTGTATTTTTTTCGGCCCTTTTATTTTAGTTTTTGCTTCAGGATTTGCTCTAAGTAGGTATAATTGTAGTTCTTAGTCTCAGCCATGATACCATAAGTCAGAGAACTTATTTAGCCTTCAAAATTCAGTTTATGACAAAAAAAACTTATTTGATATCGATACCAGGAAATCAAAATTTGACTTACATCCATTCATTTTTCTTTCAGTCTACGGTTTCGCTTTAACTGGAAACAACTATTGCTTTTTAGTCTTTCGTGCCAACGTCCAAAGAGTCTGAGCTCCAGGACCATGGATTAGTTTTAAAGCTTTCATTATACCCAAGCAACACCGGGCTATACTGTTAGTAAAATATATAGGTGAACAATTCAACTAGAAAAAATCAAAATAAATACAATGTATCTAAATAGGAATTAGAGACATGTCATAACACATCATTACATAAAAATAAATCAAGTGTTTTGTGGTAATCTTTAGTATCATAGATTTTATTTTTTTTGTTAAAAAGTTGAATAATTTAATACATTCGACATTATAGATAAAAAGATAGTGAATTTTATAAGTGTTTTGTTCTACTTAGAAGGACGAGCAAAACAAATTCACAAAATTTTGTCAGAAATAAAAATAGAATGGCTAAAAAGAGGGAAGCTGCCATTAATTAGGGTATGTGTTCTTTGCAGAGTTACAATTCTGTAGTGTGCGTGTTCTTTGCAGGGTCACCAATCTGTAGAGATGGTCAGCTATGCCGGGTATAAGGTCACTTAAAAACATAGCTGACAATACCATGACCGTCGCTATAATAACAAGATGCCAACAAATGCATGAAATTCCCTAAGTTTTACGATAATGAAGATAATCAATCAGATACTCTTCTCAAAGCCCCATTTACTACTTTACAGGGAATGCACAAACTTGAATCAGAGTCACTTCTTAAATATTGCTACCGATTAACTTCAAAGGCCCTTTATCCTAATAATTTGGAAAGGCAAAATGTAAATTTTGTCATGCAAATTTTTAGTGAACACACCATACAAGGACTGTTGACCTTAGGGAAACAAAAATGTTCCCCAAAATTTGCAGAATATATAAATATATTTCATACTTGGTGGACAATATTAAATGTCAAAAACCCATTTAAAGGTCGCCGGCTTAACAATAAATATGCAAACCCACTTACTAATAAAGACAATGAGCCTTGGTCAGGTTTTTCCAATATGTTTTCACTCATTCTGATCCATTTTCGTGGGTGTGCAATTATACTTTTTGTGTTTTAGTTAATTGTTGGATGATATAGACTTTGTATCCTATATGATCACTAGTGATAGAGAAGTTATGCCTCTATTCATCTTCCCACAGGGCATCAGACTCAACATTGAGACCTACATCAAGTGCCTTGAGGCATTAGTGCTGCCCTAAGTCAAGAGGGTGGCTGCTGGAAGACCCCATGTCTGGCAACGGGATTCTGCACCATGCAATATAAGCAGAAGAACCCAGTCATGGCAGTCAGCCATATCAGTCATTACATCTGGTCGTCCAACTTCACAGACTTTATTTGCGTGGGATGCAGTTGCGCGAGAGACCAAGAAAACGTCTTAACATTAAAGAATTATTAACTGAAGGCAAGGGTTATGGGAGCATTTCCAGAAGAGTTCCGAAGTCGTCTGGAGACCATGGTTGTTGAAGCCAATAGCGATTTTATTGAATAAATTTGCTCTTTTTAGTATTTCAAACTATTTTTGTTGTAAATGTTTGTAAATTTTTGAGATGTCAGTATTATTTTCGTGTTTGAGTAATTTAGATGCCAATTTACCAATCGCAATTTACCAATTGATTAGTACTTTTAATAAAAAAAGAAATAAAAAAAAACGAACTGGTAAAATAAAAATAAATCTACAGATTTTGACATAATACTTTAATTTTATGATATTTCTCAATAAACTGGAAAGAAAATGTTGTTTCTTTTTAGTCTTTTTTTAATTGTTTTACTTTTCTGTTTTACTTTTTTACGGTACGCGTTTAAGTCTTTCGATGAAGTTTTGCTTTCTTTTAGTCAGATGATACCATGCATTAATTTACTTTTAACAAAGCTTGAAAAGTGTCATTCATATGAAACAAATTTTTTTTTCGATTAAATTTTACCTTGTTGATTTGATTATAAAAAAATATTACGGATCAGCTTTGTTAAATGACTATAAGTGACTATTTACAAAGTTTAAAAATGGAAACATAAATTTTATTTTTAAATTCACCTCACGTAGGAACGAAAAAGTGGCGCAACTTGAAGTTTAACTGGTACATATTTTCCACACCTTATTTGAAAACATTGTCCCATCATAATATTTTTAAAAGCAACAATATGCTGATGAAGAAGAAAAAAAAAGCAATAAATACAACATGATCATCATCATCATAATATTCAAGCGGCAAGCGAAGCCGGAAGAATAAGTATTCACAGAAAAATATGCCTCGGAGTTACTTTATTTTAGCAGTCTTTTTTATTAGATAAATTTACGAAATTAATTGGGGAAAAAAAACAGTATAATAAATATAAAATTAATAAAATTTAATCTACATTTATTGAACGAATTCATCCGAAATTCTTAAAACCGAAAAACCCAAAAATCCGTAATTTTTCTTTTCCACGCGTATCGTAACGTGTCTCTTTGTGGCAGTAAAAACACCTCAACACAATCCACTTTTGTTCCAAATAACTTCAGTCGTGACTGTTGTTCACTGACTAATATTTCTGGGGGTTATTTGGCGACTTTAAATTGCTTGCGATGTCAAAAAGAGTTGCAGATTCGCCCATGGACAGTCGTAGGAGGCAGAAAAAAAACCGCTTGCCATTGTCGACGGCGCAAAAGATAGAATTATTACAGAAGCTAGATAGCGGTGTGTCAGTGATGAGGCTTACCGTGGAATACAGTGTCGGAACTACCACCATATATGACTTAAAGAGACAGAGAGACCGATTGTTGGAGTTTTATACCGAAAGCAACGACCGGAGATTGATGAGGAGAAATATGGAAAACCCGCCGAAACCAAAATATGAAGATCTTGACCGCGTGTTGATTGACTGGGTCCGACAGCAAAAACGTGAACGCATGCCTTTGACGAATTCAACTCTTATTAAACAAGCGAGAAAATACCACAAAGAACTGAACCTTCAAGGCGAGAGTGAATATTCAGAAGATTGGCTGCAGAAATTTATGAAGCGTCACAGTGTAAAATATATGAAAAACAATGATGGAAAGGCCCCTATCGCGGACGAAACGAATAAGGTAGGTCAGCGAAGTAAATAAAAAAAAGATAAAAATAACAAAGTAAATATATCTGTATCAACTGTTCGTTGTTGATACGGGCCTGTAGTATCTTTCAAACATATGTTATAAAGTGGTTTTGTTCGGTGTTTATTTGTTTCTATATTAACCTAAACTAAGACGACATAATTTCTTACCGGTGCGATAAGATTTTTGTAGAAATAAAATGTCCACGCGCCTGCTTCATTGTTTAAAATTTGGAGTTACCTCCCTTGTATCGTTTTTTTCTGTAATTCAATTTTTAAATAGTAGTAGGCAAACTAAGTTTAACTTTTAAAATATACAAGTGTACTTCTGTTCTTAGTTTACAATTATATCCTGTGAATCACTTTGATTTTAAATGTACACTAGCCTACTGAAAACAAGCATTCTTGTATTTATTAACAAGGACGAAATTAAAATATGTAGCAAACTGGGCGACAACAGGATTGGTCGACATCAGTTAAGTTGACGCTTGCAGAATTTAATGCGAACTACTGGTAGCTTTTGTTTAATCCCAATTCGCTTTTTAATTTTCTCAAATTTATTTCGTCCAATCCTACCGATGGCTGAATTCATAATGTCACAAAGGAGCAAAGACAAACTTGTCTTCAAAGAATTTATTTACACAAGAGACAGAACACGGGGTATTACAACATATTGGAAATGTAATCTCAGATCGATATGCAACGGTAGAGCCTTGTCAATCGACAGTGGCAACAAAATGAAAATTCGGATAACTCAAGAACATACACACCCTCCCCGATACAAAGCAGTAACAAAAGCAAAAACAAATCATCAGAAGCATAAGGTTTGTGTCCCACTGGGTTTTTACTTTTTTAACTTTAAACATAAATTTACATTACAATGTTTTTTTTATTCGCTAACTGAAGGTCATGGCATTGATTATTTTTATTTTATTATTTTTATTTATAAACTTAAATATGAGACTTGACAGGTTTTATTTTATGTCCGCAGCGTACACTCCACTAAAAAAAAAATAGTTCCCTTGTTCAGGCATCACCCATCTCTCGTTCGAGAAATATATAGTAAGTGCTCATGTTACGACAATCCCAACCTACGACAATTCGTAGTTACAGCACAATCTCCATTAATCTTGTTTCGACTTATGCCGTTTGCCTCGTACATACGGCGCGGCGGAAGGATACACGTCGTGGCGGAAGACTATGTCGTCATACGGCGCTAGGGTGGATCACTTCTTAGTTGTACGCCATATTGGATTGTTTTGCATTCGATTTGTTTATGCTGTGTTTTCATTATGGCCCCCAAGCGTAATGCAACCTCTTCTGATGGTGGTGCTTCAAAGAAAAGGAAAGCCATCACCATGGAAGTTAAATTAGACATTGTTAAACGCTCTGAAAAGGGAGAAACAGCCACGAAGATTGGCCAGTTGCTTAACTTAAGTCGTTCAACTGTTGCAACAATTATCAAGGATAAAAGTCGCATCCTTGAACATGTGAAAAGATCTGCTCCAATGAAATCTACTGTTATTACTAAACAGCGTAGTGGTCTCATTATTGAGATGGAAAGATTATTAGTGCTTTGGCTTGAAGACCAGAACCAGCGGCGTATCCCTGTGAGCCTTATGATAATTCAAGAGAAGGCAAAAAGATTGTTTGAGGCCTTAAAAAGTGAAAAGGGGGAAAAGGGTGAAAGTGAAGAGTTTGTGGCCAGTAGGGGTTGGTTTATGCGCTTTAAGGCTCGTGCTAATTTGAATAACCTTAAGGTGCAAGGTGAAGCTGCTCGCAGCAATGAGAAAGCAGCAAGTGATTTTCCTAGGGTGCTGGCTGAGATAATTAAAGAAGGGGGTTACTGTGCTGAACAAGTGTTTAATGTGGATGAGACAGGCTTGTTCTGGAAACACATGCCAAATTATGCATACATTGCTAAAGAGGAGAAGACATCACCAGGCCATAGAGTTGGTAAAGAGAGGCTCACTTTGCTTCTTGGGGCTAATGCTGCTGGTGACTTCAAGCTGAGGCCCTTGCTAGTGCATCATGCTGAGAATCCAAGGGCATTTAAGGGTATTTGGAAGGGTCAACTTCCTGTCATCTGGAAGGCTAACAAGAAGGCATGGGTGACACCCAATATTTTCGAGGACTGGTTCACCAACCATTTTCTGAGAGAAGTTAAGACTTACCTTGCTTCCAAGGGTTTGCCATTTAAGGTCTTGCTAGTGCTGGACAATGCCCCTAGTCATCCTGTTCATTTGGATGAATTTCATCAGGATGTTAAGGTGGTTTACCTTCCACCTAACACCACTGCCCTTTTACAGCCTATGTACCAAGGTGTCATTGCTACTTTCAAGGCCTACTACCTCCAAAGAACCATTGCTATGGCTTTAAGGGCAAATGAGGAGGACAATAACTTGACTCTCAAGGATTTCTGGAAGTCTTACAACATTCTTAATGGTGTAAAGAACATTGCTGACTCTTGGGATGAAGTCAAGCAGATGAACCTGAATGGTGTATGGAAGAAACTGTGTCCCCAGTTTGTGAAGGATTATCATGGCTTTGAGGAGACAGTTGAGGTAGTCACAGAAAAGGTTGTTGCCCTGAGTAAGCAGCTTGATTTAGAGGTGAAGGCTGATGATGTCACAGAGCTACTGGCATCTCATGGGGAGGAGTTATCTGCAGAGGACCTCATTCAACTGGAGAAGCGGATGCTTGAAGAAGAAGAAGACATAGCAACCCGAGATCCCAAGAGATTTACAAGCAATGGCTTGTCAGAAGGTTTTGCCCTAATAGAGGAAGGGTTGGCCAAATTTGAAGCTGAGGACTCCAATAATGCCAGGTACACTAAGGCTGCCAGAGGGGTTATGGATAGCCTGCAATGTTACAAGGTGATTTGGGAGGAAAAGAGGAGGGAATCCTTTCAGACTAGCCTGGGACATTTCTTCAAGAAGGTAGAGAGGTCTGTACCTGCAACAGATCCTGTAACCTTGACCTCAGTTGCATCTTCACTACCGGTAAAGAATTGTTCTCTTTTATTTTTTACTGTATATATGCACATGTTTGTCACCACTGACCTTGGTTTATTGTGTTTTTAAGTATCTTAAAGCATGTATCCATATTGAGTTTCTCCTGTAAGAGATAAAGACATTTTCTTGTTAAACTATAAGTTGGTGAATTCCCAATAAAAAGAAAAACAAATGTAAAGAGATTTACAAGCAATGGCTTGGCAGAAGGTTTGAAGGGGGAGGAAAAACAATTCATTGCCCACAAGAATGTTCAAATACTTTTGAACTTAGTTGAGACAGGAAAGATGTGGAAGTAATGGCACCTTGATCTGCAGACAAATAAAACACCATCCATCAGGAGTAGCAAACAAGAGCAAGGGAAAAAAATTAATTCTTTGTGTAAAACTTTCAGAAGAGTTATTACAATGGTAAATTTTTTTTTTTTTTTGTTCCCCAAAGGCCTTTACCCTGTCAAAACTTTCTAAAACATCCTTAATTCCGTGCAAATGTATATGCTGAACTCAAATCGATAATTGTTTATTGAAGAAACCTACCTTTTTTTCATGTTATCAGCCAGAAAAAAATCGGACTATATCTTACCATCGTTCTCATATCTGATTCACCGCTGAATGACTTGAGGCGTAGGATACTTATTTCAGCCTTACTCCCTTTGTGCAATTAATCCACGATTTGTTTGGTTTCGGAACTCGTTTTCTGTGTAGTAATTGCAAAAAGCAAGTAAAAAGGCCGAAAAATCGGAAAACTACATGTGAAGTCAGTCTGTAGTGAATAACATTTTTGAACTGTGGTTAGGGGGTGAGATAAACAGCGACAAGAAGTTCCATATTTTTCTGCTCGATAACATGAAAAAAAAGGTAGGTTTCTTCAATAAACAATTATCAATTTGAGTTCAGCATATACATTTGCACAGAAATAGGGACGTTACATGGTAGCTCCTAGCCATGAAGATTTGACTGGGTGAGACCAGGGAGTGTAGTTCATCCGAGCAGCAAGAGGCTTGTCACATCCCACCTATGGAAGAGAGTTTGAAAGGTAGAGAATAACTCGTCAACCACATGGGCTTGTAGATATTTTTGGACTCTATCAAGGCTCAAGAGTGAGGTCTGGGCAGCTCCTGCTAAAATATGCTAACAGTACTCTATTTTTGTATGTGCATTGTGGTGCAGTGGATATCGGCTCGGAACAAGAAACTGGAGGACTGAGTTTGAATTCTCTGCATTCACTTATGTGCAAATACCCTTGGGAAAGGTATTAATCCATCTCTTCCCTCCAGTTATGAGTTAAATAACAGGACAGGATTCTATAGCCTTGGTTGGTGACCAGTCTACCGCAGAAGGCAATGGCAACCTACTGTGGGATAATCTTCTGTCCAGTTAGTTATGTCTTGAAAGAGACATGATCACCCAAGTGTGTATCACATATGGCACTTAACTAGAAAGCTGACCATTTTTACCTGCATCCTTAGCAATGGCGCATATGTATGATATCCTCTTGAACTTAAATGTGAGTTTGTGGCCCAATAGTCTTTCAAGGCATGGTGCTTCCTCAAAAGAACATTGGTCTTTGGCATGACAAGAAACTGTATCTAGCAGCAAAACACCTGATTGGGAGGTTGTGAGCATGGAACCATCTCTTAATTGCTGCTGTTCCCAGGTCCACACTGACCCGGTGTGGTAGCACCTGTTAGGGTCCCAGCTATGAGCAAATAGTTAATCCCCTGCCAAAACTGAGATCAAAACATTATGAAAGTATAAAAATACACTTTTATAGAAATATATACATTTTTGAAGGAAAAATATTACTAACAATACATTTTTGATGAAAAAAAATATTCTCAGCAAAACATTTTTGAATACAAAACTAGAAGACATTTTCAGTTTTCTAAAATAAAAAAAAAATAAAAACTTCATTAAACTCTGACTATAACCTTTTTGGCATTAAATAACCCACAGAGGTTAATATGCCGTTAAACAAAACTTAAACTAAAAAAAAAAAAAGACTCCAAAGGACATCTGTTCATCCTGATTAATGGTAGTTCAGAGTCAGATCGATGATGGAATGTAACTAGCTTGGTCCTTGAGGCATTGAATGTTACTAACCAGTTTTCCCCCCATTGGGTAGTTTGTGCAAGATTGGAAGAGAGATCAGTCACCAGTCTCTGACCACCAAGAGTTTTAGAGATGTGACTATATAGTTTGGTTTGATTTATGTTAATCTGTCCACCTCAATGGATTATTTAATGCTGACAATTTTTACAATAAATTCGTATGAATAGAATAAGTATTTTTTTTTAAGAAATTAGTTTGTAGATCAGGTTTCATTCACATATTTTTGTAGAGGTTTTTTTTTGTTGAGAGTCAAATTTATTGCTGGTATCTTTATTATGAAAATCGGCAGACCTGAAGCAGACTACCACCACATTTAATTTCGTTGTTTTTCATTTTTTTAACTTTTTTCAGCACAGTCCTATCGATTGTTATTTAAACTTTTCGATTATCAAAAAGAATTTTTTAAAATTACAATATTTAAACAAATTTGGTGGGGGGTAAGTTTCTTATACAACATTAAAGTAAATCAATCCTCCATTTTCAATCCACTCGTGTTGGGGTCACTTTGTTTATGTTAATTTCGTTGTTTTTTTTTTTTTTGTTTTTTTTACTTCTTTCAGCACAGTTCTATCGATTGTTACTTAAACTTTCCAATTATCAAAAAAAATTTTGAAAATTTACAATATTTAAACAAATTTTTGAGGAGGAGGGTCAGTTTCTCATACAACGTTGTAGTAAATCGATCCTCTATTTTCAACCCACTATAAGGTTGTACGAGAAACTGGTCCCCCCCACATCCACCCAAAAATTGTTTACATATTGAAAGTTTTGCAATTTTTTTATTTTTTTATTTGTAAAGTTTAAGGTGTAAAAGATAATATTGCACTAATAATAAGTCCCAAAAATTTGATAATGAACACATTTACAGGTGGCGATAATGTCATACTGGCGACTGGTTTTAAAATAGAGGCTTGATTTACTATAACATTGTATGAGGAACTCATCCCCCCAGAAAATGTTTAAATATTGAAATTTTTAATTTTTTTGGTCAACCATAAAGCTAATGGGATAATCGATAGAACTGTGCTGAAAAAAGTAAAAAAAAAATTAAAAACAAAAAAATTAAACGTGATGGTAGTCTGCTTCAAGTCCACCTGAAAATCTATTTTTATGCTTTCATAGTGTATTGACTCCAGTTTAGGAGTTATCTATTTACCCATGGTTGTGACCCTAACCCTAACTACCTCCTCAGGACAGCTTTAACCTGGGAACAACAGCAATTAAGAAGTGGCTGTGTTGACTGCTAGGGCTTTGGGAGAGTGACCATTAATAACTACCTTCATGGACCAACCTGTTAGGAAGGATTTTATGATAAAAAAAACCTTTACAATGAGTCCATAATTGGAGAGCTTGTGTAGTAAACCTTTACACCACACCGTGTCGAAGGCCTTTGAAATATCTAATGCTATAGTTCTTGAAGTGTGTTTGTCATCAAGAGCCTCACTAAATCTGTGAATGATGGTAGTTAGGGTGTCAGCAGTGGATTAGGCTGATCAAAACTTATACTGCTCATCGCTGAAGAGGTTTTTTTTTTTCTAGGTGCTCTAAAACCTTCTTATTGATTATGGCCTCAAAAAGTTTACTGAGGAGACTGATGGGTCTGTACTAGGAGGTGGAAGATCACATGTCTGCGTTCTTGAAAACTGGGCATATGCTTGACACCTTTCAAACACTTGGGAAGGATTTCTCCTTGAAGCAGTGATTAAATAACTTCACTAGAACTGGGGGGGGGTAATTCCAGATTGATATTCTTAAGTACAACCACTGAAATTTTGTCTGGGCTAGTTGATGTCTTAGGCTCAAGGCCTTCGATCTAGAAACTTCTGCTTTAATGGTAATATTACTGAGATCATGCTCAGAATTCACTGATTCCAATTTGTTTCTTTTCAACTTTGGTCTGAACTGCTCATGGTACGTGGCTACACTTGGCAGTTTTTAGTGCTTTCCTGCAATGATTGTGGGCACTTCTGAATGCAGTGAGAGCCAATCTACATCACTCCTTGTGGTTGATATATACATGTCATAGAAATCTGCTGTTATGAACCTAGATTATTACTTTACTATTACATTAGCATAGGTGAGTGACATAAGGGCTTCTTGGCAGAAAATTGTGAGTATGTTCTAACTCCCATGGAAATTGTGTCGTAGAAATAGAACTTTCATAAGTCATGGATTCCATGCATATAGATTGGATTTTAGAATGACTATCTCTGATTGTTAAAAATATTAAATTGTACCTTTTTATGATTATTATTTGACATTGAAGATATGTGTATATATTCATGTATATACCATGTCCCTTCAAGATGTTGACAACTATGGCTTTCCATAATTACCTGTTTTTTTTTTTTTTTTTTTTTTTTGGTAGCTCTTAATAAATTTTATCTTTTTTGCTAACTCTTGTAAACCCTGTTCTTCCAAGACAAGCTTGTTTGGTAGGTCATGCACTGTTTTCCTCTGTCCTTTTTCCCTTCAGTATGTCTTGTGAGTGTTGAATTTTCTAAGCTGAATCTCCTCATTATGTGCCCTAAGAATTTCAACTGTCTCTTAATATTAAAAACTTATCTTACCTACTGAGATTTTCACATATTATATCCACTTATCAGGTGGTTAGTTAAATTGAATTTATTAACAGAACACAAATGCCTTAAAGGCATTATCAACCAGAATTTTTAAAATGTTTTTTCAAAACACTGTATTTAATAGTGGTGTTATTATACTTTTACCACCCCTCATTGAAGACGTACCCAGTGCATTTAAATTGAAACTCCAAAAATTATTAGGCTTTCAATTAAAAAAAAAAATCAACATCAATAAAAGTTATAGCGTTCTTGCTTACTTCCATTGTTTGCTTTGAAGGAAAATGTGTAGAGTGTGGCTGTTTCACTACATCACAAAGGTTCCATCAGTGACAATGGCTTGTGCAGCAATTTTTGGCTAAGGACAACAAACCCCCAGGTCTGACAACCACCATATCCCTCAGATCTCACCCCTTGCGATTCTCTTAAAAAATCAAATCCTACTGGAAAGGAGTAAGATTTTAAAACATCAAGGAAATCCAAGAGAATCCAGAAAACCCAAAAAAGGTGTTCCAGGAATGCTTCCATCAACAGAACTGATGCATGATGAAGTGTGTAGCTTCAGAAGAAAATTAAATGTCAGATTGATATATGTTGTAGGGTTTTTATAGCACCAGCCCCAATTCTTTTTTGATCAAACCTCATATGTCAGTAGCAATTTGATGTCTTCGAATCTTTGATTCCACTTAAACTATGAAAAGTAATCATCTATCATAATTTATTAGTCCATGCATTGCTTTAATTTTTGATTTGCATTTTTGTCATATAACTTCTAAATGATTCTTGCTAATTTGCTGTGTCATGGAACTGACAAATAATTGATGTGTACCCTAATGCATCTGGTTGTCCTTGAAACTAACAAAAACTATGAAAGATCTGATTCTTTTCATCAAATACTGAAATTGAAGTTGGTATACACAGCTAAATTTAAAAAGTAAACTTCAACCTTAATCTCTGACAATTCAATGGGAGAAAGATTGGGTTTTAACATTCATTGCCTTTTAAAATGAAGCTATTAACAGTGTATAGTATTAATTTAACACTATAATCACTAGGATTTTTCTCCAGAGATATTGTACTCTTAATAAGGCTCCTTGATTTGAATGCCTATTCAGACTTGGGCTCATTCCAGATATCAAATGAATGTGTTCCATCTGGAAAAATGGTCAATTCCTTGTGCTTCTCCGGAAAATATCTGACTCTGCCTGTCATGGTCCATTGCAGCAATATCTGGGCTGGAGCTGCACAATCCTTACTAGCCAACCTTGACGAAATTAAAAAAAACATTTTCGCAGCTCTGTGGGTGATAAATTATTTAATACCTATAGTCCTTTTCTCAAAGACAAAATGTTGCAAGATTATCGCTCTTTTCATGGCAAATATTCAGATGAACTGTATTTCTTAGTTCTAAGGGTTCAAGCCTTCACTGCAAAGAACACCATGCCACGTACCTTCTTATTCCTTTTCAATTTCATTAGTAAGTAGTCACTTTCACTAAACAGCTTCTTCCCAAGAATTGCCACTTTTTGAAACAAACTCCCGAGAGGATGCTTTCCCAATCACTACAATCTTAACCATTTAAAATTTTGGATCGTTTATTATCTATCCTACATATCCTCATAATCTGCATTTACCCTCACCCATACAATAACATCACTTATGAGACTCTCATGGTAGAGAGTTACTGAGTTTTGTTTTTGATAAACATCTCATTAAAAAAAAAATTAATTTCCCAGTAAACATCCACTTTTAGGTACCTCCAAAGATTTGCTAAAAAAATAAGCATAACAAATGTTTAAAACTTAATAACTGGATGCTTTTTTTTTCTTTCTTTCTTAAAATGAAGCCAAAAACATGGGGACATATTTGGGTGGTATGTTTAATCTCCCTGCCCTCATTTTCAATATATTTTATACTTTTTTATTCGGTGGGTGCACATCCAATTTTTTTTTTTTTTTTTTTACAAAGAAAAATCCCTGAAGATATTTCAGGAAAACATTTTTGCAACATGTGAACATGAAAACTATTTTACCAAAAATAATTCATCAATAAAACTAATGAGAAATTGACTTCCCTGGCTACCACACGTAAATACAGCATTATTTTCATTGTTTTAAGTAAAAGGTGTGCATTACTTTTAGAAAATCATGTTTGTTTGTAAATTTAATGATTAACAGACTTTGAAACACATCTCTAGGACAAATATTGGATTTTTAATTTACATTTATTTTTCGTATACAATGGCGATTCGATGAGTGATGAAAAAACATATCAAGATTTAAAAAAAAAATAACTAAAAAGTTTATTTATATACGGAAATTTTTTTTCATATGGATCATCATTATCAATCGAAATTCAAGTTCAAAGAAGGTATTTAAAATGTGTGTTTTTTTAGTTTTTTGTTTTTGTTTTTAAGAAAATCCGACTGAATAATTACTGAAAATTCTGTTTCTTATTTTTGACTGATGCTTTAAAACAAGGGGTAATCATTTTTGTCTTTAATTTCGGAAAAAAAAACATTGGTTAAAAAAACGTCGAAAAACGATAACTTATTTTAAAACGCAACCAATGTATTGATTCTGTACTGCTGATACTTCGTATTTATTTAATTTTAATGTTTTCACGCACTTTTTAAGATAGTAACGTGTATATATATATTTTTTTAAAACTTATGCCATTACTGCTCAACATGCGTAAATGAACGTTATTTTTTATTTTTATTTTTTAGTTATGAGCAAAAAATCATTACTTTCACTTTTAAATTCGAAACATATCTCTAGGATATATATTGGGTATTTAAGAAATTTAAATCTGTTTACAAAAATTACATTTTTTAATGACGGTGTGATGAGTCGAAGTGTCATTGTTTTAAAAATGCGTAAAAACTTTCTCCAAGTTGTTGTCGACTTACGACCTGTGTGACTAGTAGCGTCACTGTTTTTCCCAGCTTGGTGTACGGCAACTTTCCGCCCCCAGCTCAAGGCAGCATTAACCTGCCTTCGCGCAACTCAAGTTCAGTGTTAGGCCAGCCTTTTTACTTCACACTTTCCACTCGAGTCTGTTTTTGTCTTTGAAATTTTACTTTAAAAAAAAATGTCCTCCAAGAGGAAATTGTTTTTGTCTTCTCCTCAACCTGTCAAGAAGGAAAGAAAGGCTATTGATCTCGACACAAAAATGATAGTTATTAAACATTACGAAGGAGGAAAGAAAGTGAATGCAATCGCACGTGATCTGAAGTTATCGCACTCTACTGTGTCGACGATTTTGAAGGACAAAGAAAGAATTTGTAAAGCTGTGAAAGGTTCTGCACCTCTGCGGTCGACAGTTATAACAAAGCAACGAACTGGGCCCATTCACGAAATGGAGAAATTGCTGCACATGTGGATGGAAGATCAAACAAAAAAAAAGATCCCGTTGAGCCTGTTTACTGTTCAGACGAAGGCTAGAAGTCTATTTGAGACTTTGAAAGAACGCGCCGGAGAAGGCTACAGTCAAGAATTTGTAGCAAGTACTGGCTGGTTCAAGAGGTTTAAAAAAAGATTCCAAATTTGCACTGCTCGAGTGACTGAAAAAGCAGGGAATGCAGACAAGGAAGCAGCTCGTAAGTTGGTATGTTTTTTTGCTTTGCAACTAAAATGGGTGTTGTTTTTTCGCGCCTGCATTTTGTTTAGCAAACTGCTTTTTGTATTATGCAATGTTTGATAAACGGTAAACCTAACGAACGTAAAAAAAAAAAAAAAAAATTTAAATATTACAAATCGTATCAAACGTAATGAAACCGTAAAAATTAAAAAATAAAAATGAATACAATTACAATACCTAAAGAAATAAAAATAGATTGCAAAATTAATATTACAGGCCGACTTACGACCTGAAATACGGAATACCCGCATTGCAATAATAATACAGATTTGGTATTTAAATACCAAACTCTGTATTTATTGTTCTTGTTGGTTACAATCGTGGTCATGGGTCAATGACACATTATTTTTTTTTCTTTTAATTCGGATTAACGTTAGCAGCTAAAACTAAAATTTAAGTTTAAAGACTGCATCCCTGTTATAATTCTGCTCGCCTCTCTCAACGTTAGTTGTGTTCCTTAGTTAATTCACACGACCTTACCCTTTGCCAATACATCATAAAGGGCTATTCAGTTTTGTTGACTGTGTGAAGAGACGCTACCTGGTTTCAGTGAGAAAATGAAAGAAAGGAAGATAGTGTATAACGTCTGTTTCAAATCTTTACTACATTTGTATACCCTTATTAATAAAAATGTTTGCAAGACAAGTTTTTAGGGGGGGGGCAGATAAAAAATATAAAACATTCATTGTATGTGCCATATCCCCTCAGGAGGTAGGCGATCATGGCTCTTCACGATGTCTTGTCCTTTAGACTTTGTTTCTGTTATTTCTTAAATCCTGTTCGGCCATTCATTTTTACTTACTCAAAAACTCGTCAAGTATGCTATGAGTTGCTTTCCTTTGTCCCTCAATAAATCTTCTTGTCAGTTGAGTATCTTTCAAACCCTCCTTCCTATGTGTCGCAAAAATGTCAGCTGTCTCTTCCTGTATGCTTTTTTTTTTTTTTTTAATATCTAAAGCCTCGTCTTTGCTCACTTGTTCGGTACGGTAGAGATGGTATCATTAGGATCTAAAAATAAACTGAGAGGTAAAGGGTTAAAAAAAATGTTGCAACAAGATTGCTTTATAAAAAACTGAAATGTTTCTATCCACTCAAAAGGTATATAGATCTTTTTAAAAAGAAAAGGGCCTTTTGAATTTTAATTTTATGTTTTTAAATAAAAAAACAACTTGGTTGCTTAGTGGAGGTCACTAAAATTTTAATCTCAAAAATAGTTAAAAACTTTAAAGTATTCGTTCGAGTTTTTCTTTTTTATATTTACATCCACTTTCAGTAAAATGCATTTCTTTTTTTTTAATTCTTTCTATCGATATGTAAATAAAATTAAAAATTTTGAGATATAGAAAATAATCTTAGAAAAAAAAAATCAAACTTCCGAATAAGAAAAGAAAAAAAAAAACCTGAAAATGAAAAGTTAAAAAAAGTTTTTCTGTTGGTAGAAAAAAAATTTATAAACATACCTAAATTTAAAAATATTGAAATATGAAACCAGGTAAACGTTTTAAATTTAAAATAAGTACAAGAAACGAAACATTTAATAATTGCTGTACTTAAATATTTCTTACGAAGTTATCCTGACTTGATTTAAAAGCAGGAATACAATTTTAATTTTTCTTTCCTCATGACATTGGCTGTTATTAGCTGCAGCACAAACATATTTGACTTGAATACACATTAATTTTTTTTCTTTTTAGAAACTTCCGACTTAAGCAATCCGCAATTTACGTACGATAACTCATTTCGGGTCTTTTCTGTTTTAGTGCCATAATTCACCCTAAAGGGAATTTATATTCAAATTCTCCCAGAGGGATGCCTTTTTCTTCTCATTGTAATGTACTCCGATGGGGTTGACCTTTGTGATCGCATCAAATGTGGGTGATTCGGACGTGCTAGTCTAGGTTCGCGCTCACCCCCATAAACAAACCCCAAAAAGTTGTTTTTTTTTTTCTTTTCGAATTGCAAAAATATCCTTGTAATGACCTCGAATAACAACTCCAACCCTCAGAAGTGCGGATCATCCGCATTTTTGAGGTTTGGAGTTGTTGTGAGTCAAGCTAAACAAATTTGATAATTTTAAGAGTACCAAAAATTTCATTAACAAAAACAAAAAAACAACAACTTTGATTTAATATTTTTATAATTTCTTGGGGTGAATTAATATTTGTTGGGGTAACAGAAAAGAAAAATGCGACAGTGCTGCCATCTTACGGCGTGACCTCGACTAACAGACCAACAAATTGTTTTTATCTCTTATTTTTTCTCTCCTTCTCGAGTTAAGGAAGTTACCGAACAACTGATTATCACGCTATATTTGAGTTGTTAAAAAAAAAAATCCTCTTTGCTTGTGCAACTGCTGTAGCCATGGTCGGTGCAAGTCAACGGGACAATAAGAAAAACAGTACCACTCAACCGACCCGTAAACGCACTAGAATTGATTTGGAAATGAAAATGAAATTAATTACAATTTACGAAAGAGGGCTGAGCATGTCTACCATAGCACGCGATTTCGGCCTGTCAGTATCAACCGTGAACTCAATTGTCAAAGATGCTGACCGTATTAAAGAGCACGTACAAAGATCGGCTCTTTTGAAGTCGACGATAATTACCAAGTGGCGAGCCGTCGCCATAGACGAAATGGAAAAATTACTAATTGCTTGGATAGAAGGGAAGATAAAAAGTATGATTCCGTTGAAGTTAACAACGATCCAAGCAAAAGCCAGACATTTGTACGAAAAAGTAAAGAAAGAGAAATGTCCTGATGCTCCACAGACATTTATGGCGAGTAAGGGATGGTTTAACCGCTTTAAGAATCGTGCGGGATTTAGTTTTAAAAACAGTGGCGGTTATGTGGTAACGAACAGTAAGACAAACGAAACGACTTCAAGTTTGTCAGAAGAAAGTGTTACTGTTAAAAGCCTTTTTTCGACGAACTTGAACAATGATAGGATGAAGGTAAGAACCTTAAGTTACAGTACACTATGCTTATAGTCATATGCTGTGTGTTATAAACTTACATGTCATCTGATAATGTACATAAATGTGTTATCCATAAGTTTTTGAAATGAGTATAAAAATTATTTGCTATCACTTTCTTTGAAATTGCCTTGTCGACTGATTGTTACATAAATTAAAATGGAATGTGCGGGTCGCAATGGATAGTAGCGAAAGTCCGCATTTTTCATAATTCACCAAACTTTCTCGTACTCCGATTATCATGTCTTACACACAATTAAAAATATAAATTGGTTGTATAGAGATTATTGATATATATATATATATAATATTTTAGAATCAAGCTAAGTTCGACTTACGTAAACATTTGGCTTCAGTCAAAAAAATAAATTCGTAGACTTACATTGACGTACTGTTACCTACGACACAAATATCATTTCTAACATTTGTTTATTGCCTGAAAGAAGATGTGCAACTAAAAAGTAAAGTTTTTTTTCTATTATTCAACATAACAATTCATCCAATCCAGAAATTACTAATTTTTTTGTAAAATTACTGCTCTTCATAAAGAAACCTTAGAATCGTTTTCTTTGTCATTTAAATCATTAGTACTTTGATTTATTGTCTATAATTATTTTAGGATAATTGTATTGTTGTCAATTATTTGTTTTGGGGTCATTTTTACTGTAATTATTGTTTTTTGTTTTTTTTGTTTTGTTTTTTTTTTTTTTTTTTTGCGATAATTATTTATACGGTTGTTGTAGTCATAAAAATATTTAGTCACTACCATCGTCCAAGGGCAGATAACTGCTGCGTGTTCACATTCGTAACATCTGATGACTTTCACTGGACAGCAAGTGACAGCAAGTCTTTAATATTCCAGTACTCTCTTCAGTACTAATGTACAAAAGTGGTCCCACGGGTGCATGTTAGCCATACCATTAAATACTCCTAATCCTTAATTTTTAAAGTTCAGTAATATTTAAATAAAATAGCACTTTAATTCAAAACTATTTGCCATTGTGAAAATGAACATTTTCCAAACACTAAGTGTTTCATTAAGCATCCACTTTTGTACACTTACTGTTGTTTACAAGGGATCAATTCTCGTTCAAATTTTCAATTCTTTAATCTACATGAAAGGTTTATTCAGGGCTGTTCCAATAATGATAGGCACGACCCCCCCCCCCCAGTTTTCTCTTGCAGGGTCTATGTTTGTCCAACTTTTCAATTTTATACTGTGGGCTACTGGAACACCTAAGGTACATTGAAAATATAGAAAATAATTTTATTTTATAAAGATTAGATTATGGTTCTTCTGATTTGGTTCGTTTTATAGTATATCCACCACAATAGGTTATTTAATGCTGACAAGATTTGTTACAATACATTTGTATGAATAAAATATGTATTCTTCGTAAGAAATCAGTTTGTAGATCAGTTTTCTTTGACATATTCTTGTAAAGTCGTTTTTGTTGAGAGTCAGAGGTATGGCTGGTAATACTTTTTTCTGATCCTTCAAAAACGTATTGATGGATTTTATTTTTTATACTTTCATAGTGTTTTGACCCTATTTTGGGGATAAACTATTTGCCCATAGCTGGGACCCTTACAGGTACTAGCACCCTGGATCAAGGTGGACCTGGAAACAACGACAACTAAAAAGTGGTTCCATGCTCCTCATGACCTCTCAATCAGAGGCCTTGCTGCCAGATGCAGTTTATTGTCATACCAAGGACCATTCTGATTTGGATTGTGTAAGCTATTTAATTTTCAAAGAATTTAATAGCTTGTTTAATTTTACATGCCAAAGCATTTTTTTTCTTTAGTTATCAACTGTCATATATTGAAAAAAAGAAAAATCAATCTTTTATATATATATATATATATAATCATTTCACCCCACAAACAAGGAGTTAATGCCACTAAGACAACTGGTTATTGGGAGTAGTGTGAGGAGAAAAGATGATAAAAGAACAGCATTTAAGAAGATAGTGATTGACATTGCATTTAATTTAAAATTGTAGATGACAGGAAAACAAGAAACTTTGAGAGTTCCAGAGGTGAGACATGCTAGAAAAGAAACTATTAGAATAGAACTTACAGTTACATATAGCTATGACAACAATAAAACGAGACCTAATTGGCAATCTAGTAGCATACCCTGCAATCGATTGTGTCAACACAATATAATTCTCTTTATTAAAAAGTCTCGCAAAAATAAAACATACTTTTCTGAAGCATTTTTAACACAGATGGGTATTTTTCCAAGGTTGTTGACATCTCTCGGTAAAAAGATGACCATAACAATTATCAAATACAACATGAATGCATTTTTTATATAATTTATTTTAATGACCCAGTAATCTTAAAAATTTAAGAAAATATTCTGAGCAAGTTAATATTTCATTGAATTTTTACTATAGTCTAAATTAGAAAGATGCTTGTTGAGGAAATTACCAATAAATTTTAATTTTACTATAGTTACCACTCTCATGGATGGAGATTAATATTTATAAAAATTTATAATTCGTAAATAGTCTTAATTTAATAACAATATCACTTGACCACTACAAATGAATACAGAATTTTATAATTTCATAAAGTATTTGTAAAAATACTTTATGAAATTATCCATCAAAACAATATTTTATGATGATATCTGTAATATATTTCATACATAAAAGCAATTAAGATTTTTTATTTCACAATTTAGAGCAGATGTTCTGTAACTGGGGCTCCTAATTGACTTTTGACCAAAACAGGACTTACATTTCCCAAAGACTTGTCCTTATAATTATTGTAAACATTAAGTGCTACAAGAACAAATTTCTTGAAATTTCATAAAATTAAGTGCAGGGTAACAGGGAAAAAAAATTGATAAATTTATTTGTCAGTAAGTCCTGAAAGTTTTAGGATAATCCCAGAATTATATGATTTTCACAAAAATTTCTAAATGTGTCTTTCATAAAAGAAGATTTTATTAGGTTTTCATTATATATGCTCATTTTTGAGTTAATATTTGGAGCTACCTAGTTAAAGTTAAAACTTATGTTTCTGTTCATCATAGGTACCACCACAGATTTTCTAAAGGAAAAAAAAAGTTTTTCTAAATAATTTAAATGCTTTCTTTGAGTTTAAATTCTAGTTCTATTTGAAAGTCAATGGTCTAAAGTTAATCCAAATTAATGCAAACTAAAAGAATTAATTTCTGTACATATAAACATTTTAGAAATTTTAAAACTGACATTTTTTTTTTGGTCACTCATCAAGTCATCATTGTAAACAACAAAATTAAATTCTCTTTAAAATCTAATATTTATCCTAGAGATGTGTTTCAATGAATTTTCTGAAAGTAATCCTTATCTTTTACTTAAAACAGAATTAAAATAACGTTTTCTTTATACACAGTAGCCTCTGGAGTATATTTTTCAAACAGAAATTATATTCATTGAAACTGATTTTTTTCTTCATAGCAATGTAAAGTAAAAGTAAAAAAAACAAAAGTGGATTTTAAAACAAACAGTAGTAATGATTTATGTGTCTTTCAACACCCAACAAGCATTGATGAACTACAGGTCTATTGCTGTCTGTGAAAACTTAAAACTTAATTTAAAAAAAAAAAAAAAAAATGACAGGTGAATGTTTTTTTTTATATATAAGTTTTAAGTACTCAGTTGGAAATATTCTCCACTAGCAGTATATCTTGGTGTTGCTCAGGTGTAATGAAATCTTTTATATATATATATTATCGATTTTCTGCACTATTGTAAGAACTGCAACCTTAAAACTTCTGAATATCGTTTCTTATGTCTTTTTCTATGAGTGTATCAAATTTGATTAAAATCGGACTACTCCTTCTATAACCCGATTTTTTTTGATTATCGATTTTTTTTATATTTATCGGGGGTACCTCGACACAAAACATAGCTAAGAACAATCGCAGACGCTTATAGTACAACTGTCTAAATTTTCAAGAAAATCGGTTCACCCGTTTTGGAGTCTATAGGTAACGGACACACACACAAAGTTCCATTTATAAATAAGTTTAGATAATCTAATTTTAGGAATATTGACTTTAAATTTACTATAGTTATTGGGAACATTTTCTATGTAAAAAAAAAAAAAAATTTTTTAAGTCGTAGCGAGTGATGACTTGTATTAAACTTTTCAATTCGTAAATAGTCTTCACTTAAACTGAGACAGGGAAAGTTTTGAAAAAAATTTTAAAGTTTTTTTTTAAAATCCTGAATTTACAAATAAAAAAAAAAACTGGAAACAAATCTAAAATTATTTATCAAAGAAAATTCTTTTCTCCTTCAGACTATAATATACTTAATATATCATTTATAAAAGCAATTAAAATCTTATCTAATTAAATGTCATAGCTTTATTGCATTTCCTATTCAGAGCAGATTTTCAAAAAGTAACAACTCTTTGGGCGGTGGGGGGGGGGGGTGAATTGGATGATTGACATTCTCCGAGGAGTCTTGCATTTAACTAAATTTAAGTTTGCAGACAGAATTTAATATTTCTAGAAATTTCATGAAAAAGTTGTGAAAAGTGGTAACAGATGTTGTTATAATAAAAATAATAAACAACATACATTTGAGAATATGTCTTGAAAGTGTCATTAAAATCTGACAATTATTTGATTTTTTGCAAGAATTTCAAAATCAGTGTGGTTTTCACTAGAAAAAAGTTCCCAGTTAACACTGGTCCCATACTGACACAATCAAAAAAGTAATTTTTCTCTAAAATTTTGAACGTGTTAGAAAGGGGGAATATATATATTTTGTTCTTTCCTCTTAAGTAGGTAACTCTACTTATCTAAACTTATTTATAAATGGAACTGTGTGTGTGTGTTCCCATTACCTATAGACTCCAAAACAGCTGAACTGATTTTCTTGAAAATTTACACAGTTGTACTATAAGTATCTGCGAGTGTTCTAAGCTAGGTTTTGTGTTGCGGTACCCCTAATAAATATCAAAAATCGATAATCGAAAAAATCGGGTTATAGAATGAGTGGTCCGATTTTAATCAAATTTGATACACTCATAGACAAAGACATAAGAAATGATATTCAGAAGTTTCAAGGTTTCAGTTCTTACAATAGTGCAGAAAATTGAATATATATATATATATATATATATATATATATATAAAAGGCAAGATGTTTGTGTGTGTCTGTTTATCTGCCTGTATGTCTGTATTTTTTTCAGCCCTTTTATTTTAGTTTTTGTTTTGGGTTTGGCTCTAAGTAGGTATAATTGTAGTTCTTAGTCTCAGCCATGATACCGTTTCCTCAGAGGACTTATTTAGCCTTCAAAATTCAGTTTACGATGAAAAAACTTATTTGATATCGATACCAGGAAATCAAAATTTGACTTACATTCATTCATTTTTCTTTCATTCTACGGTTTCACTTTAACTGGAAACAACTATTGCTTTTTAATCTTTTGTGCCAACGTCCAAAGAGTCTGAGCTCCAGGACCATGGATTAGTTTTAAAGCTTTCATTACATCCGAGCAACGCCTATACTGCTAGTTTTCAATAAGTAACTTTTAAAAATGTTTTCTTGAAACTTTTATTTTAGTTTTAATTGAAAGCCAAATGATTAAATTTACTATTTCCAGTAATCTCCAGTATACTGTATTTCAAACACTCTTACTTATATCATACATCCCAATAGATGCGTCGAGATGGGTCATCAGTGATGTTACTCTTGGATTCATTGGGAGTTTCGGGTCTTTCAACATCAGACTCCCTCGTCCAAGTGACCCAGTCGGCTTTGGTCTCCCGCCAACTCCCATCTCGATATGAAACTTGCAAACGAGTTAAAAGGCAGTATTTATGCTTTTAGAGCAGTTAATGTCATTTTTTGCCACAGCCAATTAGTGTGTAGCAATTTTTGACTCCCTCGTCCGAGTGACCCAGTCGGCTTTGATCTCCCGCCAACTCCCATCTCGATATGAAACTTGCAAACGAGTTAAAAGGCAGTATTTATGCTTTTAGAGCAGTTAATGTCATTTTTGCCACAGCCAATCAGTGTGTAGCAATTTTTTTTTTTTTTTTTCGGACGTCCCCATCTGCCCCATTATTCTTTTAAACAGAAATTATACTGATTAGAATCTAAAATTTTTCAATTTTTTTTTAAGTTTTCACTTTTTGGGCCATTTTTGAGGGATTGACACATTTGTAAAAAAAAGTTAATTTTTGGTTTTAAAAATCTTGTCATAATAAAATATATATCTGTGACACATTATTTTTGAAAAATTAGCAAATCTGATGTTAAATTAATCTGATTTGAACAAGTATTACTTATAGCATGAAATTTAGAATAAAATCTTAATTACAGTCAAACATTCTGACAGATGCAAGATAAGTGTATGGTAATCACAATTTGTTTTTCCTGTAAAAGGAGGAAATTTTGGAACAGTAGCTTGTAATGTACACATTAAAATTACCATAGAAAAAAAGTTTTAAATTTAAAAGTATGAAAGCATGATTATTTGTATAAAAACTTACCAATTTTTGATTGGTAAATATAATCTTCAATAATAAGTTCATAAACTAACGACAACAAATCTTTGAAGTATTTTTAGAATATTTTTGAAACCTTATAAAAAAAAAAAAAAAGTGAAAAACAATTCTTTTAAAATGATTAATCAAAAAAAAATTTTCTTTAGACTAATGTCCATAATATATATTAAAGTAATTAAAAGTTTATCAAATTGAATAATGACAATTTTATTGCATTCTTTATTTTACTATTGGGAGCAGATTTTCAGAATTAAAAGCAAAATGTTAAAAATAAATACAAACATAATATATGATTTACATTCTCCAATGAGTCTTGCATTTAACTAAATAAATTTACGTGAAGAGGGAGAGTAACAGGTGTTTTAAAAAAAAAAAAAAAAAAAATTTTTTTAAATAACTTCATTCATTTGTGAATAAGTCCTGAAAGTTTCATTAAAATTTGACAATTACTTGGTTTTTACAAGAATTTCAAAATTAATGTTTTCACCGAAAAAAAGTTATGTAATATTATGTTTTCCATTGTAAACTCTCGTAACGATTTTGGTTACCTGCTAACTAAAAAATCAAAACAAAATTTACCAATATTTCGAACGTGTTAGAAGGGATTTTAAAAAAATTAATAACTAAAAAATACTTTGATTTTTTTTTTTTTTTTTTTTTTTTTTTTAAATACTATGCTGTTTTTCAATAATTTAAGCTAGCTAGTCTTAAACATTTTGACGAAAAAACTTTTTCATTTGGAGCCTTTTTACATCATGCTATTTATTATTATTATTATTATTATTATGTCATTTTTCATCATATTTCGATTTCTGCATTGGTCTCACTACCAACCAAGTCTGCGGGGAGACCTAAGGCAGGTAGTGGTGTGTTGTTATGACTCCATTTCATGTTTTTCTATCTTCCCTATCATCCCCAGCATTACATAGATAACGTTTTCCTTAGTGTGTGGGCTGTACTTAATAAGACAATTTTTTGTATATCTCTTAAGCTGGGGTTTCCAGGGATTCTTTCAATGTGTTGTTTTGTTCCATTTTTTATCATTCCAAGTGCACCTACTATCACTGGCACAACTCTTGTTTTCAATTTCCACATTTTTTCTATTTCAATTTCCAGGTCTTTATATTTTGACAGTTTTTCAAATTCCTTGGTTGCTATGTTACAATCCGCTGGACAAGCCATATCAATTAATAGACAAGTTTTCTCCTTCTGGTTTTTAACAATAATGTCTGGCCTGTTTGCTTCAATTTTTCTGTCTGTGTAGATGGTGTAATCCCATAGAATGGTTACATCTTCTATTTCTGTAACCGGTGCTGGATGATGTTCATACCAGTGTTTGTTTACAGCTTTTCCATAATGTTTGCACATTGCCCAATGTAAATATTGCCCAACTCTATCGTGGCGATTTTTATATTCGTTTGGGGCAAGCACAGAACAGCCTGAGATTAGGTGGTCTATTGTTTCTTGGTGTTTATCACAAAACCTGCATTTTGGATCCATATTATTATGCATAATATTTGCCTGAAAGTTTCTCGTGAAAAGACTTTGGTCTTGTGCTGCAAGTATAAATCCTTCAGTTTCAGACTTTAATCCAGATGCACGTAACCATCGATGAGTATTAACTTTGTCAACATTGGATTTATTGGCACGTACTGGATATTGGCCATGCAGAGGTTTGTCCTACTCCTACTATTATTATTTTTTGTTTTTGTTAGCCAAAGAGTAGAGAGGTACCTACACCCTTAGACAATGGTAGTATAAAAAAAAAAAACACTTAAGGGAAATTATTATACTTTTAAAGACTTGTCTTAAAATGTATTGTAAATTAAGAGAGATTTCTTAACTTGTAGGTTCTTTTTTTTTTTTTTTAACTTTAGTAGTGAGGCGTTGTTCTGGTTGATCACATGCTTAAACCTTACTAAAGTAGTACAGGGTGTTGTTTCTTTTGTTTTTTTTTTTTACACAAATATCTTCGGGTATTTATTTATTTATTTTATTTTTTTTTTTTTAATCATTTTACCCCGAGCAAGGCGGAAATGCCACTGATGTGCAGGGGGCTACATAACTGTAAAAAAGATTAATTAGAACAGAGTGAGGAGTACAAACCAGTTAGAAAGGAGCAATAGAAAGATGGGAATGCAGGTGTGATGACAGGTACATAGGTGGAGAGAAAGGGAAGGATATACGGGGTGGGGAGAGAGCTAGAGTCTAGTGGTTAAGTGATGAGTATTGACATTGCATTTAAATTCTTGGAGGTTGTAGCCATCAGGAAAGCAAGAATATGTGAGCAAGTTCCACAGGCGGGAAGTGCGAGAGAAGAAGCTGCAGGAGTAGAATTGTCGTCTGCATTTGGCTAACCTGACTGTGAATGGGTGGGACCCAGTTGCCAGTCTGGTTGCACAAGTAAACACCTGTTGAGGAGGCACCAGTGACTTGAGTTCATCCGAGCAGAAGCCATGAAAGTATTTATAGAACAAAGGGAGGCCACATTTCGTCGGTGGAGAAGTGGCTGCAGTCAAGCCGCCAAGTCAGTACCTATCACATTACAGACTCTCCTTTGGAGCCTGTAGAGAACACTGAGGTGAACGGTCAGTCAGATGTCTCTTTTTCAAGACAAGTAAAAAATAAAAATAGCCATAAGTAAATTAATTATTATTAAGTACCAAAAATTTCAATTTCATTTGAATCTAATTCCCTGTTTTTGACAAATAAAACGGGGCTAGCGAGTTTTTGCTTTCATTTGGAGAGGAGCTTTTTTTTTTCTTTTTTTTTTTTTCTCAATGTGGTTTCAAAACGTAACCCAGCACACAATGATGTGACTTTTTTTTTTTTTAAAACTACCACTATTGCTAGCCCCACCCTCTGCCATCAGCTGTTGTATGGTAAACAAAAAAAAATTTGATCATTAATAGCCCCATTTTGTGGTTAGTTGTGAAACTATGGATCCGTAGAATCAGTCAAACACAAGTTTAAATAACTTTCTTCTAATGTAAAAATTATTTTTAATAAAATGTCATACCTAGTAAACACAAACAAAAGTGATAAGTAGTAAAATAAAATTTAAAATGGACGCTAGGTACCAGCTGCAAAACTATGGGTTAGATAATTGAATTGAGCTACCGACACATCTCCGACATGCCCCCCTCTTTTTTCTTTTGTTAAGATAAAAATATCTAAAAAATTAACAAATATTTGGTCTCTTACCCGGAGTTTTAGCCAGTAAACTGACAGATTAGGAGTCCAATTCTTAATGTGGCACAAAGTTAAAAAAAAATGTGCTTGACTGGTTGTCTTAAAGAGAAAGCTTTTTTTACTTTGTGTGCAAATTATGATTTTAAGTAATCATTAAAACAACAACTATGTCTGCACCTACTAAAAAAATGAAATATAATGCAGATTTCAAGCTACAAGTTGTTGAGTTTGCAAACTTTTCGAATAACAAAGCGGCTGCACGGCACTTCGAAGTCAGTGAGAAATTGGTTCGCGACTGGAAGAAACAAGAAGCATTTCTGAAGACGATCCCCAAGAGAAAATACGCCTTAAGAAGTGGAGTCTGTCATTGGCTTCAACTGGAGAATTATTTAGAACGATGGGTTAATAATAAATATCAGAATAGACACAAAATTACGACCCGAGGTTACATACGTTATGAAGCGCTTGAATGGGCAAAAAAATTGCACCCAGACGAAGCCAAAAATAAAGCAACTGACTTGGTGCTCTCGTTTTATGTAGAGGAAAGATTTAGTTTTACGGCCAAGAACTAAAATTGTAAATACTTTTTTTCACGTTTTTTTTTTTTTTTTTATTGAAGTTTTTTTTTTTTTTTTTTTTTTTTAGTATTAAAATGATTTTTATTTATTCTTATTTTTTTTTAGATTTATCATTTATCATCCACTAGCAGGTCATATTGTCCTATTGAAATTGCCAACAAGAAAAAAAAAACAAAAAAAAAACGGAGAATGATTTTTTTTTTTAAGTAAAACTAAGGAAAGGTGGTCACTGTCAGTATCTACTAGTAAATCTTTATTCTTTATCATAAGGAAAATTCCATACAAGCAATGCTAGTGAACACATCTTTTATGAAATGGAATTATGTTTTTGTCTTTTTTGTAGTAAAAATTAATTTTACACTTTAAAAAACCCTGGAATTGAATTTTGTAGACTAAAATTTATTTTTATTTTTCTTAAACGATTTATCTGTAATTTTTTTTTTTTTTAAATATTTGTAAAAATATGTACCGTTTAACGTACTACCATAATCTCATGACTGGACTGGACTAAACAAGACAGTTTATTTATTTCTACTCCTAAATATTTAAAAATAAGTTTCAAACGATCAGCTATAATAAATTATTTATATAAATGCTGTTCCGCTATTAGTTTTTCAACTCAAAAATTACACCAAAATAGTTTCAATTTTTTTTTTTTTTAAATAATCAAAATTCTTGCAAAATCTCCCTTTGAAACTTGAATCATTTCACCCCAAGCAAGGCGAGAATGCTACTAGTGTGCAAGGGTTACAGTGAAAGGAAAGACTTATTAGAGACTAGAGAGTAGTGAAGAAAAGATAAAAGATTCAAGAAGATGGCAAAAGTTTTTGAAGATTGTAGCTATCAGGGAAACCAGTAAATGGAAGGAGTTCCACAGTGCAAAAAAAAAAAAACCCTCTTTGAATAGAAGTGGCAGTTACATTTAAATATTTAAACAGTAAAAGGGGAGGGACCTGAATGGCAATCTCGTAGTACTCTTAAGATTCATGTGGATGGGGCACGAGGGTAAAAAAATAAAAAGCTCATCAGTGCAGTCATCATGAAAATATTTGTAGAAAAGATGGAGGAAAGCCACTTATTGCTTTTTTTTTTTTTTTTTTTTTTTTAAAAAGACATCCAGAATAAAGAGTTTAAATAATTGAATTTAACAAAAAACAACCTTGGCTACTAATATCCAGAGAGGAAAATGGGAATTTGTTGAAGCCATCAGTTATACTATAACAGCTAAGACATTTTGGCACCCACTTTTGTACAAGATCTTTTAACATTAAGAAAATTCTTTCCAGGCATTGCTGTGCTATTGTGGAAAACGTAGCACCCCCCCCCCCCAGTTGTGTCATGGGAGATGATCAGAGACAAGACATTTGAATATTTTAAAAATACACACTTTGCATAAGAGATTCATTAGATAACAATAAAAAAAAGTTGCTAAAAACATATTTTAAAAGTCAAGGCATCAAGGATGAAATCCAAATACATATATCTGTTTGAAATTGATTGAACACTTATCTGAATAATTTTCCAATATCTGCTTGTCCTCTCATCATTTGTTTGTGACTAATATTGCCTGTTCTTGGAGTAGGCTAAAGCATGTCTGGCCAGTTCACTGGTCTAGAAGCCTCTCACCCGGTGTCTCTGGTTTGGCACTCAAATTTGGATCCATCTCAAGATCACCAAATAATGAACTAGTCTTTTATTAGTATGTCCAACAGGAGAACCTATTTTTTAAAAATATTCTCCCATTATACAGAAAAACATGCCGTTCAACATTCAATTGTCAATTTATAACATCAAATACAATATTTGGTATATGGCTATGAAGTCAGTTGAGAATTTTATATATATATACAGTACACTAAATCTCAAATTGAGCCAACAACCATGGTTAAACGGATCATCTCATGTGGAAGAAATCCTAAAGGATATAGTCTAGTCACAAAATAATAAAACTTACATTCTGACTGCTAATGTTAAATCTGTCTAGAAATCAAACTCTCATTAATCAACCATTTTAACTACCCACACCACTTTCTTCAAAATTCTAAGGGTCAATCCACAAGACTTGTTCCTTTATCACTAACCCCCCACCAACATCCCACACACAACTGACCAAATATAAGAAAAGAGGCTTTCCATTCCTGTCCACACCGCCTGATGAGACTTTGTAGTTTCAATGTCGAAACAAATGTACGATTTGTAGTGGATATATATAAAAAAATTATGTTCTAAAATATAATTTATATATATATATATATATATATCTCCAATTGTATGTAGAACGGAGAAAGAATATTTACAACGTTCAAAACATTAATTTAAAACAGTGCTTGATATATAATATATAGAGCTTTGAATATTATATTTTAGAACATGTACATAATTTTTTATAAATATCTGTTACAAAGGTAAATTTGTTTGACACTGAAAGTTGAATGTCTCTTCAGATGGAATGTGTAGGAATGGAAAACCTCTTTTTTTATATTTGGTTAGTTGTGTTAGGGTGGTAGTTGGAGTTAATGATAGGTGAACTGGTCATGCTTATTGACCATTGAGGTTTTTAAGGGAGTGGTGTGGGTAGCTAAAATGATTGATCAACTGGACTCTTTGACCTCAAGGCAGATTTAGCATTTAGCCAGAATTTAAGTTTCCATTACCTCTCTATCCTTTGAGGGGTGGGACGTCTATTTCAAGTAGGATCTATATAATTACTGTAGATTTTTGTATATTCAATCTTTATTATGGATTTAGGGAATAAATTATTCTATTAAATTTTTAATTTCTACTTAGCACCCAGTTTTGAAACCAATTTTTTCTACATTTTTTAATCTTAAATTACTCATCTTGTATTCCGGTGGTTGTACATGTTAGTGTTTGTTTTTTTTTTATAAGGGAACAAAGCATGCTGATTGACCTTTAGAATTTCCAGGAAGTGGTGTGTGTATTGAGTTTCTTTGATGTCTTTTAGGATTTCTTAGATGAGTACGTTAGGGGAGGGATGCTTATTCAGTACCAAATATTGTTGCATTTAGGCAGAGTTTTTATAAATAATCTAGATTTGTATCTTTAAACTTAATTTTGGATTTTGAAGATTGATTTTTACATTCAAATTTTTGTTTGATCACAGTTTGGGAACAGACTTTTTCTATTAGATTTCACATTTTAATTAGATCATCGTTTGGGTTAATGTTTAATGTAAGGGGTACATATTAAAGATTTTTTTTTCGATAGGTAAGCAGGCACTAAGTGCCTAATAAGCAGAATTTTATGTAGAAGGAGACATTGAATGTCCGTATTTAAGGTAATATGCGAATAGGTAATAGTTTTTGTTAGTATTAGTTGAAGTTTAATGTGTGTGTTAAAGTTTATATAATATAATTATGGGTAATAAATTTTACTCTAGAATTTAGTAGGTTGGTTTCTTCTATGGAATCTCGAATATATATATATATATATATATATATATATATATATATATAAATTCTAATCTAATCATGGATATTAGAGTTTTTAATTTTTTTGATCCTTTAAGAAAAATGTTTTTCTAGGGGGTTCCTAGTTCTGGCTTTTGTAGTGTTTTTTAGCATGATTGTAATGTTAGTTCTTTAATGTGTTTGCAGTTTACTGTGGTTTCATGCCTCTGGTTTAAAAGCTTGTTACTATTCATATATTTAAGGATTTCAATCTTCTCGTGTAAACACAGGAAACATGGTTTTTTATAGATCTAGCTGTTCTTGCTAGTTTGAGGATTTTCCATTTAACTTTAGGTGTTTTATTTTCGTCTTTTAACTTCCAAAAGTATTTGGAGAGAGATGTCATGTTTTGTTTTTCTTTGTTATTAAAGGATGAGATGTGATTATAAAATCTCTTTTTAAATACGTTCATTGTATTTCCGATATATATTTTTTCATCCTTAGCAGGGAGTCATCCCCAGACTTAGTTTAGTCTTACCCAAGAATGGATGCAGTTTAAAGTCTTACCCAGGATTAGATTGATATGACTGGTTAGAATATGACTGATAAATGGATGCAGTTTAATACTGAGAACTAAGGTGACCAAAATCCAACTGACACATAACATAGATGCTGTTTAAAAATCTTACCCAGGACTAAAATGATCAAAGGGTGGATGTAGTTTAACTTCTTACCAAGGACTATATCGATATGATTGTGTCATTTCATTACGGGGGTAGCCACCACCAGTTTTCAATGAGCAGTTAAAAACAGGCCTGCATTTTATTACGCATTCAGATTTGAAAACCAGTCTGTGAGGAATCCAAGTCTATTTTGAAAATTTATGTGGAAAGATTTCAATTTTTTCTATAATTACTTCAGTCTCTTGGTGAAAAACATTGTAGCTTATAACAGGTATCTCTTCTCTTATTTCATTTGTAGTGAGGGGTAGTAGGATTCCATAGTAGGTTAACGGAATTTGGCCTTGTGGGAAGATAGCCCACTATAATTCATAAAAGATTATAAATTCAAGAAAGGCAATTTTGAGTGTAAAATAACATTTATACATATATACATTTCAATTAATGTTTTACAATTAAAACAATACTTGGAATAAAGGTCCAACGAAGTTAGAAAGAGTTTATGGCAGATAATAATGAGTTGAAGGAGATAAAAGAATGTTCAAGGAAGATATAATGCTGAAAGGTAAAAAGCTGGGTAGTATGATTAATGTTCATTATCAAGTTGCTGTTTCTTAGGTCAGTAGGTCAGCAAGTTGGTTTGTGGAATGCCTTAGAAAAGGTCACTTAGTACTTTGAGAACAGGGCAGGAAGAAGGAGACGAACATAGTAGCTGCTTGACATATGTCAAGGAAGAAACTAATTACACTCTTCTTCTCTGTCTGTGCCTGTCTGTCTGGGTGCCTTTTGTCACGGCTTTTATATTTTTCCTTCTGGCTCAAAATGCTGGTCATTTCGCATTTCATCCTTGTATTTGGTTCCGGACTTCTCATTGGCTGATAAATAAAAATGGTAATTTGATATTTGATTAATTTTTATTTTTCAACCGGAACATCTGCGCGAATCCACTTGCATATGATGACATTTTATTCATTAGCTTTCTGGTCAGCATAGAGCCAACATCTGGTTTGCTCGCTTTTGCTCGGTCGGTGGTACCACCACAAGCTAAAGGATGTTTAGTTTTATCGAGTGCTCTCAAAACTACTTGATAATGACACTTACTTGATCCTGTCTTCATATCAGGTTAATTCCAGTGAACTATTTTTTTTTTTTTTTTTTTTTAATCATATCACCCCAAGCAAGGCGGTAACACCACTGATGTACAGGGGGCTACGTAAGAGTGAAAAGATTGGAAAAGAGAAAGCCAGAAACCACATCCTAAACAGGAAACAATGGATAAGCCTCTTCACCTGTTCAATAGACGTGGGTGGAGTGTGAACCGGGCGATAGTTTAGTCTATCTACTCCAATTTAGTCTGAACTGTAATTTTTTTTTTGTTTTTGAATTTATCTCTTGTTTTTTATTGCAATTACCAATACACTCATGAGAGTTGAAATCTCAAATTAAATTCTACAGCATTAGTCACTCCCCACATTTTTTGAACCGATGTCAGCGTTGAAAATATTTTCACAAACAAAATATAATCAGAACCACACATGGCAACATCCGAAGTATTTCGACCAGGGAGATACAGCTTGAAATTCGACCTATTCTTATAACTCAGAACTGAACAATTCTTTTAGCAATAATATTCCTCACACAAATTTCTTATTACACTGATAAATCTTACGGCAACAATGAACATTTCAACTTACTTCAAAAGACCTAGCACAACTTACATACAGTCCATTGAAGATACTTTCAAACAAACACTTTCAACATCTATGTATTTCTTGTTATTGTTAATACACTTTATAGTTGCAAATTGCTTTCTCAATTTCATTACAATTTCCATTGCTTGTTGAATGAATGATTTCAACACTTTTCTCTTCTCCAAACTTTTCACTTTTTTTTTTTTTTTTTTTTTTTTTTCAATTGGAGTAGATAGTCTAAACTATTGCCCAGTTCACACTCCACCCACGTCTATTGAACAGGTGAAGAGGCTCATCCCTTGTTTCCTGTTTAGGTTGTGGTTTCCGGTTTTTCTCTTTTCCAATCTTTTCACTCTTACGTAGCCCCCTGCACATCAATGGTGTTTTCGCCTTGCTTGGGATGATATGATTAAAAAAAAAAAAAACACTTATAAAAATAATGGTGGGATGTAAGAATTTAGTTAGGAAGTTCCTTTGGGAAGTGGCCTTGTGCCATGTAAGAATCCAAACCTAAATTAATCTTGCATAGTAAGCCCCCACACACATCTTCAAAGGATGATGTGTACAAATCCACAGCAAACATTTTCTGTAAATTACATTCAACATTAGATAATTTGAAAGCTTCTGGGAATCCCCCCTCCCTGTAGGTGGGTCTTTGTTTCAATACAATTTTACTTGCTGTTCAAAACACGAATGTTCAGAAACTATAGTATGGTAGAGGTTTTGAATATTGGAAGCTTCAGGTTCCACTGGGGTAATTTGATCTGTATATAGAAAATTATCATGCATTTAATTTTCATATTTTCCATTTATTGGAAAATGTTCACTTCCAGAATTCTTTGAATGTTTATTGGATTGCTATCATGAGAAAAGGCCAGTTTCTAATTTTAGTCAAAATGGTTATCACTTGGCTGAAGTTATCAAACTTGAATATTAAATTTGTTGTTCAGCAAAAAAGGAATAGAGAGTGATCTCCCTTTGCCTACGTTCACCTTCAACTGGACTTTGTATAATTTTTTATTGGAAACATACTTGGAAATCAACACAAAATTTAAACTTTGATCAAGGCATTTTAACTTTAATATTTCCCTAGATAAATACAACTGCTGGCTACAATTGTATGAGATTAAAAAAAAAAAAGTGAAATCCCCCTCTTACAATTAACAACTGACGCATATGTCCCTAGAAGAACATGGTCTCTAGAAAAGTAGTAATTTATTCCAAAGTCCAGTACAATCTTCAACTTTGTGTTTGCTACCGGAGCATCTACTGCATAATTTCAGATATCTGCATCTTGTCGCATAGATAGGGTATTTTGTACACTTCTCCATGGGGTGACCACATGATGTACAAAAAATTTACATTGTGTCCCATTATAAGATAATAATGGCATTAGAAAATTTAGCTGAAATTTCTGTAACTAATCCTTTTCATTGAATTTAATCAATTTAGTAGCTTTTTCAAAAGAAAAAAGGCCTCTTATTCCTCGTCAATTGCAGATGGCGTCAGTATAACTCAAATTCAAATACTTCCTTTTTTAAAGAAGAGGAACTGTTAGATTCCCTGTGAATAATTTCCTTCTTTAAATTATCAAATATGCTGTAGTTTATGAGTTTGTATCCAGAGAGATCTTCCTGAAAAAGAAAAAAAAGCCCATATCATATGAGGTTCTTAATCTTAACAAATCAGACCTCACTTTGGCAAAATATTAAAGTCATATGAGTAGGCATTTCCACTTCATAACATTTTCCATGATAAAACTTTTTAAGAGGAAAGACCAAAGTATTAACTGGATTCAGTTTAAGAAGTTTTAGCTTGGACTATAATTATTGGAATGTACATTTCTACAGAGAAGTTCAGTCACTCTACCAAGTTTCTAGACTGGCCTGATTTTTTGCAGGATTTTTAATCAATAACTACTTGCACCTTAAAATCCATACATTGTAATATTGATCATTTGTAATTTTTCTTAGACTCAATAGATAGGTAGCTCCACTAAATTGTTATTAAAAAAAATAAAACAGTATAGTATAAAGAAAAAAAAATAGTCCCAAGCTTAATAAAGACTTAAAAAGACTAATTTTTTTTTCTCCATCCAAAGGTCTGTTATTAAGATGAAAGATCAAAGTATTTTTAAATTTTTAATCCTCTCTAACACGTTCAAAATTTTGGTAAAAAATGTTTTTATTTTCCTTAGCGGGCGAGCCAGATCGTTACAAGAGTTTACAATGGAAAACATTACCTAACTTAGTTTTCTTTCCGGTGACAAACACATTGGTAAATATATATTTTTTCTTTTTACATCTGTTGACCTACTCCTCCACGTAAATTCATGAAATTCTGTAGTCAAATTGTTTTTTTTTATTAAACACAGGACTCATTGGGGAATATAAATCATGTATAATTATTTTGCTCAACCATTTAGCCCCTTTTAACGAATCTGTTCTGAATAATAAAATAAAAAATGCAATTAAACTATGACATTATTTAATTAGATAAAAATTTTGATTAATGAAATTTCATTTTTTTTTTTTAATTATAATTTATAAAGTTATAAAAATATTTCCAAAGTTTGTAGGTTATAAAGTGAACACTATAATAATTGAAAAGTTAAATACAAATCATTTAGCTATTGTATGTTTAAATAATCTTCAATTTTTTTTTTGTATGGTAGTTTCTATGTGTACATTAAAAGGTTATGTGTTTCACATTTTCTTCTTACCAGAAAAAAAAAAAAAAGTACAATTATGTCACTTGTGATTGCCATACACTTATCTCACATCTGTCGAGCTGTCAACATATTTCAAATACAGGGAAAAGGCCAGAAAGTTCAACTCTGATTAAGAAATAGTTTTATTCTAAATTTCATCCTATAAATAAGAAATACTTGTAAAAGTCAGATTAATTTAACATTAAACTTGCTAATTTTCCAAAAATGTGTCACAGATGTAGATTTTACTTTTGCAAAATTTTTAAAACCAAGAATTCTTGTAAACAAAAAAGTGTCGATCGCTCAAAAATAGCCGAAAAATTGAAATTGAAAAATCTTAAAACTTTAGATTCCTATCAATATAACTTGTTTGAAATAAATACCACTCAGAGTATTTTGCTTACTGGAAATAGTAAATTTAATCATTTAGATTTCAGGTAAAACTAAAATAAGTTACAAGAGAACTTTTATTTTTAATAATTCAGTTTAAAAGTTAGTTATGGAAAATAAATAGAAGTAACTATATAAATAATTTATATCAAATTGCTTTTTTTGTTTTGCAAATTGCGTGATATGCTTTAGTAAAATGTGTGGAATTAATCCCCCCCCCCCAAAAAAATGAGAAATGGCAGATGAACAAATAGGAGACATTTGAACAGTTTAAAAGACACTTTCTATAAGTAAACCAGGATATAAGAGATTTTCTCTGGTCCCAAATTAGAGCCTGTGGTAATGTATATAAAATAGACTAAACCCGGATATAAGATAATTTTATCGGGTCCCGATAACTCTCTTATATCAGGGTTACACTGGTAAAATTCTACCACAAGCATAAGAACAAGGGAGTTTCTAAAAACTTATTCTTTCAGCAGTTAGGTATCGGAGACGAAATCCAAATATGTTTTAAATTGATTGAATATTTATCTGATTCCTCTTCCAATATCTGCTTGCCTTCACATCATTCAGGTTTGCTCTGTGGCTAATATCGCCCGTTTTTTTTTGGAGCCTGATAAAACATCTGGTTTGGGCGCCGAATTCTTTTGGCGCCATCTCCATATCACCGCATGATGAACTTGTCTTTTATCAGCAGGTTCAAGGGGAGACAACCTATATTTTTTTTAATACTATTTCGGTTCAAAATGGCCAGCATTTTAACAACAAGAGGCAAGGAGAAGTTCACGCATAATGGCTATCTATATGTTTTGGACAAACACAGCAAAACTGATAAAACTGTTGCGTTTTGGCGTTGCGAAAATAAAAATACTTGCAAAGGAAGGATTCATACAAAAAATGGTAAAGTGATTACTGAAGTTAATGAACATAATCATGGTTCTTCTGCCGTGTCAGTCGAAGTAGCACGAGTTAAAACCAAATTAAAGCAACGCACTCAACAGACGTTAGAAGCTCCCTCCATGACTCTTAATCAATGTCTGGCAAGTGTGTCACAAAAAGTCCAAGGAGCTATTCCTCGTCCCGATTCCCTAAAAAGAGCCATAAGAAGAGAACGCAACAACATGTTTCATGCATCATCAAACGCGACAAATTTTGTTTACTCTAAAATACCCAGCGCCAAAATCCAAGCGCGATTATGTGGGCGCCAAAATGTCCGACGCCAACATGATAAAGTAAGTAATAAAGAAATTCACCTTTCAGTGGCTGTTAAGAGAAATATTTCTTGCCCTTTTAGCTTGTAATCTTCGCCTTTTAAGTTCATCTTCTTGTAGGAATTGATAATTTATTATTGAAAAAAGTGGGTGGAGGTATCTGGATGTTTTATTTCTCTAGAGAGTACACACATTTTTTTTTTCTATTTTCTTTTAAAATCAGTTTAACACTTATTTTTTTTTTTTATTTTAAATAAGTAAAAAACTGATTTACGCACTGTGGTGTATTCAATTAAGTTTGTAAAACTTCCCCTAACGTATTTATTTTTTCATTGGGTTTTTCAATATTTCTTAAAAATTCGGTATAGTTCCAAAATTTCTCATCCGAATTTTCTAAATGACAGTTTTGTCAAGTTCATTTTTGTTTTTTAATCAGCTACAGAAATGAACCTTAAATAAGGTGAACGTGCTAAAATTCTAATTTAAATATTACTGTGTTTTGTTTGTTAAACAGGGGTTTATTTTATTTTTGGTCAATTTTAATGGCCATACCTTTTTTAAGTACAACTAAGAAACTTCCTCCTTCCCCATTGGTGTGATATGTGACGAGCAGTAGAACTTTTAACACCCTCTCTCATGTGTATGTGTGTTTATAATTTTATTTTCATGTGTAAAATTAAAACAAAAATATAATTGTTAGGTGCTGAAAAGTTATCAGCTTGGCCCACTTCAAACATTTTTTCTTTCTATTTTTTTAATCAAACCGAAAACTTTTCAGCACTTTCTTGTATGTATAGGAAGTATATGTATTTTCAAATATAGACTTTCACTTTGTTGCGTCTACACAAAATCTGTAGGTAAAATAAAATTTTCCATTGATATTCTTTTGTGTGTGTTCGTTCAGGTTTCATTTTTAATTCATTTAGTACTTGATTATAACACCCGGCTATTTCACAATATGTCATGGCTCTCCATATCTTTTTTGTATTTTTGTTCCACAAATATGCCAATTAGGTTCCTTGCTGCTTAACCTGTATGTGACCTGTATAAAATTCTCCAAGCCGTCTTTGCTCCTCACACATCCCAACAATCACAGCTCTTGAGCATATATGCTATATAAAAACAGGCTTGTACAATAAAACTTTAAAACTGTGAAGGGCCATCCTCATTGCAGAAAATTAGCCGTGGACAGCAAGATTAAATTTTTAGGGCAAATTACTGAGTATGAGTGAAATAGAAACATTTTTAGAGAGAAGAGGGAGTAGAAAAAAAAGATATAGCATATGAATGAGACAGAAACCTGTTCAAAAAAAGTGGGGAAGAATTTGAACCGGGTAGTAGGCAAACCTATCTGCTCCTTGGTTAAGATTGGGCAGGACTAGTGTAAAAACTGGTTTGCCTATCTATTCCTAGTGAGCAAAAAAAAAAAAAGTAAAGACATATATACATACACACACATATGTCTGAAGACTTTGTTTTTTTTGTTTGTGTGGATGTACAGGTGATATAATAGGTATTGCAATTTTGAATTCCAGTCGAGTTATTTACATTTACCTACATGAAAATAACCTTGAGAATTGCATGACTCCCATCCCTTCCACCTAGTTATGGCTTAAATAGTAGGACTTGTACATGGGGGAGTTTTTTTTTTTAGAAACCGTGAAACACATGACCTTTTTAATGTAACACAGAAAATACAAAAAAAAACTATTGGCTCAATGATTTGCATTAAATTTTTGAATTTTCGATTAGTAAATATAGTCTTTATTTAATAAACTCTATGGTTTTGAAAAATTTAATAAATATTTTTTAATTTTGTAAAGTAATATAATTTTAAAAAATTTGTAAAAATTCATTATTCATTGAAAATATTTTTCGTCAGACACTTATATATATATATATATATATACACTAAAAGCTTATCTAATTAAATAATGTCATAGTTTTATTGCATTTCATCTTACTATATTGAGCAGATTTTCAGAAAAACAGCCAGTTGTTTGAAGAAAAAAAAAATAGATGATTTACATTCCACAAGGAGTCCTGCATTTAACTAATAAAACAAATTTTTCAATGCAAAATTAAAATTTCTTGAAATTTCATGAATTTAAGTAGAGGTGGGTTTTTTTATATATATATATATACACGCTTCAAAATATTTTTGGATATTCTACAAATCCATGGGTAATAAATATTTTGCAGCTAAGCAGCCGCTCCTCAGACCCAAAATATTTATTACCCATGGATTTGTAGTAGAATGTCCTAAAAAATTTTTTTCAAGATTATATTACTGTTAAGTTTAATAAATTTAACATTGAGTTCTTTTGAGTTTGTCTCTATTGGAACTTAGCTGACAAGAATACCAAATATTTTACATTCTAGCAGTATAGCCCACCTTTGCTCAGGTGTAACGAAAGCTGTAAAACTAATCCATTGTTCTGGAGCTCAGACTCTTTGGACGTTGGCACAAAAGACTAAAAAGCAATAGTTGTTTCCAATTAAAGCGAAACCTTAGACTGAAAGAAAAATGAATGGATGTAAGTCAAATTTTGATTTCCTGGTATCGATATCAAATAAGTTTTTTTTTTCGTCGTAAAATGAATTTTGAAGGCTAAATAAGTCCTCTGTGTAAATGGTATCATGGCTGAGACTAAGAACTACAATTATACCTACTTAAAGCCAAACCCGAAGCAAAAACTAAAATAAAAAGACTGAAAAAAATACAGACAGATAAACAAACACACACACAAACATCTTGCCATATATATATATATATATATATATATATATATATATATATATAATCGATTTTCTGCACTATTGTAAGAACTGCAACCTTGAAACTTCTGAATATCGTTTCTTATGTCTTTGTGAATCAAATTTGATTAAAATCGGACCACTCATTCTATAACCCGATTTTTTTTTTATTATCGATTTTCAATATTTATCAGGGGTACCTCGACACAAAACCCAGCTAAGCACTTGCAGATGCTTATAGTACAACTGTGTAAATTTTCAAGAAATTCAGTTCAGTTATTTCGGAGTCTATAGGTAACGGATGGACACACACACACAGTTCCATTTATAAATAAGTTTAGATTAGATTTAGATATATTACCAAGATTTTCTAAAAGCAATAATTTCAAAGATAATTTCATTCATTTGTATAGAAGTCCTGAGAATTTCAGTAAAATTTGACAATTATGTGATCTCCCTGCCCACCAAAAGAATTTTCAACTTTTGCCAGAAAAAAAATGAGCTGTGTAATATCACATTATTCATAGTAAAGTCTGGTAACACTTTGGTTACCCCTAATGAAAAAAAAAATTATTTTACCAATCTTTCGAACATGTTAGAAAGGATTAAACATTAAAAAAAAAAAAAAAAAGCTAGTAAAATTTACTTTGGTTTTTTTTCTCTTATTAATAACATCAACATTTTGATGAAAAAAAAAAACAAAAAAAACTTTGTTTTTATTAAGTTTGGGGCCTTTTTTTCTTTATACTATGCTTTTTTTTTTTTTCTTTTTTTCTTTTTTTTTTTTTTTAAACGAATTAGTGGAGGCACCAACACTAGGCCAAAAGTTTTAGGGCCATCCTCTAAATTTCAAAGAATTGCCTAAAAATTGAAAGTTACATGTCTTTTTCAAAAATAATTTCTCTTCATGAAGGGTTTTAAAGTTTCCTTTAAGAGAAAATAATTTTCCCTTTTTGCCTAATCTATCTTGCAGGCTAATTTTAGGGTTGGTGGATTTTCTAATTTTTATTTTTTCAATTTTAGGTGCCACCACTCTTGTTAATTTAAAGAAGCTTTTTTTTTTATTTTTAATACAGTAAAGCCCTGTAGTACGAGTGCACTATTGTGCGAGCAACTTGCTTTACGAGCCGCCATTCGTAAAAATTTTTGCATCGTAAAAGTTCGCAGTACGAGCGACTGTCATACAGTGTGGCGGTCGGTAAAGGGAGGCAATCGATAGCGTTGCTAGCTGACGTCATCGATTTCTAAGCAATTGCACGGTCAAAGTCAAGCTGCAGCCCGTATGTGAACGCCAGGCGTTCCGACTATTTGTTCACTTTATTAGAGAAAATTATTCGAAGTACCCGTCACAGATGACGTCGGTTGCCAACGCTATCGAACTCCACCTCAATTTACGACTCTCCTACCACCAAGTAAAGTTCATCTCATCGGTCAGATTCCAAGCCTTTTTGTGCTTGTGAATTTTCCGAATTTCGTACATTTTATTTTTTTTTAACTTGTGTTAATTCTTTGCGTTAGCCATGGGTCTGAAGAAAGTAAATGCTCAGAAAGGTGGTGGTGATAAGAAAAAAAAACTTATCACGATAGAAGTGAAGAAAGAAATAATAGACAAACATGAGAAAGGCGTGCGTGTAGTGGATTTGGCACGCCAATACGACCGAACGACGTCGACGATCTGCACTATTCTGAAAAAGAAGAATGAGATAAAGGGCGTTACCCCAGCAAAGGGTGTATCCAGGCTGTCCAAGCAAAGGACAAAATTCCACGAGGAGATGGAAAAGCTGCTTCTCCGTTGGATCAACGAGAAGCAGTTCGCAGGCGATACTCTGACCGAGACGATTATCGCTGAGAAAGCCCGAATGCTGTATCGGGATTTCCAGAAGCAGAACCCAGGACCATCGACTCAAAAGACTCCATCAGATGAATTTAAGGCCAGTCGGGGCTGGTTTGACAATTTTAAGAAGCGAACTGGTGTACACAGCGTCTTGAGACGCGGTGAAGCAGCCAGTTCTGTTACAAAGGCAACCGGGGAATTCGTGAAAGGGTTCCGTTCACTCATTGCAGAGGAATATAACCCCATATCCGCTTCACAGTCTTCCTCACGCTTAGGTCGTTTCCGTTCTAAGGTTAGTAGGTTGATAAAACGTTTCTTGTATTCGTTTTTTTTGTTTGTTTTTTTTTGTTTTTGTTTTTTTCATAACTGCACTTTTTCTGCTTAAAATTTAAAAATATAGGCATTTTTGGTTGGTTTCTTGGTGCTGGAACGGATTATTTTTCTGTTATTTTCAATGGGGAAAAATTGCTTTTTTAATACGAGTAAACTGCAACACGAGTTCGGTCTGGAACGAACTCGTACTGCGAGGTCCTATTGCATTAAAAAAAAAAATAACTCCTCATTTGTATTTTGGGGGGGCTTTGTTTGACTATCTTGCTTAAGTTTGTTTTGTTTTTAACTAGATTACCAGTGTAATTTACATACATTATTATTAAACTTAAACTACAGCTCGAAATTTCAATCATGGCGAAAGTTTGAATTTTAAACTTAGCCTTCAGCACATATTCTGTTTCCATAGGAACGGCGGACATGTAGACAATCTTCTTGTGCTACCATTAAGGGCAGATACTGATTGTTAAGTTTGAGTAAAATTTTCAAAATTGAATTTATGACAATAAAAGAATGACAAAACAAATATATAAAAATGTTTTAATTGTTTATTTATTTATAAAATGTTTCTAATTTTCTTTTTTTATATTTAAATTTTTTCCCATTATGTTGTCATTTTTCTTTTGCAAAATTTCGCGTGGATTCTTAAGCTTGGCTGTTAGCCTTTTTCCACTTTTTTCATCAAAATGGTAAGTTTCCCATAAAATGTCCTTTGTATTAAAATGCAGTTCACACACACAAACAAAACAAAACAGAAAGTTAAATGACAGTAATTGATTGATCCATAATACTCTGATAGGTAAATGAACACTAAAATGTAAAACAAAAAAAAATTAAAACTTTTTTTATGGACATCAATTCATTTTTTGTACTAGCAAAAAGGTTTTGAGAGAATGTTGTTCTGACATAAGGCCATTTACTGAGTATCCATAAAAAAAAACTTTTACCGACATAGAATAATTTTTTATTAGGAAAAGTCTCACGTGAGAGAATAATATTCTTCAATTTTACCTGACACAAGGCCAATGAGCATTCGTCAAAAAAATTAAAACTTTATTTTTATGGATATCCATTCATTTCGTTATTTTTTACGCGCAAAAAGTGACTCTCTACAAAATGAAACAATTATTCGAATCTCATAAAAATTTTAATAGAAAAAGAAGTTTTTTTTTTTTTTTAGAAATTTTAGTTTATTTTTATAAGTCGGAATTTTTTTTTTAAAAGAAAATAAATATTTTAATTAGTTTTTACTAGATCCAAAAAATATTGCTACTTAAATTCATAAAAAGCGATTTCTAAACAAAACACGAAAATCATCAACAAGAAAATTCAACTTTTTTAAAATCTGGAATTAAATAAGTTTTCTTCACATAAAATTCTGAAATTGATTTTAAAACATAAAAACGTTACTAAACAAATTGTTGACTTATTCTGCTATACTTGGTAACTGGAAATCTATCCGTTTGATGGCCCGAAGCCATTTTTGTAACAAATGTGCAACAAATGATTTTTGTTGCACATTTCTTGATTTTCGGGAAATCTGAACATGCTAACTTTTTGGCCCTTTAAGATAATTTCCTCGGCAGTTAGGAACAACACAATGAAAAGGCATTTTCTTTTAAGTGGAAAAAAAAACTGAAAATGAAACTTATTGGTAAAGTGAAACTTATTAGTAAAGTGAAAAAACGTGTTCGTAGAACGAGCTTCTGAACGTAATTATGGCGTCTCAATTGACTACGCTTTCTGACGTCACAACAAAAATGGCGGGTAACATGTGGGCCTTCGACGGATTCAGGTTTTCCTGTAGCAGCTTGAGAGGGAAGGTGCTTTACTTTTCCTTCTCACACAACACGTACTTAACACGCATATACAAAATGAAAATGCATCTCTTAAACGGAGAAGCGTTATTTCTCTGCATAAGAAACTCGAAATAATCCAAAAGTATGACAGAGTGGAGAAAAAAAAAGCCGAAATTGCACGCCCGGTTGGGTTGAAAGATGCAACAGTACGAACCATTTTGAAACCAGCTGATGTTTACAAGAAAAAAGGACGGATGGTTTCATCTTTGATTGCCATACAATCTACTCGAAATCAAAGCGATAAAATGATTCAAATGGAACGATTATTACTTATGGATCGACGATTGTAAACAGAATTCTACTCCACTGACGACCCACGGCATTAAAATGAAAGCACTGAGCCTCTTCTCGACTTTGAAAGGAGACAATGAAAGTTTTATTGGAAGCTCTGGGTGGTTCGAACGATTCAAAAAACGAACCCGATGGTAATGTTAGTTAGAGAAGTAATTTTGTATATCATTTGAATTGCAATTTATTTCTTCTCTCTCTCTCTTTTCATCTCCGATCGACCAATTTTGTTTTCTAAATTGTGTAAAATGATTTTTTTTTTTTTTTTTATAAACTTTTTAAAAAATTTTTGGTTAATTAATTCTTACGATTTTAAAACTGTTTTTGAATAGTTCAAACTTATAGAAATTATGAGTGATTTTTTTTTGATAAATTAGCTAGAAGCTGCTTTTTTTCTTTATCATACGGCGTATTTTTGTTGTTGATAATTATTTATTCAAATTGATATTTTAAATGTTTTTTTTTTTTGCTTTTTTTTTAACATCTTATATATATATATATATATATATATATATATATATATATATATGTATATATATATATAGAAGATGAAATTAACTAAAAACATTAGTTTCTCACTGCAGCTAACACAGAATACAGCATGAAAATCCACTTGTTTTGTATTGGTTACAAACGTGCTCTGTAGTGAATTTGAATATCATTCATTGAGTGTCCTATACTTATTTATTTTTTGTGTCAAGCTAAAAGCTAAGCACAGTAAATATAAAATAGATACTTCCACTAATTCGATTTTTTAAAAAAAAACCAAAAAACAGCAAAGCAAAACTAAAATAAATGTTGTCAAAATTGTCTGAAACTAAGACACTAGGATGTAAAACAGAACAAGAATATGCAGAGTGGGGATGCAAAAACTGGACAAGATTGTTCTCTCTCTCTCTCTCTCTCTTTCTCTCTCTCTCTCTCATACAATGACTTAATGGGATGTTTCTTTTTCAGACAGCACCATTGGCTCCAAGTTACGCAACAAAGATGGAAACAACGACCAGACCAAAACCTGCTTCTGAAACTCAGTCTTCTGCTAATTCTTTGATTCGAAATGATTCCCTGTCTCATCCAACAGCAGCAAAACTCCAGAAAAAGACAGACAGACAATTTGAGAACCAATTCCTTGAAGAAAAACGGTCAGTGTTATTAACAGGTTTTAGCAATAACTTTGTGATTATAATGCCACTTTTCTTTTACTCAAGAATAGTCAGCGTGCACAAGTGAGTGAAGAAAGTTGCTCAATATAAGACCCAGATCACATGATATCTAAAAGCCACAACATAAACCACTCTCTCTCTCTCCTGTGGGGGACAAAGTTTATAAATAAATATTTATAAAGCTTGATAGTTCTTCTGTGACTTTTTTTAAAATTGTGATGAAAAAGGAACTTGATTATGAAATGTCAAAAAGACACAGAGGATATCATTCAGCTTGTGTGTGTGTGTGTGTGTGTATATATATATATCTTTGAATTTTCTGACATGTGCAAATTATATATAACAGTTTTCTGAAAATAATTAATGTCACTAGAAAGGATAAAAGCAAATGTAAATTTTAAATGTTCTTTATTAATAAGGCAATCATCTTTGTTTTTAACATGCATCCTAACATGGAGGTAAATTAAAGAAATCTGGTCTTTGTGAAAATATATGAAAGCTACATTATCATGAGATTTTACATCTAGTCACATGAATAGAATGTAACTTATATGATTTTGAAAATAGTAAGAGACTTATAACTCCAAAACAAATTGTATTATTGCAATTTAGTGAAGGCTTAAAGATTTTGTTTTGTAGAGCATATTTTTGTATTATAATCCTGGGGAATAACACCTTTTTGGTATAACAAGGGGAGTTCACTTTTGACGTCTCCAATCAAATAGCTGGTAATAAATGTCTACAGTGATTGTCTATGTTGCAGGAGCAACAGATAACACCTTTCATATTCCACCAGAGTCTAATCAAAGACTTCTGTGGCTGGATTTCTGGTTTAATACTGGCAATGGTTTCTCATTTTGTAATAATCACTATCTTGTTTTCTGTTGACATGCAAAAATGATTTTTTTTTAAATTAAAACTGCTGGAGATGATGCAGTACTGTTTGACTCTCAAGTAAATGTTGAGGAACCCAAATTCCATCTTTGCATGTTTTCACAAATAAACTCTGAACTGTACTGTCAGTCAGTTGAGTGCCATACATGATACACGCTTTGGGCGATCATGTCTCAAAATAGATATGACTGATTGGGCAGAAGATTATTCCGCAGTAGACTGGCTGCCAGCCAAGGCTATAAAACCCAACCTGTCCTATTATTTAACCCATAACTGGAGAGAAATACCTTTCTCAAGGGTATGTAAGTGAATACAAGGAGTTCAACTGGAACTACTATAAATGGACAAAGAGATGATAAACTAATTGTAGATGCAATTTCTTTCCATTCAGCCTTGATTGGTCTTGATACATAATTTCTAAACCCCGTCTATGTAATGTATACATTATGATTTATTCACCCTTTTAAAAAGTACATACAATCTCTAAAGTACCTTCCATTTTCTCTCTGTGACAACTTCTCGCTCTCTCTCTCCTCATATATAATTTCAACAGTTAAGCTAATACATGTAAAGTTAAATAACAATTCATAGAAACAAGATCGGCTGATCGCTGAAAATAGCATATCACACATGAGGATTTCTAGATGATGGCCCTTCTCTTGTTATCAAGTTAGATTGCTTAGCAAAAAGACTGAATCATAGATCCAACTTGCATATATTAAGAGTTGTGTTGGATTGCAGACCTTGAGGATTGAAGACTCTTTTTCATGTCATCATCAGATTTTTAACACATCACTCAATAAGTTCCAGGCCCGACATATAGATGGCACCACTAATAAAAAATCCATATGATTATGAAGTACTAACCTTCAAATGGCACATGACAAAATTTTGGACTAACTGGATTATTAGTTTGCAAATTAGTTATTTAAGGGAAGCTACTGTTGCAAATTTTCAAAACAATGGAAAAATCTGTATCCTTGTGTTGATAAAGCATTGCCTTTCTGATGGGATAAAATACTGTTCAAACAAAGCAATGGCTTGATAAGTGTTATTCGGATCTGTTCCATCAGAAACAATGGTTAAGTGTTATGCTGACTTTGAATGCAGTCGTATGGACACAAATAATGCTGCACGCTCAGGTCACCCAAAATCGGTAGTTATCCTGGAAAACACCAAAAAATCCACAAACTCATTTTGTGATCATAAATTGAAGTTGCGTGAGATAGCAGATGAGTTGAACATATCAGAAGGCAGTGTATTCACCATTTTGCATGAACATTTGTCAATGAGAAAGTTGTATTCAAAGTGGGTGCTGTGTTTGCTCACGGTCGATCAAAAACACCAAGCGTTGATGATTAAGAGCGTTGTTTGCAACTGTTTCAATCCAACAAGAAAGAGTTTTTAGGTAAATATGTGACAATGGATGAAACATGGCTCCATCATTTCATTCCAGTCAAATCGGCAGTCAGTTGAGTGGACTGCAACCGGTGAAAGCCATCCAAAGACACAAACATCAGCAGGCATGGTTTTGGCCTTTGTATTTTTGGATGTGCAAGGTATTTTGTTCATTAATTAACTTGAAAGGAAGAACCATCAATAGCGAATATTATATAGCATTATTGGTGCGTTTGAAGGAAGAAATTGCCAAAATATGGCCCCAAATGAAGAAGCAAAAAGTGATCTTTCACTAAGACAGCACACGGTGTCACAAGTCGATCACAACAATGGCAAAACTACATGAATTGCACTTTGAATTGCTCCCTCATACATCCTATTCTCCAGACATTTTGAGGCCAAGGACAAATTGTTCTGCAAAAAAGGAATCAAATTGCTAAAGAAGCATTGGAAGCAGTGTATGACCTCAGAATCAGACTAATGTTGATGAATAAACTTGAATTTTGTCTAAGTTGTTTTATTCGTTAGGCCCAGGATTTATTGAGTGTCAGGTTGAAAAATGAAGAGGACAAATATTATATCCAACTCATCTGCGTTAATCACATGCCGCATGTGAACATTTTTATTTGATTGACTTAATAGTCACAAAAACAACGGCAAATCACCAGTTGCGTTACTCGAATATAAAGGCATGTATGATTTTTCTAGTTAAGAATAACTGAGAAAACTTCACTCAACTCAATGTTGAATTTTTACAAAAGAAAAAAAACTTATGCTGTTGAAAACTATGAAGAGGAAATGAACATCACAACTTTAAGAAGTTGTCAGAGTTTGTAATTAATTGAGACTCTCATGCACAAGGCAAAGTAAATTGAACTGAAGAATAAGAGAAATGTAAAATATAGAGAAAAGAGTATATTTCATTTCAGTTAATAGACCAAAGTGTTAGCTCTCTCTCTCTCTCTCTCTCTCTCTCTCTCTCTCTCTCTCTCTCTCTCTCTCTCTCTCTCTCTCTCTCTCTCTCTCTCTCTCTCTCTCTCTCTCTCTCTCTCTCTCTCTCTCTCTCTCTCTCTCTCTCTCTCTCTCTCTCTCTCTCTCTCTCTCTCTCTCTCTCTCTCTCTCTCTCTCTCTCTCTCTCTCTCTCTCTCTCTCTCTCTCTCTCTCTCTCTCTCTCTCTCTCTCTCTCTCTCTCTCTCTCTCTTTCTTTCTCTCTCTCTCTCTTTCTCTCTCTCTCTCTCTTTCTTCTCTCTCTCTCTCTTTCTCTCTCTCTCTCTCTCTTTCTCTCTCTCTCTCTCTCTCTCTCTCTCTCTCTCTCTCTCTCTCTCTCTCTCTTTCTCTCTCTCTCTCTTTTTCTCTTTCTCTCTCTCTCTCTCTCTTTCTCTCTCTCTCTCTCTTTCTTCTCTCTCTCTCTCTCTTTCTTCTCTCTCTCTCTTTTTCTCTTTCCTTCTCTCTCTCTTTTTTTCTCTTTCCTTCTCTCTCTTTCAACACACACCTTGTCACACAGACATGCTTCCTTCTATCATTTTTGCTCACTATTAAATCTTGTTAAATTTTAATATCAGTGTTTGTTGTACGTCTCTAAGGTCATTTTTCTTATCCATACAGCTCACCTTATGAAAAAAAACAATCATCCACTAATCAAGTGGAAAACCTTAGCCATATCTTTTTTTCAACAAGTTAAACATTTCAACTTTGTAAAATTTTATGCAGTAATTTGGTTGTTATTTGGAAAGTTCTTGGCTTTAATCACTTCTTAAATTCTGAACAAATGACCAAATATTAGAATCGCTATAGGCTATAGCAAAGAGCTTGATCAAAATAAATTTTTGATTTTATTTAATAAACCCTACCCGTTATATCTTTTTACTCTAAACAGCTAGTTAATAATTGGTGTCAAATTAAAGTTTTTCTTTTATTAAAGTTGAATTTTTTTTTTTTTTTTTTAGACAAATGTCTTCTACACAGTCTCCTCTGATGTCTGCCCAACTAACCCCAAGGCAAGTGCCGGTGTTGGCACCCCCAGTCCAAGTAGCAGTGGCTAAGCCAAAGCCTGTAGAAAAGCCTCGACCCCGGGAAAAACGAATATTTGTTGTCGCAGATCATCAACGTTGTGTCATGTCCAACCTGGCTTCTCTCTGGAAAAGTGGAAAGTTATGTGATGCTGGTATAGGCAATGGATCATCGACTGTCATGGTAAGTTGATTGCCTTTTGTTTCTGGCACATCCCTTCTTATTGCCCCCTCCCCCAATGATTCTGTAGAAAGAAAATAATTTCAGTGAAGAGATTGTACCATTAACCTTACCTTATTCAACCACACACACACATGTTGAGACTTCTCTCCAAATATTAAAACTTCTATTTCATTTGACAACAGATGAAACTTGTTTGTGCAGACAACAGTTTAAGTTTCATTAGTCAAGGATGAGGCAAAAAAAAAAAAAAAAAAAATTGCTTCTTGACGGTCATCAAAGAAAAATCTCTTCAAGCCATCTCTAATATACTAATTTTTTTAGCTTTGTGTGGAAAACAATTTTTATTTTATTTTTTGTTTTTTATCTCATGCCAAAATAATTCCATATCACCAAGAAATTGTTTTATTAGATATGTTGTTTTTTTTTTGTTTTTTTTATGTTGTTCACTTAATGAGAGATCATTTCTCGTGTATGTTTTTCAGGTGCACAAGGTTGTCCTTTCTGCTGTGTGTCCAAAACTGCTTTCCGTGTTCAGTACAGACATTTTGTCACACAAGTTCCTGCAAGTGAATTTCCCAGAGGAAGTTAGCACGGAAGCATTAAATGCATTTGCTGAATACATGTACAACGGCATTTTAGATTTAGACCGTGACATTTTGGAACAACTAAAGATCATTGCCAAGCGTCTGGATATGAAAGAATTTGAACAGTTGTGCGATAGCCATCTTCCAAATCACATGCACCAACCCGCTTCTGCTGCTGCCGTTGCCTCCTTCTCTAACGTTCCCCTGATTCAAACAACTATGCCAATTCCTCCCATGACATCATCTCTTCCTTCGCTCGGTTCCACCATCTCCACCTCCATGCACTCTGCCCCATCTATCACCACTCAGGTCATTGATGTCAAGCAAGAAATCTCGGAGGCCGAACTGGCCCAAGTCAAAAAGGATACGGCTGCAGTTTTTGGTCAGGAATCGGAGGTGTCGTCGCTGGCTCCAAACAAGTCGGGAAATGCTGCCGGCTTTGTTATTAGCCCCAGCATAAAAACTGAACCGGTCGGTCCAGAAGACGACAAATATGGCCACTTGGGCATTAGCAGCAGTAATCAAACTTTCACATCGACCACCTCATCTTCATCAGTTGTCCCAACCGCAGCATCCACATCAATAGCATCAGTTCCAGCATCATCTACAGAATTTGCCATTCCTTTCTCAGAAGCAACAGATGTGAAATCTACCAGATTAAAAGTCACTCACTCCTATGACCCTCCTCTTATTTCAGACTTGTCACCGGTTTCTTGCATTGTTGAAACGGTGTGTTCCAAATCCAATCACATTAATATAGACTCTTCCAAACCATTAAGTTGGCTGTCTTCTTTCACCGCCACTACTGAAGGCTCAACCACATCAACTGCTAATGAAGCTGTTTATCCTGTAGGACTTTTTACGGCAGGGGGAGACAACTTACCTTTGTTAACAACAGAAACTGTTGATGTTAAAAATATTGACTTGTATAAAACAGATTTAACTTGATGTCTGTAAACTTAGATCACAGAAAACAAAGAAAAAAAGACAAGCTTCTGCTAAGCTAAGCTTAGTAAAAAGAAATCTGTGTTCATGTTGATATTGGGACTAACAGCCTTTACCTGCTTTCTTCTGGTCGGGTGAAGTATTTATGGGAGAGTGGTTTGTCCAGGAATTTACTCATGTTTTTCTCTGCCAACTGATATTTTATATACAATGGAAATTTTTTATTTTTGTATTAAAATGATGAAATAATTATTTTATATTTTTACTTTATTTTCTCTCTGTCTCTTTTAACCCTGATTTGGATTTTCCAACAAGCATTAATTGATGAAAGGTTTTTATGATCCTGTATTGTTGGTGGTGGTGGTGGTGGTGGGGGTCTTTTACATCAGGTTCCCTTCCCTGGTAAATTCGGACTCTGCTCAACTTCTCACAGCTGAATATTACTTTCTATACCTCATTTCATTTTGGTAAATTCATTTTATGCTTTAGCGATATAGCCCCCCCCCCCCCCCCCCACACACACACACACACAGACAGACAATGGCCTTCATGCATTAATCATCTGCTCTCAGTTTAATTCTATTCTAGTTTAACTGGTATTGTTGACATTAATCATTATGCCTTTGGTACAAATAATTTTCTTTAAACACACTGGGCCTAAATCAAGAATGGTTAACTTAAACATGGTAAATTAGATGATGAAATGATTTACGTTAGGTCCGAGTGATTTTAATCATTCTCCCCACCCCATCCTTTTTTTTTTTTTTTATAAAAAAAGTCAAATTGATTGATGGGGCATAGCAATAGGCTTACCTGTGTTAAAGTGGTTGCCCCAGTCCAGTGGATTTCACCTCACATAGAAGCCCTTTTTATCTGTGGAATTGCAGTGTGCCATAAAATCTACATGGATCCACATTTCAGAAGAATATTTTTTTTAGATCATCAAATTCTTGGCAAGCAGAACTGACATGATTCTGTAGTCTGAAAGAGATGCAACTTGGTACAACTAAAGGAGTGAGACGTGTATGTTGACACAAATATCAACCTTTAAAATGGAAATATTTTTTCTTTATGGAATTTTGAGTAAACATGAAAGGTTTTAGTTGTGTTCTTGAACATTGTCATTATTCCCTAAATTATTTTGCTTAGTTTTTCATCTTTGTTTTCTGAAATGTAATTATTTCTCATCCTTGCAGGGGTCCTCAACATTTTTTTTTTTTTTTTTTTACCCAATAGGTGCTAAGTCAAAATGTCCAAAATCAAAAGGTCCAAGGACAAAAAATCTATAGGCTACTCAATGTCACTAATATGTCAAACTTAAGTTTATTTACAGTAAACATTTTTTGAGAGGTGAGAAACAAATTTAATTGGATGTTAAGATGTTTATGACCCCAAATCATTTATTGTTGGGGGATGAAGCTACTGATTTTATCATTAATAGAAACCATTCTGTGGGGGCGGTGGGGGCCATAAAACAAAATGAGAAATTTTTCTTCAAACATCCTTTGAATTTTATCCTTGATATGAATTTTTCAAGACTCATTTATGCAATTGAAAATTCCTTAAATGTTAAAAATAGAACTTCGAGTATTTTTTATCCAAAATATACAGAAGAAAAATTCACATTTTTGTACATTTTCATAATTTAGAATTTTCACTGTTCATGTATTGAAAAAAATAAATTTATATCATTGATAATTACTTTTAATTATATTTAAATTTTAAAAAAAACAGGGTTTCATCAATGATTTAAATTCTCTGCCACAAACTAAGCAATAAAAGTACCAATTGACAGAGGAGGATAATCCTTGCATCTACAAATTAAGTCAAAAGTTGAATAAAAGGGACAAAACAAACATTTTAAAATCTAAATAAAACAAATGAATGCATACCACTTTATTTTTAGATTTTCAATTCAGAACCATTAGAGAACATATTAGATGATATCTTGAAAAAAGAAACGCTCACTAAGCAGAGGGACACATTGAGAACAAACATTAAAAAGTTCATATGATACAAATATAATTTTACCTTAAATCGTGCATGGGTTGAAATACTATAAATATAAATATAATTAGTAAAGAAAAGTTGAAAATAAAAGATGCACACAATAATAAGATAGAACAGTTAAAATAAATAAATATTTGGAGTCATAAACAACTTATTAAATTTGTTTCTCTTCTCTCATAAAATGCTTATTGTAAATAAACTTATGTTTGACATATTAGCGACACCAAGTAACCTATAGATTTTTTGTTTTTTTTGTTTTTGTCCTTTAACCATAAATCAGAATGTTTTTCTTTTTCCAAGATAGAATACATCAACAACGAAGAGGGTGTTTAAATTTGAATACATGTACAGTAATTGGATTTAATTTATAACTAATTATTAGATAAACTTGAGCATATGTCAGTAAAGAAAATGTTCGATAGAATGTCAGGATAATGGTATTTTCTGTAAATAACAAAAACATAAAATCTTTGGAAGATATCAACTTCAAACGTTTTTTGTTCTTTTTTCTAAGATGAACCTTAAATGTTCAATGACATTGGGAACTGGTAGCCTAATAAAATGTTCTACTTCACTAGAATGTTCCTTGTATCATTCAGCTGCAATATGATGAATGGGGTGCACTATCACTTCTTTCAGCCACTCTGGCTTTCTTTCTGCTAGGAATTTGAAACCAAACCTTTTATTACTGGGGTACATCATTCTCATTCCTTCTATGAGTATTTTGGTAGACATGAGTTACTCTCTAAGTGACTTGTTCACCACTGCCATAGCCTAGTATTGAACTCACAGCACTGTTAAATCACTGGAACTAACCTCTATATCCACTGGGCCATGTGTCCATAAAGACAAGAACAACTTAATTTCTGGGATTTATAAACCTAATGTTCAGTAACCATTTTTTTTTTTTTTTTTTAATAAAAGAGCTCATATTGCAATTTTGACACTAATGATTTTTTTTTCTGGCACTTCATATTACTGGTTCCCGTATTATATTCATCTCTATGCTTGCTCAGCAATTTTTGTAGGCTTGCATCTGAGCTGATTTCTTAAGCTTACGTAGTTTCCAGTGGCGTTTCCTATCTATTATTTCAGCTTCATCCCATAGGGGGAGGTGATCCACTTTCTGCCCCCCCCCTCCAATGTGGTCAGCTATGCCTGGTTTTTCTATCTCCCATGGTGTTACAGCCTTGCGATGTTCTTGTAGCCTTACCTTAAGGGAGCAGCCTGCTTCTCCTTTATATTTCTTTCCACAGCTACATGGAATGACATACACACAGTCCTTAGTGACGTCTTCCTCTGTTGGAGAGGGTGGGGGTCTTACTCGGGAAAGGTCACTGAACCAAGGAATATTATTCCTAATGAATCTTGAATTCCTTCCAGGATCACCAACTTATACAGTCTTTTGATTAGTTTATAAGACATGATGACTTGATAAAAGTTATGACCCCTTTTAATATGTCCTTGACTAGTAAAATATAGTACTAGCAAGGCTGCACTATATAGTGTGGTCTTGGTAGTGGGAACTTTTCCAACTTCCTAATTAATATAATTTGGGCAATATATTGGTGACAGATTTTGTGTTGAGGTTGTTGTTTTTTGTTTTTTGAAATTATTTTATCATTTCACCTCAAACGTGGCAATAAAACCTGAAAGGCACACTGAATGTTAAAGAATATGACAAAAAAATTAAGTACGAGTAAATCAACCGTAAACATAGAACTTATGGTTACATTCAGCCAATTCAGCTGTAAAATGAGATCTAGTTCAGCACTTAAATTCAAATATCTCGATACCAAAGATGAACAGTCACCAGAACAATTGTGACGAAAATATTTATAGGAAAGGAACAGGAAAGCAATGTGACGGCAGTGGAAAACGACTGAAGTTGAGATACCAGGTCAAAAGTACCAATAACAAAAGTACCAATAAGTCAGTAGTTGGCATCAGCATAGATACTAAGTTGAGAACAGTTGCCATTCAAGACAGACTGAATCAGTTCCTTGTGTAGACACTTGAAAATATTGTTTTCCAATATACATAAACTGTTTAAATCAAGATAAAATGGTCACTATTTATTTCTTATTTTTGAGTTTCAAAATCATTTCAAATTTAAGTTGAAGTGTTTCATGTTGTCATGTTTTACACCAGAAAGCATCATCTTATATATACTTTATAGACCCGTGGGTAGGAGTGAACATACATAGCATAGTGGCCCTCTAAATTCTATTAGCGCAGAGGCTTCTTAAAGCGTGTATAGATGCGGCTGAGTGGGGGGTGCCAAAATACAGTTTATGAGCAACATGAAACTCTCTTGCATTTAAAAAAAATTTTTTTTTAAAAAAATAGTGAAACTGAAGTTGATATGAAAATTAGAAAGAAGAAATATTTTTATTTTTCAAATTACTTGTTATTTACATCTGTTTTCAATGTTCACACAAAAGAATTAAATAAATTTTAAAAACATTTGGTCTGTTGTGGTTATTGCAACAAGCACAAATTAGCAATTTATAAATAAACACGATGGAATATTATTGCATACATGAATTTGCTAAGATTAAAATCTTGGTAAAAATTAATTGATTTACTTTCTACAATTTCATCCTGTTTAAAGCCAGAAAAATATTTTTAGGTTGTATTTTTTTTTTTTTTTTTTTTTTTTAAGACTACTTTCTCTAATGAATTTTTGGTTGGTTGCTTTTGTTCAGCAGCCTATCAAACTTTATGGGTCATTTGATGCTGAAATCTAAATATATAATTTTTTTTTTTTTTAATCGTATCACCTCGAGCAGGGCGGTAACGCCACTGATGTGCAGGGGGCTACGTAAGAGTGATAAAAAGAAAAAGTGAAAAGATTGGAAAAGAGAAGAGAAAGCCGGAAAACCACATCCTAAACAGGGAACAAGGCGTGAGCCTCTATACCTGTTCAATAGACATGGGTGGCGTGTCAAGCTGGGCGATAGTTTAGTCTATCTACTCCAATTGAAACAAAAAAATAAATAAAAGAAAAAGAAAAAGAAGAAAAGTGAAAAGATTGGAAAAGAGACATCTGGAAACCACATCCTAAACAGGAAACAAGGGGTGAGCCTCTACACCTGTTCAATAGATGTGGGTGGAGTGTCAAACTGGGTGATAGTTTAGTCTATTTAGCATGTAATTGTATTTTATTTTTGAAGATAATGGTTTAGGGATACAAGTTTTACTAATCAACTTGTAGGTTATAGAACCCAATTTGTCCTGCTATTCCACCCATAGCTGGAGAGAGAAGAGATGGATTAATACCTTTTCCCAATGATATTTGTGCATAAGTGAATGCAATGAATTCGACTGGAATTCAACAGTAAATAAGCATGAAGACTTTTTTTTTATTATTCTTATTCATTTGGCATAAACATTTGTACGATCTTCCTCCTTTCTAGACTTTAAGCAACTTTGTTAATTCTTGCTGTAGGGTATAATTTTGTGAACTCTGACCTTTGATATTCTAAGCCAAAATTCACCCTGAATGTTTTAATCAAAATTCATTAGCATTTATAGTAATTCATTGCCAGTTTATAATCTAATGAGGACTAATGCAGATTTTGGTAGATTTAGTAACCTAAATAAACAAGTTTTATCTTTACATTTAATATTCATCCGTTGCTTTATCACATGTGGCACGTATCTGACGTTTGAAACTATACCTCGTTTTAGCAAAACTGTCTCTCGGAATTTTAAATCATTCCTTATTAAATCTCTGAAGAAGCTTGTTATAAGTGAAACGTTATATTAAAGACTCTTTTTTTCCTACTTGTTCTTTATTTATTCTATTCATCTTGTCGAATTTCGATCCATATATTCAACTCATTAAATTTATATATAAAAAAAATGCCTTTCCCCTTTTTTATGCAAATATACTTCTAATGGTTATGGCATCAGCATTGAAAGACATTTTGAAGATGTGTTTGAAAGAGAAACATTTTTTCAAATTTAAGTCACTCAGAACCAGACGAAAAGACAATAAAAAGAAAAATTGTAAACGTTTTAGAATCAAGGTACTTATCTGACAGACAAAATGTCGCCAAACTTTCACTACTATATCACCGTTACTATCGCAGATGCTTTTGTGCAACCAACCTGTATCTTCACAGCTAGGACTCGCTTTGCCATTTTAACAGTGGCAAACCATCTCCCATTCTCTTTGCATTCCTTTGATAAAAAGCAAGATCCACTCAGACTAATTCTTCTCCAGAACTGCTACTTTGTGGAACAAGCTCCCAAGAGAATGCTTCCCTGTCAGCTACAATCTCACTCAGTAATCCACTACCTTGAGTGAATCTTTATATTATATTATGGACTGTATATTATCATGTTTGATAACTTATAAACCTCAATACACCTAATCTCCCAAAATAAAATAATTAAAAATAAAAGATTTCCAGTGAAGTTGAGTTATTTGTTTTATTCCAATATTTGAGTACAATTCCTGGGTGTCCAAGTTCATATTATTCATTGTAAGTATGTTGGGTGGGTTTTTGAAGAAGACATTCAATCTAAACTCTCATGGCATTACACAGTTTGCAGGAATTTTCTCAGAGGTCAGATTGCTTTCACAAAAATTTGTAGGTATTTTACAAGTATCTATAAAAGTGATGAGGGGTGGGTGTGGTGATAGATAGATACAACTTAGCATCTGCATTTTGGGGTTTAGCTCGGCGGGAGTTGCACTCGGCGGGAGAATGCTAACGACACCTTGAAATTTTTCAGAAAGCCAAAATTAGGGGTAGAAAAATATATATTATCACCCCACAAAGTCAGGGATCAGTTTATGTATTGATCATAATATAGAATCGATCACCCCACTTTATATTATCTATATCTATACATGTTTCCCCCCCCTCCTCCTCTAATCCAATAGAGACATTCTATATTGTTATCTGTATCTATAAAAGTGACGAGGGTGGACGTTGTGTAAGTATTTACGATGTAAATTCATCATGTTTTTTATTCTTATTATTCCTTAAACTACTCGAGTGAAACTGGGCTAAACTGCTAGTTTTTCTATAAAAACTGTGTTGGCAACTAACACTATTTCTAGTAATTTCACTCATAAGTAAAGAGTATTTTAGAGGGAGAAAATTTTTTAGATTGCCAAAATTAGTGAATTCAGAATTTGTAATCACTACAATATTAACCCGCTGAAGTTTAGGGTTAATCATTATCTTCCCCACATATCTGTATAAAATGTGCTGTTTAGCTTTTACTCTCACCCTCTACATTGAGTGGTTCCTTGGCTTGTACAAATTGAACATTATTGTAAAGGAAAAAATATATTTTTTTTTATCCTTTTCTGACAGTTAATAAATTGTCAAACATTCCATTTGTTTTTTTTTCAATTTGAGTAGATAGATCTATCTATCGCCCGGTTCACACTCCACCCATGTCTATTGAACAGGTTAAGAGGCTCATCCCTTGTTCCTTGTTTAGGATATGGTTTCCAGCTTTCTCTTTTCCGATCTTTTCACTATTACGTAGCCCCCTGCACATCAGTGGCGTTACCACCTTGCTCAGGGTAATACAATTTAAAAAAACAAAAAGGCTGCAAGGTACAGCAACTGAAGAATTGCACTGAATTAATAATAATAGTAGCAAAAAGTAGAAATAAATAAATAAAAAAGCAAATTAGTCTGAATAAAACAAAATACAATGGCTACTTCATTAATGTCTGTTCTTATGGCAACCCTTCAAAGCTCATTTCTGTTGCACAAACAAAAAGAAATTAATAATTTGACTTTAAAAATTAAAAAAAATATGCAATTAATGAATGAAAAGAATAACAAAGCATTATGAAATCATTGTATTTTCGCAGTTGTTTCCCTTACACTACATTTGTGGGTCGGAAGAGAACATTCTGGACGCAGTTAAATATGAAGTTCTGCTGATGTGATGTCTTGAAAAAACGTATCTTTTTCCTTTAATAAGATAAATGCGAAAATAAAATTGAAAGTTACAAAAAATGGAAAACATTTAACCTTAAGGCGAGCAAAAGAAAAAAAAATAAACAGTAGGTTTACTGTGTACTCCTCAATTACTTTGGCAATGTTTGTTTTAAAACCTATGTTTAGAATTTTAATAACAAAAATGTTACACAATATTTGTTAGATTGCTTATTTACAAGATTCATTTTATATTTGCAATATCATAAAAACATGTGAAGTAACTACAATGCAATATTTATTATTTTATAAAGATTTATTGTTGTTATTTACCATATACTTTTTCCAGACATTTTACATTATTTTCCATCTAAGATTGCTTTTTTTAATTTTAATTTTTTTTCTTTTTTTATAATGATGATTTAACATTAAGTATCCCTAATCAATAGAAATACCTAGTGAAAATGATAGACATCTTTTAATTATACACAAAGAAAATCTTGTCCATCCAATGAATAGTGAGATAAATGCTTAAAATATTGAGTGTTTGCGATCACGTCTAAAATCTAAAATTAAAAAGATGTTTAGTTCAGAGGAAGAGATGCTCTCAACTTATTTTTGTAACTTTATGTGGCAAGAGCAAATGAAGGGCTGAAAAATACAGACATACAGGCAGATAAACAGACACACACACAAACATCTTGCCTTTTATATATATATTATCGATTTTCTGCACTATTGTAAGAACTGCAACCTTGAAACTTCTGAATATCGTTTCTTATGTCTTTTTGTCTACGAGTGTATCAAATTTGATTAAAATCGGACCACTCCTTCTATAACGCGATTTTTTCGATTATTAATTCGATATTTATCGGGGGTACCTCGACACAAAACCTAGCTAAAAACACTCGCAGATGCTTATAGTACAACTGTGTAAATTTTCAAGACAATCGGTTCAGCCATTTCGGAGTCTATAAGTAATGGACACACACACACACAGAGACAAAGTTCCATTTATAGATAAGTTTAGATTAGATTTAGATTTAGATTAGATAATATATATATAAACTGAGAAACAAGGAAAATATAATAATACAAATATAAAAATATATGCCCCATTAAAAATCCCTTTCAATAATGTATATATTGGATTTGTTCATAAAACATATGTAATATCAATCATCCTATATAGCAGTAAATGCTAGACAATTTCCTCACAGATGAAAATGAGACAGCAGAGATTAGGTTCTACAGAAGGATGCTGAGAATAGCATTAACTGAACATGTGAGCAATGACAAAGTTTTAAGAAAAATGGAAACGGAAATGATACTTCAAATCAGATAGAGGCAGTTGACACTTTTGGGACATGGAATGAGGGAAAGAAACATTGATGGATACAACTGTACAAAAAAACAACCTATTTCACAAGCTTGAGTAAACCTTGATGTCAGAACAAAGAATGGGAAGGATAGCAGCAAAATTGATTGCTAAGAGCTACAAAGAATAGGAAGTTGTGGAGAACCATGTTGTAAAAGAACACAGCACATAATAGTAGATCTATCTATCGCCCGGTTCACACTGCATCCACGTCTATTGAACAGGTTAAGAGGCTCATCCCTTCTTCCCTGTTTAGGATGTGGTTTCCAGATTCGTCTTTTCCAATCTTTTCACTATTATGTAGCCCCCTGCACATCAGTGGCGTTACCACCTTGTTTGGGGTGATATGATTAAAAATAAAAAAATAAAAAAAAATACAGGGAGCGATTGATAAATTGTCATCTAAATTACAGAAAAATAAAAAATAACTGACATCATTTTAACACATATTTACCAAAATAATACAAACATCTTGAAATACTAGAGTAAATTTATTCAATAAAAACTACCATTGACTTTACCCACAGCGTCAAATTTCAGAATCCTTGCAACTCTTCTGTACACTCCCTTCGTTTAAGTTGGTGAATGCTGCCATAATCCTTGCCTTCAGTTTGTCTTTGGTGCTACAAAGACTTCTTTTTTTTTTAGTGACATACACAACTGTCGCCAACCTATAATAATCAAGGGAATTGCAGTTTGGGGAGTTAGTAAGGTGACCAGAAATTGTCTAACAACCATGATTGGATTCTGTTTGTGTGGCTTAGTACAGAGTCCTGTTGCCAGGTATAGGGTCTTCCAGCAGCCACCCTCTTGACCTAAGACAGCACTACCTCCTCAAGACACTTGACATAGACCTCCATGTTGAGTCTGATGCCTGTGAGATGAATGAAAGTATAACATCAGTAGTGATCACTCCAAACACCTTCATAATCACCATTAGACTCATCCAACTCTTTCCAAATCCTCTGCACTGTCCTCAGATTGACAAACACTCTGAAATGTTTGTATTGTAACTTCATGCATGAAGGCCAAGCAGTGCAGCATGCTGTTTTTAAATTTCTGGTGGAGTGAATTATGTTATGGTGCTCAACAGACCCCACTATACTGTGCATTCAACAAAATCAAAAACAATGCACATGCATAAAATTAAAAATGAATGTAAAAAGTGCATCTATTGGGCCATCAGTAGAGAATACAGTAGAGAATGCAGCTAATTTAAAACTGACCAAGTGATAGTAATAGAGTTAGCCAGTGCCAGTCTTTCAGTTATAAATTCTTTCATTTTAAGAATTCACTGATGACCAGTATAATTTGATTAGAGAGAAAAAAAAAACTAACTATATAAATGAACTGTAATTTTCTCAGATGTTGGGCATCAATTGCATTATGTAGGTGAATTATCGATATCCACAAGAAATTTGCTTAAATTGACTAAGAAAAGTGAAGACTTCAACCCACATATTTACTTTAAAAAAAAACTTTTTTTTTAATAATCTTACCTTTACGCACCAGTCAGTCAGAAGCCATACATGATACACACTTGACTGAATGAGCAGAACATTTTCTTGTAGTCAGTTGCCATTCTACAATAGACTGGTTGCCAACCAAAGCTATAGAATCCAATCTGTCCTGTTATTTAACCCATAGCTGGAGAGAGAAGAGAGGGAGTAATAACTTTCCCCATGGGGATTTGCGCGTATGTGAATGCAATGAATTCAAATTCTGCTCTCCAATTTCTCAGTCCAAGACAATATCCAATGCACCTCCATACCTTTATGCGAGAAAAAAATAAAGTGTGCCAAAAGAAGTTTTTTTACCTTTGACACCATTTTTACCATTTTAACTACCTTCACTCCTTTTGTTCTTCAGAATTAACAAAAATATACACTATTTATTTATAAGATTACAAGATTATAAGATTACAAGATTATAAGATTATAAGATTATAAGATTACATAGAATGGTTGGCAAAACATCAGCTAATTGCGAATCAATTCAAACTTTATAAAGTAAGTAAGAATTTCCTTATAGTTGGTTCACATATATTAATAATTTAGTAAAATGTTTATAAATTTACAAAATCATTTTTATTCTGATTCTAATAATCACTTTTTAAGAAAGACTAATGTGTGAAATAGATTTTTGGATTTTGTGCCCCTGTGAAAAATAAATTCAATATGATGTGAGGTTGGTAGAAATTGTATTTTCAAGTTCAAAACTTCCTTGGCTGGGTTTGGTTTTCCTAATTACTAAATTTATCACTTCTTCATCAATCATTTTGCAGATTAGTTGAAGCCATAAAATATTCTTAGATTGTAAGAATTTAATTTTTTGATAAAAGTTTACAATTTAACCCATAGCTGGTGGGAAAAGGTAAATTCATACTTTCCTAAGGGTTTTTATGCAGAAATGAATGACTGAAATTGGAACTTGGCCCTAATTTACACCACCCACACACTATTTTCAAACAGTCACTCATTTAAGTAATGAACAAACTCAATATGGTTTCATTTCAGCGACTGTGTGAGAACTGCTGTTTCAGTGTGATACAGCTGGAAGATTTTTTTCAGTTAGCAAGGAAAGTACAGTATTATATCATTCAACCAATGTAGTGGTTGAATATATTCTTAAGCCTGACATGGAGTGAATCTAGGCAGCTTTCAAGCTTCACCACAGTTCTTAACTAAATTTTAAACAGTTTACAGTTAGATAGGACACATCCTTAGCTACATTTTAAAAAATCTTTTTCAAATTTGGTTCAGTAGAAAAAAAAATTACATCAAAATATGTGACATCTGAAAAAGGAGACTAACTACAGAAGTATGTAAGTGAGTGAATGACTAAGATTTATTATTAGAAACCTTTTTCTTTATAACTTTTTGTTTAATATTTTTGCATGCAGTTTTCAACATTTAAATTCTGATATCTTATCATTTTTGTCAAACTTCGCTTATCACTTATTTTATCAGAATTGATTATCACAATTATAATTTTTTGTGTAATCAATTACATGTTTTTCTTTTTAATATTTCTGAATGTTGTTTTCAGCATTAAATTTATATTAAATTAATAGCAATGTCTAGAAAAATGCAGGCAGGAAGAGTAATCTTAAGATTATATTAAAACTTTGAAAAGTAAAGGACAAGATATTCTAGTGAAGTAAGAAATTTCTTATTTTTTACTTCACTAGAACATTATGTTCCAGTTATGAATCTGGTTACACTAGATGAACTTTGGTGATATTAGTTTAGGATTAAGCAACTTTATGAATTAAAAATTACTTGTTACTTTACATTAACACATAAATAGGTTAGCAACTGATCAACAGCTCATTGATAATCCTGTTTTCAAATGGTTGTTTTGCAATTTTAAGTCACCATATAATTTGAAGATCTTTCCTATTTCTAAACCATCACTCTGTAAGCAAAAATACTTTCTGCCGTTGAGTAATACCTGGTAATTTTAACAAGTTGGCCAACCAGCTGACTTTCTCAATTCTATTTAAAAGAGGATGATTACTTTTCAGAATGTTCTACTGCTTTTGCATTTTAATTTTCAAAAGATAGAACTCTTTATTCTCCATCTTTGAAAATATCACCCCCAGCAAACCCGTTTTTCTACCAAAAAGAGACCTAAATGAAGAGAAGGAGTGGATGGATAAAAGGTTCTTTTAAAATTAGAAAATATGCTACTTAAAAGGTTTGAGTAACGAACTGAAAGTAGCAACTGTTACATGTTAATTTTAATGAAAGAAAATAATAAAAATGATTGAGCAAAACTCAGTAAAAATAGACAAATATTTAATTCACAAAACATTAGATAAAAATATTTACAAAATATAGTTTTGCATTCAAATAGAAACAGTTTATTACTGGCCAGCAAAGTGTTACGAGGAAGAGAAAAGGAGGGAAAGTGTCAAATACCTTTACCCAGTTAAGTTGGCTAGGAAGTTAAGTGCTATACTTTTCGGAAATCCTTAAATGGGTATATAAAGACTAATTAATGGCTTGGTCAATTAAAGAGGCAAAAATATATATTTACCCAGATTGTTCCGTGAGGTTCTCTTTCAGGTTTCAGTTGTTCAGACTTTTCTGTGAGATTCTCTTGGCTGGATATAAATCCTTGAATCTTAACCGGAGTTGATATGACAGCAAATCCTTTTAACAACTCTTTCAAGTTTTAGTTTGTCGTCGACTTAGAGAGATTTTTTTTGGCTGGATATAAATCCTTGAAATGAAACCAGTGCTGATGAGGTCAGCACATCTTTTTATCAACTGTTTCAAGTTTTAGTTTTTGTCAACAACTTAGAGAGATTCTTTCGGCTGGATATACCTCCCTGAATCTTAACCGGAGCTGTAGAAGTCAACCCATACTATCAACTAACTGCTCTGTGCCCAAAACCTATTTTCATAGGGGGCTAACACCTAATTTACATATTTCTAGAATATTTCGAATTCTCTCAACTCTACTGGAATTTTCTACAATCTTCCAAAACATTTCTAATTTCCTTATTTTTACGACTACTTTCTGAATTAAAACTTTTTTGTAACAACAAGTAGGACTCAATAGAGTCCATTAACATAACTTTTTATACATTATTAATATCATTTTTATATAAAAATGCATCCTTATAACAACTTTTAAATTCTTTGTAACCCAGTATGTTAAAAAGGAGACAAGAGCCTACCTTGAAGATGGTGAAAACTAGATGTTAAGGTAACAATACTCCCAGATTCCCAACAGGCCCAACCTACTTGAAATTTGTAATGTAATAATTACAGGAAAAAAAAAAAAAAAAGAGAGAGAGAGAGAGAGAGAGAGAAGGAAAAAAAAGAAAAAAAGAAAAAAAAGCACCAGTCGTGACTCTTGGCCTCTCTGATTGGCAAGTGTTAGCATGCCCAGGTGAATTAAGACAAATATCCCAATTGGTGCCAGACGTGCCTGTCATTTGCTGAGCTAAGTAATTGGACACATCACCAAGATGCTGACACACACAGAGAATATACCCAAAACAAGTTGAGGTGTAATAATACTGAGAAACATTAGACTGTTTGAGCAAACTGAGCCCACCTGATCTATCAAAATTCGTGACCATATCAGGTTGTAAGGCATGAACTTTATATAGCCTTATCAGATTGAGTGCCATGAAGAGGAGGATATTAAGCTTCATATATTTGTATCCCAGTGTCATTTGGTTGGCATACGCTCGTCATCATGAGAAAAAAATAAAAACATTCTATTGCACATCTAGGTGAAAATTTTCCTTGAAATTTAGAGAAATTTGAAAAGTCAAAGGTTACTTCACATGGAATTTATAACTTGGTTGGGCCTTTTTAAAAATGCACTTGGTTAAATTATTACAAATGTAGCCCAACTTACTACTTGTACCCCTACTCTGCATGCTAAACAAAATAGTAAAGCTTAGGTAAATAAATCTGGACTTAAGATCTTACAATGATTAAAGTTGCTTTGAAAATTCTAAAATTAGACTTTCATTATTGTTGCACATTATCATCAGTTTTTCAACCCTCAAGTGCTTTTTATGTTTTTTTTTAACTTACAGCCTATAACTCACTAAATATTTGTTTCTGTTATATAACTGATTAGGAACAGTTGCAACTTACCATTAGTCTACAAGAAAATTTGTTCAGTAGTTTGCTAAGCATTTGAACCTTTCAGATTTAAGTGCACTTAATGGATTTTTTTTGTCAACATTAGTCAATGTTCTTGATGAACCAGAATCCTAGATGAGCTGGAAAACACTTAAAAATATACTGAACAGAGAATTAGGTGAAGAGGTTAAAATTAAGTATGTTATGTGCACTCCAGGACTTTATCATTTTTTGTTTTCCTATCTTTGCTTAGAGATAACTGGAAATTTCTTGAACAAGACCAGTAACAATCCATGAAATGGTGTTCATTGAAAGTGGACATGCCCAAATACCAAATGAATTCATTCATGACATATGCAATTCCATTCAAGTGTTGCCAGCAATGACTGAATCAGAATGAAAATCAATATGAAAACCTACAACAAAAAAATAATTCTACATGTGAGTGAGAGAGAGAGAGAGAAAGAGAGAGAGAGAGAGAGAGAGAAAGTATGCGAGAGAGAGAATGTCTGGTAAATTCCAAAATTAATTTAAATTTCACTCAAGTAATCTATTAAAATTATCAATATCAAATCCGAATAGGCACCACTCAATAAGTCCTGGGCCTTGACATATAGATGGTATCACTAATAAAAAAAAAAATCCATAATTTTTATGAAGTGCTAACCTTCAAATGGCACATGACAAAATTTGGGCTAGATCGGATTATTACTTTACAAATTACACTTATTTAAGTGAAGCTACTGTTGCAAACTGCATATTTTCAAAACAGTGGAAAAATCTGAATATTGTACATTAATAAAGCATTGCATTCTGATGGGGAAAAAAAAAATAGTTCAAGCAAAGCAATGGCTTGATAAGTGTTTTGGACTACTCCATCAGGAGCAATGGTTAAGCAGTAGTATGCTGACTTTAAATGTTGTCATACAGACACAAATGATGCTGAACGCTCAGGTCACCCAAAATTAGCAGTTGTCCCAGAAAGCACCAAAAAAATCCACAAACTCATTTCTGGCTGATCGTAAATTGAAATTGCATGAGATAGCAGATGAGTTGAACATATCAGAAGGCATTACCTTGAGAAAAAAGAAACATCAATAGTGAATATTATATAGCATTATTGGTGCGTTTGAAAGGAGAACTTGCCAAAAAAATAACCACAAAAGAAGCAAAAAGTGATCATTCACCAAAACAATGCACCATGTCACAAGTCAATTGCAAAATTACATGAATTGCACTTCAAATTGCTTCCACGCTCACCCTATTCTCCAGATCTGGCCTCCAGCAACTACTGGCAGACTTCAAAACAATGCTACAGGGAAAGAGATTTGGCTCTAATGAAGAAGTGATATGGGAAACTGAGGCGTATTTTGAGGCCAAAGACAAAAAGGCATTGAATTGTTAGAGAAGCGCTGGAATCAGTAAAATAAGAGATGACTTTTGCCTAAAACTTGTTTTATTAGTTAGGCCTGGGATTTATTGGGTGATATGTTAGTTTATGATTAGACTTAAACCTATTCAGAACTTTTCAGATCTGCTTGAAGCAATGTGTATATAAGATGTATGGGTAGGTATTTGAAGGCTATCACAATGCGTTTAGTTCTCACATGAAAGGAATGTTCAATCTAAACATGCATTTGACAAGAGGCATTGTTCAGTCTGATATCTGGATTCTAATCAAGCACTATTGCTTGCAATTTTAAGACCAAAATCAACAATCAATAAAATGCTAAATTGGGTGTATGTCTGTGAGTAGAGTGTGCAGAGTTATATAAAAACCTTGAAAGTTTTTTTTTATTGAAAATAATTACTTGATAACAGGAAATTTACACTGACAAAGCTATAAATGTAGCCAGAAGTGTGTTTGCATTTGGTATGAAATGCAAATTGTTTTCTCCTTTCAGAAACTAAGGGATTCAAAGTTTTCACCTACATTTACCATTTACTTAAACATTTAGAGTAGGTACCTTCATGACGTCATTTAAAAAAAAAAAAAAAAAAAAAAAAAGCATAGTATGATTAAAAAAGGTCCCAAACATAAAACAAACTTTTCCCCTCAAAATGTTTATATTATTTTAAAAATTTTTTTTAATCCTTTCTAACATTTTCAAAATTTCATCAGAATGTTTTGTTTTGAAAAGTTTTGATTGATTTAGTGGCTAAGAAACGTTTTACTACTGTTTTACAATGGACACCAAATGATTGCATTTGCTACTTTTTTTTTTTTTTTTTTTAGGTTAAACACATTAATTTTGAAATGCTCGCAAAAATCAAATAATTGTTGGATTTTAATAAAACTTTCAGTATTCATTCACAAATGAATGAAATTACTTTTGAAATTATTTTTTAAAAATCTTCACTAAAAACTTTTTTTTTACCTGTTACCCCCCCCCCCCGCCCACACACGTAAATCCATGAAATGTTAAATTTTAATTAGTTGCTAATTTTTGTTTTATTAGTTCAACGCAAGACTCATTGGAGAATATAAATCACCTATTTTTTTTCATCTTAAGTTTGCATTCACTATCCGAATGCCTTCTCCAAAGAGTAAAATAAAAAAATGCAATAAAACTGACATAATTTAATTTGATAATCTGTTAATACTGGAACTATTGAGGACATTATACTACTAAGAAAATTTTTTTCAATTAATAATAAAATTTTAAAAGAACTGTTTTCATTTTTTTAAAATTTTTTTATTATTTAATAATATATAAGCTTTGAAAAATATTTTTAAAATCTCCAAAGAATTGATTGCAAGTTTTCTTTTTAGTTAAGAGCTGAGTATCATATTGCCTATCTAAAATTGAAAAGTTTAATAAAAATTGTTGACCAGAAACATTTTAAATTAAAAAAAATTGTTTGTGTTTATGTTCCATTTTTGAGTAAGTACGATGTTCCATAAGAATTATAAGGTTTCTATAATTATAACATCTGCAGTACTATGAAAATTAAATTAGATATTTTTACCATGCCTTAAACTTAGTGATAACTTAATATGAAAAATACATAAAAATATTAATAAATAGCATAAAATAACTTAGTTTGGTTATTTTAATTTCATTCTTCCTTATTAAATTAAAATTATTTTAAAAGAAATTTAAATCTTTAAATTTTTATTTATTCAGAAAGCATATTCAAAATGTCTGGCTATAAATGTAAACTAAAATTATATTAAATATTATATAATTGCTGAAATTATTATTTTAAATTTTACTATTTAGTTAAAAGGAAATTAAAATTGTTTTTTTTTAGCCTGTATGGACGCCATACTTTCTGTCTGACAACTTCTGAATCTCAAATCTTTTAACACCCCTGCATTACCTAATCGTTGTGATGACAGGTAGGGCTACCATAGTTGAAAAGTTTGTTTTTAATGTAAATTTCTGGCAATAAGGAATTATTACTTGATCGAAATCAGATAAAGGTAAGTGTCAATTTTAAAAATTGACTTAAATGACGTGTCAGCAAGGTATATTTTATTTTTGTAAGATTTTTAAAACAGAAATTTGGTTACTGTTTACAGAATGTGTCGATCAATCAAAAATGGTGGGCAATTTAACTTGAATTTGTAATCTAATTTTTATTGAAATCCGGACAATCAATATAATTTCGGTTTAAAAAATACCAATGTATTTTTCTTTCAGGAATTAAAATTTAATCTCCTGGCTTTCAATTAAAGCTAATTTTAAAGCTTGAAGAATACTTATTTATCTTCAAAATTTTAATTTAAGTATTGAAAAAGTCGAAAAGTCACTGAAGGTGCCTAATTTAGAGTCTATTATGCTTGAAAGATCAAATTTTTTTAAGTTAAACTTAAAAAAATTCAAAATAAAAATTAATAAAATGCCATTATTACATCCTAGATATTGAAGAATTTCTTTTAACTTAAGTTACAAGCAAATGAGCATTTAAAAGAATCCTATTAGAAAGATATTAAATTCGAGAGAAAACTAATTGAAAGAAACCTAATCACATTTCAAATAACTTGTCCGCAAATTCATACTCTAGTGTACATAGCCTATGCTAAAGTTTGACAGGATGAAATCAAATTAGAAACAAAGATTGCAAAACATCTTTAAAGACAAAAGTCTCTCTCCTCTTTTTTCTTTCTTTCTTTGGGGTTACGAATAATAAAATAAAATAAATTTATACAGCTACTGTCTTCAGAGAATACAAATACATTAATGAGATGAAAGTAGCCGCACGCTCCAAAAGATTGTAGTTGCAAGTTGGATGTATATATTTTTTGAGATATATATAAGGGAAGCTCTCTTTCTCTCTCTCTCCACAAATTATATACAGGGTGCAGCAGAAATACATTCCACACAATGGCAAAACAGTGTCTTCATTTGGTTAATGTTTTGCAATTATGTGTGAGACTTTCAGTTGCACACTCTTTAACAGAATTCATTTGATAAATCAGAGAGAAATATCTTTCTGGTTGAAGCAATATTGCGTGTTTTGAATATATACATACTTTAGTACAAATTACAATGTCATTGAAATGCAGTGATGGAAAGAAGAAAGAAAAAAATATTTGTATTTGAAGATTTTAATACAAAAATACACATTAATATATATATATATATATATATATATATATTTTACAGATTTCTTATTTCTTATTTAAAACCTCTAAGTTCACAGACATCAAGTTAAATCTGTTTTGTACAAATCAATTGTTTTAACACCAACAGTTTGTGTCGTTAACAAAGGTAAGTTGTCCCCCCCTGCCGTAAAAAGTCCTACAGGATAAATTCCTTCATTACTAGTTGATGTGGTCAGGCTATCAGTAGAGGAAGTCGATACAGCTAACCTATTTAATGGTTTAGAAGAATCTTCATTCATGGGACTGGATTGGGAACACACCGTTTCAACAATGCAAGAAACCGGTGACAAGTCTGACACAAGAGGAGGGTCATAGGAGTGAGTGACTTTTAATCTGGTAGATTTCACATCTGTTGCTTCTGAGAAAGGAATGGCAAATTCTGTAGATGATGCTGGAACTGATGCTATTGATGTGGATGCTGCGGTTGGGACAACTGATGAAGATGAGGTGGTCGATGTGAAAGTTTGATTACTGCTGCTAATGCCCAAGTGGCCATATTTGTCGTCTTCTGGACCGACCGGTTCAGTTTTTATGCTGGGGCTAATAACAAAGCCGGCAGCATTTCCCGACTTGTTTGGAGCCAGCGACGACACCTCCGATTCCTGACCAAAAACTGCAGCCGTATCCTTTTTGACTTGGGCCAGTTCGGCCTCCGAGATTTCTTGCTTGACATCAATGACCTGAGTGGTGATAGATGGGGCAGAGTGCATGGAGGTGGAGATGGTGGAACCGAGCGAAGGAAGAGATGATGTCATGGGAGGAATTGGCATAGTCGTTTGAATCAGGGGAACGTTAGAGAAGGAGGCAACGGCAGCAGCAGAAGCGGGTTGGTGCATGTGATTTGGAAGATGGCTATCGCACAACTGTTCAAATTCTTTCATATCCAGACGCTTGGCAATGATCTTTAGTTGTTCCAAAATGTCACGGTCTAAATCTAAAATGCCGTTGTACATGTATTCGGCAAATGCATTTAATGCTTCCGTGCTAACTTCCTCTGGGAAATTCACTTGCAGGAACTTGTGTGACAAAATGTCTGTACTGAACACGGAAAGCAGTTTTGGACACACAGCAGAAAGGACAACCTTGTGCACCTGAAAAACATACACGAGAAATGATCTCTCATTAAGTGAACAACATAAAAAAAACAAAAAAAAACAACATATCTAGTAAAACAATTTCTTGGTGATATGGAATTATTTTGGCATGAGATAAAAAACAAAAAATAAAATAAAAATTGTTTTCCACACAAAGCTAAAAAAATTAGTATATTAGAGATGGCTTGAAGAGATTTTTCTTTGATGACCGTCAAGAAGCAATTTTTTTTTTTTTTTTGCCTCATCCTTGACTAATGAAACTTAAACTGTTGTCTGCACAAACAAGTTTTATCTGTTGTCAAATGAAATAGAAGTTTTAATATTTGGAGAGAAGTCTCAAAATGTGTGTGTGTGGTTGAATAAGGTAAGGTTAATGGTACAATCTCTTCACTGAAATTATTTTCTTTCTACAGAATCATTGGGGGAGGGGGCAATAAGAAGGGATGTGCCAGAAACAAAAGGCAATCAACTTACCATGACAGTCGATGATCCATTGCCTATACCAGCATCACATAACTTTCCACTTTTCCAGAGAGAAGCCAGGTTGGACATGACACAACGTTGATGATCTGCGACAACAAATATTCGTTTTTCCCGGGGTCGAGGCTTTTCTACAGGCTTTGGCTTAGCCACTGCTACTTGGACTGGGGGTGCCAACACTTGCACTTGCCTTGGGGCAGCTTGGACAGGGGCAGGAGGTGGAGCTGAAACCTGTAAATGTTGTTGCACCTGCATTTGTGAAGGAACCTGCAGAGGTGGAGCAGCCACTTGGGCTGTTTGAGCTGCAGCCATCTGCCTAGAGGGGGAAAAAAAAAAAAAAAATTTTTTATTTTGTTTTAAAATTTCCCCAATTTTTTCTGCCACAAGTAAAAATAACTGATATTATTTTGTTGATCACAGCTTAAAATTGACAAAGAATTTCAAGAATTAGTAAAATATGCTAAAAGAAACCAAAGAGTTCTAATCATGCAAATGTCACTTTAGTTCATTGTTGTAACAAAGTACGAAAGAAAAATTAACCCATGTAGCCTATAAGAAATGTTGATAAAAGGAAAAGAAAATAAACTTACCTTCTCTCTTCAAAGCGTCTGTTTTCAAATCGCCTTTCCTGAAAGCGTTGCTCATCAAAACGTCTCTCATCAAACCTTCTATCATCAAGCTGTTTCTTTTGCAATTTGGGAGCAGTAGGCTGTGGAGGAGAGTCATCAGGAATCAAAACAGTTTCAGAAGAGACTGTTGCAGTAGCTATTTTCTTCCGGCGGCTGTTTTCTGGTTTACCAGAGTAACCTTGATTTGATGGTCCAGCCTATTAAAAGAGATTAAAATAAGACTCATTACAAGACTATTGTTGGTCTGATGTGTAAACTAAAAACAATTTTCTGTATATTATGAGGTAACAAACTAAATTAATTCTTTCATTTAAAGTAAAGCTAAGAATCTTAATTATGGAATACAAAAAATTAAATTTTTAGCTGAAAGGTTAGCCTAGATATCTTCAATAATTTATCTATTACAGATAAACTTTCTACACTCACTGCAGTATAAGCAAATATACCAAACATCATTTATAAAATTCAAAGTTGTTTCTTATCCTAAAAATTTATTTACAAATTACTGTTTTTGCAACATGAGAATTTTTATATGGTTGCTGCAAAATTATTGGAAAGTGAGTAAAGTAATCAGGCCTTTATTTCAATTTTTCTATGACATTTTTAACTCTTTAATTTTATTAGTATTAGCTTCATATTATAACTCATTTTCTTGTGTTTTAATAGTTTGGAAACTTGTCTAGTTTCACAATTATAAAGACAATTTTTTTCAAAGTGACCAGCCTTTTTGTTTCATAAACTTTGAACATGAAAATAAAATTGCCATTTCAATTATTAATCATATTTGTCAAAGAAGCAATAGAATAATTCATTAGAAGATTAACTTCCCATAAGCAAAAAGAACAGTGTCTTGATTTACATATATATATAATGCACCACTGATTCACTTAAAGATGACCTCCCCATAATGCTAATATCAATATTGACTGACAAGCAAAAGTAGTGGGATTGATAGTAATTGTTCAACAGGTATACTTTTAACATCAACACCTTTTGAATGTGCAAAATTAATGCTGGTTTACAAAGTAAATTATTTAACAATATGCATTCAGCTGAATAACCAACAAATTTTTTATTCAGACTATTAAGTGACTATAATGTCCTTAATTTATATTATTTATTCAAGGAATTAAAAGCTTATCAAATTAAATAATGTCATAGTTATATTGCATTTTTTAATTTTATTATTGGGAGAAAATATTAGGAAATGAAGGCAATTTAAAAAAGAAAAAAAAAAATTCCTCAATAAGTTCTGCATTTAACTAATAAAACCAATTTTCCTAAAAACAAAAAAAAAAAAAAAAAAACTTTTAATATTTTATGAATTTACGTGGAGGGGAAGAGAAAACTTTTTTTTTTTTTTTTTTTTTAATAATTTCATTCATTTGTGAATAAATCCTGAAAGTTTCATTGAAATCAGACAATTTGATTTTTGCAAGAATTTCCAAATCAAATTAATGTGTTTGTCCTCCGAAAAAAATCTGAGTTATGTTGCATGTGTAAAATACTATTATTAATTTATATATTTTTAAACCATTAAAAGAACCTTAAAAATTGCCTTTATTGCATCAGCAGGTGACCATAAATAAATATGGAGAAATTTGAGTTTGAAAAACATCTGGAAATTCCTGCAAATGTTTCATAAATGTGGATTTTAATGAAAATTTTCAAGATTTATATACAAATTAATCGTAAAAAATTTTAAAAAATTGGGTCTTTCCACTTAAAAATTGTCAAATGTTTTCATTTCTTTTTTACCCGAACAATGTCGGATTTGTGATGAAAAAGCAAACATTTTGATTTAAGGAAATATTTACATTTAACCATTCTTGCACTAGCTTTTTACTAAAAAGTTTTTAGTCATTTAAATATTTTTGCTGAATTTTTGAGTTTTCAGTACATTGAAGTACATGACTTTGGGACATTTTGAGTAAAAATACATTATTTACAAGTCAGATATAGAAAACAGTGAGACACTGCAAACATGACAATACAAAATTATTAATGGTCAAGAGAGTTAAAGAATGTAAGGCTGTAATAAAAGCTATCGGCTAACTGGTAATGGTTACAAATGTCTATTTAAAAAGTATTTTAGAAAACGATCAGACTACGCCATCTGTTGGTCGATAAAAGAAAACCAAGGGAAGTAAGCGAGGACGATTTCGTTTCTACCACGCTGACTTCATTAACGGCTACAATCCATGCAACATAACACGAGTGCGTAAAAAAAAAAAAAAAAAATGTTTAAAAAAAAAAATAGAAGTTTATTTTTGGGTAACTTTTTACTCTTGCACCCGTCTCCGTTTAGAGCATGATCAATTCAGTCCCTACTTTACCGTCATTTGCCAGTTGATTACTTAAAAGAAAACAAACAAAAAAAAACGTAAAATAATATCCAGTTTTGCTTCTGGGAAGGAAGGAAAAAATTTCCCTCTATAGAAAAATATATGCAGTGACCGGTAATTAGAGAGGAGAGAATAAAAATGTACGTCCGATAATATTAACAAAAACAGTGTCAAATTATTTTTATTGTTCAAGAATTTAAAACATTTACTAAAAATGCCATAATACAAAAAGTAAGTGTCACAAATTACGTGATTAATATTTTGTTCAAATAAAACAAATACCAGCTTCAAACTTGAGGTCTATCTCCTTTTCCTTGATAGAGGACTAAAATTTTTTTAAAAGGAACAAAACATCTGATTTTTAGTGTTCCTATTCATTTTTACAGGTCTATTAATGAGTCAAGATACGGGTCACATATCAGCAAACAGCCACAAAAGCGGAAATAATAAAAAAGCCTATTATTGGCATTAAAAATGTTAAGCGAGTGTGGAATGAAATCGAAACAGGAAGAGCGCTCAGGTTTTTATTTAACGTTTTCATTTATTATCATGTCCCGTCTCCCAAGATTCGTTGTAAAACGAATCTACTTACCTTTAAACTCTGAGCTACACACTTGGAATGAAGTTCAGACTTTTCATGAAGGAGCAGTTTACTTTTCCTATGACAGGAGCCTAGATCAACATTGCCCTGCACCCACGGATTCTTCAGAGACGACCTTGTACTAGAAAACCAATACTTTTGGCAGACAGCACAACTGGCCAGTGGATTTTGGTTTGGCCGCAGTTGGACTAACAGCCACGGGTAGGTTTTCTGCAACTGATTCAGAGAACTTAATGTGCTTTTCGTGTACCTGACCACAGTGTCGGTTCGAAATGAGGAAACACCACCCTTGGATACGGCGACCCGGTGAGACAAAAATCCAGTATCATTATGGTTATCATTTTTTTTATAGTTGCCGCCAGCGACACTGCTGAGCAGTGATTTTCGACTGAGAAGATGAGGAGGTGACTTTCCCCAACGTTGGTTACTGCGATTAGTAGTAGTAGTAATATTAACAGTATTTCTGTTGTCCATTTCATGTGATTAGTAGTCGCATCCACTAGGTCACTTGCTAAAACAGACAGAGTGAGAGACACGTAGACTGGAGGTTAGCGAACAGATGAATGCAGTTTTACTGCAACTGAAGAACTACTACATGATAGCATTTCCAATATGAAAGAACCACTACATACAAATGGAAAATTATCTTTAGAGCCACATAACCTACATTAATTAAAAAGATAATAATAAATAGACCATACGTCTTGTTCTTCCAGAATTACACATAGAAAGAGAAAAGTCGTCGGCACTGTATTTTTTCTGTTCTTCTTGTGATAAACTTGAGGATGATAAATTGGTTTTGCACATGACGATATCCTTTCTTTCACGACTTACCCGACGACAGAGTTCTCGTTGTTGTTGGTCGGCCACGCGAGGGCGAGAAAATGATGAAACTATTCGAGTTGAACAATCGGCCGGGAAATTTCCATAAGTAGACGAACGAGAATCATTAGTAAAAGTAGTTGTAGAGGTGGTCACTTCAAGAATGGTTGACTGGCCATCAAATAAATTCTTCCTCCTGCAGAGATCAATTATTGGCGGGATTTTACCCTGAATATCACAAGATGACTCATTTTTTGGTAAATTCCGCTCACAAAAATCCTCAACACCGGCAACACAATTCCGAATTTGATTAATAATTGACTTTATAATAGGTTCACAAAATTTGTGCTTTGTCTGCAGATGCTTGGGCAGGTTTCGAAATTTGCTGATAGTAACAAGGCACGATCTGACTGGACAGTCAACCCTCTCTTCTGAACGTGGCCCTTTGAATTTACGAACAAAAACCATTACAAGGATCTGCAAGCAATTAATGACGGTATTTAGTAGCAAAGCGGAAAACGACTGTCTATAGCAACATTGTTTATATATCGAAAGAGAGAGAGAAAAACAAAAAAAAAAAACTAAATATAAGAGGAGGAGGAATAAGAAAAGAGTAATAATCCAAATTGTTTAAGATGGCGTCGAACGTTGTTTGCTTTATGTTTTTACTCTCCTAGCTACTGCTACTACAATTCTATCTGACCGTCTGTCAGTCTTCTCCGGCATGAAATGATCGACTGAGCAGCAGTAGTAAAGGAGTGAAAGAAAAAAGAGGAAAAGTCGCACCCAAAGTACGAACTTTATGGTACAACATAATAAGTGTTACTGTTATACACAACATAAAAGAATAAAAATAAAACCACAAGTAGTCAAATGTTTGTAAGAACAATATTGCTCTTTCGAAAGATTGTTTTCTGCTCAAACTTAAATACGGAAAACCTTACGCCAAACCGAATTACCGAACACTCCAGAATTGCAATTATAACCCTACGCCTATTGTAAAACGGCAAAGAAACATACGGAGACTATGTGGTGTTTTACTTTAAAGCATTTTTTCATAATCGTCAATTTTTTAAAACCATAACTCAACTTTTTTAGACCATCACAAATCAAGTTTTAAGTTAGAAACTTAAAAAAAACAAACTAGAGAATGTTAAATTAAGTATCGCCTTGGTTGAACAACTGCAGTGTAAACAGAGCACACAGAAGTTGACGATTCTAATACTGTACAAAATGAAAAAAAAAAAACCAACCTGAACGTTATTTTTCTTTTTGTAATCAGACCACTTGTGCATGTCGAAAGCTACTCTATTCCGAGTTTGTTTTGGTAAATCCATGTTGTAGATACGCAGAGTGGATACACTTGTGGTTCTTAGACAATGGTTAGTATAAGTCTGTGAACAACCAACTTCCCGAGAGATTTCTCTCATTCTAGTACCCAGCGTGTTCTTTCCAACCGGCATATTGTCATACCAAATAATTTCGTCTCTACCCACATTCTGCTTCCCTCGTTGCCAGAAAGCATCGCACATAGGATTCAAGAGTTTAACGTACTTTTTAAAGGAAGCGAGCGGACACAATTTACTGCCAGGGATTTCGTACATACGCATCTCCCCATCGCCAGTCTCGGACCCGTCTTCTGAGCGAAGTGTCACATATTCTAAACCCTGGGCTGACATCTCGACACGGAAGTCGACTTTCGTAATCTCTCGCAGATTATCCCGACCCCTGTTACATAAATGAAGCATCAAGTCAATAAAAACTTTGTTCTGTAAACCACGGGGTGTACTCTGATCCAGTGCAGGGGAGGCCATAATTTTTTGCATATCTTCTTCAGTGATGGGATTCTTTCTTTTTATAGCATCTTTTCCCATTGCCTTTAATTTGACTAAAATTATGCTAAACACTTCATTGGCCTCTTTAAATTGTTCGTCTGTGATTATGTCCAAACGAGACATCTTCTTGAAGTGACGTTGCAACCCATAACGGAGGGTTATCATGGATTTCCTCGCATACAGCTTGCCACTAACCTGTCTCACTTCGGTGTAGAATTTGCGGAGGAAGCTGCATAATTCAAGAGCAGGTTTTCTCTCCAAAGCAGAAAGCGAAGTGTGTTGCGATCGACAATAGTCTTTTAAAATCTTGACAGCACTTTTAATAATATTCTGTGTGCGTATAGATTCTTCTAAATCTATAAGTTCCACCACAGTGCCGTTAGCATTAGGCAGATGCATTTCACCCACCTCCGATTGCTTCTGTTGGCCTGGGTTTACGTCAGATGAGCTATTCGACGCCATATTGCACTATCACCATTAACAACAACGATAACAACAGATATATAACTTAATCCGACAAACTATCACGGAAAGTAAAAACATAGAAATGTTAACATAATTGAAATGTATTTAACCGTTTTTAAATTGATAAACTGCAAATTAAATCTGTCAAGCAGGGGGAGAGAGGGAGGAAATAGCAGTGTGTGAGAGAAATATTTGGAGTCTGCCGGTTTATGGTTGTAATAAAAATAGTGCAATTAAAGAACTATTTATTTACAGGAGAACGTGCTGGCATTAAAAAAAAATCGAAATATAGTCACTATACAGCTTTGGTATCGACTATTTTCTTTTACTTATTTCCCGTTCGTCTTGCTATAAGTTGACGGCCATCTTGTGCATGGCATATACTTATTCCCATGGGGAACAGTGGACTATTGACCGACACTGGGAATGTCACGTGACACGTCAGCAACCAATGAGAAGGCTGATAGTCCTAAGCTGGCTATTAAAACAGCTGCTAAATGATAGGCAGGAGGGATTTAGCTTAGAAATAGAAAAACAACAGTGCAATATTTTGGTTGGAGAGATTGAAAATAGCTTCTTTGTCTTCGTCATTCGAAGACGACTACTATTGCTGCTGCTATAAATAGCTAGACAAAAACTGGCAACAAAATCCATGCCTATTATTATAAAAATAAACATATCAAGGACATAAATAAGTGAAAAATATGAAAATTTTCAACATGAAATGACAAAAAAAAAAGAAATTTTGAAATTACTTTTCATTTTCACTCACTTTAACACAACTGAAAAAAAAAAAATTTATAGGAATTTAGACGTCTTCTGTAATTTTAAAATTACTCAAACACAAAAATGCATTAGTTTGAAAGGATTCTTGAAATTAAGAGAATCTCCTGTAAAAAGAGAATTAGCAAAAATATTTAAAAAATAAATAACCTGATAACTTCCTAATAGCGGAATGGGATCTGGATGCTTCGGTGTAGGTCCATTTCTCCCGACAAAATGCAGGCTACAAATATAAGTCCACGGTTTGACATTATTCACAGTAAAATTAACTCTGCCACAAGCCATTACCCAACGTTCACATCGAGCTAAGTCGCTGCGAGGTTTTGGAAAAGGTAACCACCAAACTCCCTTCATTTCGGGCCTGTGGGGATAACGACTGTCGTTTGTACACGTCCCGTAACTACAGTGACGATTTGCGACCATTATTAGTTTATTTTACTTAATCTAATAATTAAAAATTATGAATATCTATGGTTTAAAAAATGAGAGGGAAACGATACGGTTCTACTTTTTACAGGAGACCAGATTTCACTACTTTTCTTTTATATTGGGAAAAATTGAAGCAAATCAATATTCGATAATTTAAAAATATTTAATCCCTTAACTTAATTTTAAATACATTCTGATAATAGAATAGTAAAGTTGTATTTACAAATTTTTACATTAACCGTAATCAACTTGAAAATATTGAGTTTTTCGTTTGTCCTAAACACTTTAAAACTATGTTCATAGGACAGACATCAGATTATCGTGTACAAATAAAAATAGTACATAATGATATGAATGGATTTGTTGGGAAATTTCTAATGAACTAAATATGTAAAAATATTATTTCTAACAATAATAGCTCATTATTTTAAAGAAAAACGTCATATTTATGACTATGTGGAAGTTGTCCGATAACAAGCTATATAAGGAAGACAAGCTGTATTAATTCATCGAAAAAAAAAAGAAAAAGATGATTTGCCTTTTTAACTTTACATTGAAAAAAGTGATCACTCATAATCGTGAAATCAATTTCTCTAATTTTCAAGTTAAACTGTTAAAAGCATTTCAGTTGATAACGCAAGCAAAACCATAGATGGCGGCTATGAGGAAGCAGCAGGAGCTCCCCCTTCCCTTTCTAACAACCAAGATAGTGGCAAGCAACACAAAAGTAAAACGGAAGAGTGGTCTTTTCTTCACTACTACTAAATATACTGGATACAGTCATGTATTGTAAAGACCAATTTAAAAATAATGCAGTAACAAAATCTAAGGAGGTTAGTGGCGTTGCTTTAAGCTAGCTAACAAATAACCAAATGCTCAGAGAAAAACAAAGGAGATATTAGACAACATTATTTGTTGAGTGAATTGGTTTAGTCTTCTTAAACCAAGACAATTGTAATTGGCGAAATTTTTTTTTTAAAGCGAAAATAAAAATATGGAGGGGGAGTAAGACTACGAACTTTCATTCAAAGCAATCAACGTTTTAGATTTAAACTAAATTAAAAACAATTATAATGAATAAAGAACATTAAGAAAAAAAATGTTACGTTTTACTTTTGTAACTTTTTGTTGTATACTTTTTTGCTTTTTAACATGATAAAAGTTGTTAACTAGAGGGTAAACTTGATTTGATCAGCGATAAAAAAAACAACAACAAAAAAAAAAGTCAGTACCACTCGCACCATACATGTAATGAAACATGTTTAACAGTAAGAGAGGGAGGTAATCAAAATTCAATTGTGGCTTTAACACTAAAATAGGTTATTAAAAAAAAAAAAAAATTATTTATTTTGTTAGACACTTGACCGACGGTTTCGGCAATATAATCAAGTCAATAGCAACAGTTATGAAAACAGGTACCCTCACTTCCAAAATTTATGTAAGGCACTAACTCGATAAAAAAAAAACAACATGTATTTAATGTGCTGCATTACAAATTTTTTTGCGTTTAACAAAAAAAAAATGTGCAGGGTTTAGGCGTCCTTCAATACTTCCTTGAAAGTAGTTAAAAGTTTAACAAACTTTTCTTTTTTTTTTTTTAAAGAAGTTTACATTTTGACTAAGGGTTAATTCATTATACAAAGTGCAATAATTAAAAAACTTCTCCCTTTAATTTTTTAAACATTTCCATGTGGAAGTTGTCCGATAACAAGTTAAGGAAGACAAGTTGTATTAATTCATCGAAAAAGATATGATTTGCCTTTTTAACTTTACACTGAAAAAGTGATCACTCATAGTGAAATCAATTTCTCTAATTTTCAAGTTAAACTGTGAAAAGCATTTCACTCAGGATTAGGGTTAACCCAAACCCTGTTAAAAGCATGTTAGGGTTTGGGTTAACCCTAACCTTGAAATGCTTACATTTTGGGGGTTGGGATTCCGTACGCGTGAATAAACTGTTTCTTCTAGACATGAACAGCACGGAAGTAAGGCATCCGAGTGTAGAAAAACAAACTTACTTGTGACACAAATATTAGATTGACATTGCTATTTTCAACGGTAGTGGGGATTGTAGAGGTAGAATTTGCATCAGTTTCAATTGTTGTCATAGGATTATGACCCCCATAAAGAATTCGATTTTTACGTTTTCGGTAATCGGTTTTTGGAAAGATGGTCTGCGATGGTGTCCAAGGGAATATTGTGGGGGCTGGGTTTTGTGAGGTAGGTTCTCCATCAACAAAATGTCTTGAACATACACGGTGATGTTTTTTTGGTCCATCCCAATCGTCACCACGCCGTATTAATTTAGTCCAAATGTGACGCATATACGGTTTTTTTTTAGTGGGGAACGGGAAAAAACGAACACCGCGCATAAACGGATAAACGACAACGCTTTTACGCGAGTCTGAATGGCACTGAGGCACGACACACCACCATTTGGCTTTGTTACGCACAGTTTCCATCCTTGATTGAAGTTACCATTAAATACAGGTGGACTAGAAAAATAGCTGGGGGTCAACTGTGTCAGAAATATGGTAAGGCAAATTAAGCGCTAAGAAAACGGAAATGGTTATGCCTTCACTTAGCATTGGTCACGTGACTATCAAGGGAGATAATACACCACTGCAAATGAGTGGGTATTTGCAATAAAACATTCAAGGACTACATATGAGGGTTGAGCAAATATCACTAAATTTGTAACTATCCTCACTAAGTGATTCTGAGAATAAGCTTCAGATATTGGCCCATTAAACAAGTGTCATAAAATAGGTACTAGTTTGTATTGAAAACATGAACAAAATATAAGTTCCCATCTTTTTTTTAAATATATTTCTCCAATTCTTTTCAATTAAAATTTAGGTCATTAGAAAATTCTATTATTAATTACAGTAAATATAGAAAAAGGCAGATTACAAATTATAACAATAAAATTACTCGAGAAATTTAAAAAGTTGTTTAGTCGAATTAAATACATAAATCTACTAATCCTGTCTCAATTGCTTATTACATTTTACAATAAATCTTCATTTTCATGGCTGAACAAATATTTCTTTCTCCTTTTGCGTACCTCATTTGAACGTTTTTTGGTTCCCCTTCTTCGGTTTGGACTAAAATTGAAGATTGTTGGAAGAGCATCCGATTTGAGCCTTAATTTCACTTTGATGCCCCAACTCACCAACAGATCTGGGTCTTTTACATAACAGCTTTTCTCGAAATGATCCGAACACAGACTCGAGTATTTAGAAGGTAAAAATTCTGCCCTGTTCACTCGAGATAACCATTCGGCGTGTAACTGCGGTCGAGTCTCTTTGTCAGGGAATCGAAAAAAGCTCCTTCCGCTCCCTGTCTGATTACTACACCCATAAGCCACACAATGAACCATGAAGAATAATAGTAAATGATATATGAACACAAACAAATTGCTTACAATTTCAATATTAAGACAATTTAAATATTCTAATATTAAATAGATTAGTTTACAAGACTTGTCAAAACTACAAACATGGCTGACTTTGTGTTGCACTAAAATGATGTCATCGATGTAAACTTATCCGGAAATTAACGGAAATGCCCGAAGGGATCAAATCGTATTTCTATCCAACGTAAATATGCACATATTGACTACAAAAAGCACTATTGCTTTAAAATATTTTTTTATTGCTGTAAAAAATTGAACGTTATAAGCATTCATACTTTTATGAAGCAAGCAAAACATTTCTTAGTATCATCGTTTATGAAAGCTAAAATAAAAAAAAGCATTAAGTTGGAAAGTAAAATTTTTAAAATAGAAATCCTGCCAAATTTCCAAACATCCAGTATTTTTAACATTTATTTTATTTTTCTGAAGTGTCCGTTTAATTCAGATTCAAATGGATAATGAAAGGTTTGTAAAATCTGAAGTGTTATATTTAAAAAACATGGCATTATAAAAAAAAAGTCTGGACAATTAAATTAGATAAAATAAGTGGTTTTTATTAAGAAAAACAAAAAAAAAAGCTGTTTAGTTCATAGAACTGAAAAGGAAGATTAGCAATTAAATGGGACACGGTGGCAATAACGTACAAAAGCATTCTGAATAAACTTAGAGAATGATTTAGGGATCTGAAAAATTCAACGCAATAAAGATAGTAACTTGTTTTCTATAGTTTTTAAGTGCCATTAAGTTTCAGATTAAAAAAAAAAAAAAAAGATTGAAAAAAGCCACGTATGCCGTATTTGACAAGCAGATTTTGAAGTGGGTGTTTGAAAAAATAAAAAATAAAAATAAAAATAAAATAAAATAAAAATACACCAATTTGTTTTTCACTAAAATAAAATTCTAATACCATATTTTTTTTCTTTAAATGGGTATCAGTTCAAATACAAAAATTTGGATAAAATCATATTGTAAAATTTTATTCAAAAGAAATCTTTTCAAAAATGGTTAGATATTTATTGAAATTAGAAATTTTAAGATGAAGAGGTCAGTATGAAAACCTTCACTAAGGATAAGAGCTAATGATTTTATTAGCTAAAGTTAATTTTATTTTTATGATATGCATCCTTTTTATATTCTATATTTCTTTAGGGAACTCAGCTGAGAGTGAGAGAGAGAGAGAGGATGCTAAATTTTTAAGTACAAACAAAATTGTTTTATATAATTGATATAAATTGCATAAGTTTGTTTCAAAAAGAGGCTACATTTTGAATAGAAAGCAAATTTTTAATCACTTTTTAGAATAAGTGTATAATATTCAGCACTAAAATAACTAATATAAAAAAAAAGTTAGAACATTTTTTAGAGTTTGTGAATATGAAGAAAAACCCTTTCCTTAAATTAATTTGAATATTTTGAGATGTCTTCAGTTGAATGTGAAGCAACATCTTTCTACTACTGGAGTAAACGTTATTTCAGGAAGGCAGATGAAACAGAACGTGATGTTAGGCAAAGACTTGACAGAGTTAAACAGCAGTAGCTGGAATGAGGAGGAGGAAGAGGAGGCTAGGCAAAAAGATCATAAAAATCAGTACAATTCAGCCTAACAAAGGAAGATATATAGGAAAAGAGAAGGGGAAAAAAAAGTTAGTCATATTTTTTTTAAATGTGCACGTTGATGTTGCAATTAAAATGGAAATTGCCTTCAATGTTTAAATACAATGACATTTATGCTGAGAATTAATACACGCTAAAGGAAAATTGGAAGACAAGTAGACTTACTTGTGACACAATACTCTGATCAATTTTTTTGATTGTAGCAGAATTTTTAGCAAGATTTAAATTTTCACTTTCTAGGGGAGGGTTGTGACCACCATAAAGAACCCGGTTTTTATGATTTCGATAATCAGTTTTTGGAAAGATTGTCTGCGATGGAGTCCATGGAAATATGGTAGGTGCTGGATTTTCTAGGCTGGGTTCTCTATCCACAAAATGCCTTGAACAAATGCGATGATGTCTTTTAGGACCATCCCAATCATCTTCACGTTTGATTAATTTAACCCACATTTGTCGCATGTATGGATCCTTTTGTGTAGGGAATGGAAAAAAACGAACACCACGCATGAATGGATAGACAGTGAGACTTTTGCGTGAATCTGAACGACAACCAGGCACAACACACCACCATTTTGTCTTTGAAATAGTGTTCATTTTTACATAAAGAAAATAAATACAAGCAGAGTGTTATAAAGACAGGTCAACGGAACCTGCCATGCCTTTTCTTAGTAGTCATGTGATTCACATCACGGGAGGTAATAATTATGATGAAAGGCAGTACAACTTGAATCTGATAACAAAGGAAATTTTAATTGTCCTATCTTCATTAAATATGATCATTTTAACCCTTATCAAATACCTAAAATTCAGATCTGCATTAGAGTGAATAGTTGGCAGGATGCTCACAAACCCAGTTCCTCTTTGTTTATTTTTATTATCTGCTGCCACTATTCTGAGTCAATGAGTTTGCCAATTTTTGGCAAAACTAAGTGAAGTGAACAGTTTTAATTTGTTTGTTTCTTTCATTTGTTAATTGCTACATCAAATTTTATTTTTTTTTTAATGAAAAGAACAAAGTTTTTCAAAACTAAATAATTGGAAAAAAATAATACAAAAGAAAAAAAGAGATCATTGTCTAACTTTTTTTTTTTTTTGTAATATACAAATTTTTGAACATCGTGGAGTCATATCCTAAAAGGGGATGACTTTATGAATGTTACATTAAAACAAAGATGGGAGGGTGAAAAAAAAGTTTCACATAACTAAAAGATTATTCAAAACAAAAAGCAATATGATTGCAATAACTTCACTTTCTAAGGTAAACTGGAATGTTAAATATCATTACCTCAAATATGCTTCTCATTTCACCTTTGAAGCAAAGATTATCAGAACCTTTTCTGTATAAACTGTGATAATGTTTTAATTGCATATATAAACATTCAAATAAACAAAAATTATCATAATTTTGTTTATAGCCAATCATAAGTAGGCACCTTCACTTTTGTGATAATTTGCAATAGCTAAGTTTTAAAATGAATTTTAAAAATTAGAAAAAATTAGGGAAGTTTTTATTTTTAGCTTTAATTGAACACCGAAAGATTAAATTTACTATTTCCAGTAAGCAAAATACTAGTGTATATTAAACAGAAATTATATTGATTGGAACCAATTTACTTTTATTAGAGAAATAATATATACTCTTCTGAAACTTTCTTTGAGGAATATTAGTTGATTTAAAACAATCTGATCTGAAACAAATATTTAAGTTAAAAATAGAAAAATGGATATTTAGTAGTGATTTATAGACCTTTTATCTCGTATCAGTAATTTAACAAGCAGTGATACAGTGTTAATAGTTTTACATTGTTCTACAGAGACTATCTGTTAAAACAGTAAATGACAGGTAAACACTTTTTAAAATAAACTTTAAGTAGTTAATCTTACATATGTTGGAAATATTTTCTATAATCTAATTTTAGGAATTTTGACTTTAAATTTACTATAATCATTGATTTTATTTTTTGATAATGTTGTGTATGTTCATCTATACTTTCAAAATGGGCATCTTTAATATGCATTAAAAATTATTCTCAAAATCTTAGTGCATGATTATCTGTAACTGAGCTTTTCAATTTTCGCTTAGAAAATGAGTAAATTGTGACAAGCAGATTTTCAAGGTTTATGAAAGTAGTTGCTTGGAAAAGAAAATTCAGTTTTGAAGTTTACTAAATGAAAAAAAAAATTAATGATTAATTTGTCCGGAGAGGGAGAGAGAGAAAAATATTCCATATTAATATTACAGTAAATTCTGCAAGAATTCAGATTAAATTTTTTATAGGATTTTATTAGAAGAGAAATTGTTAAAAATATCTCAATAACTAATGAAATATGTAAAGAAAGACTTTAAAATTCGAATTTTTAAAGATTAAGCTCATGTTATTGTTAAGCCAGTAGGTTGTGCATTAATTTTTAGCTTTATATTTATGAAAAATCTTTTTATACTAATGTTATGTTTAAGTTTATAAAGAACATATGGGGGAGAGCTTGTGAAGAAAAAAAAATCAATACAACAATCGTTACAACATAATTTAATATTACTACAATATAAATAATGAAAGAATGCATTATTTTCAAATTTAAAATAATGCATTAAATTTTTCACCACTGCCTAAGAAACAACGATTCTGTGAAGTGTGAATTTAGTTTACAGCCTGTTTTATCAATTACCAGATAAAATATTTTAAATGAATGAAAACTTCAGTAGAATGCACAGCATTCTATTTCTGCTACTGGAGTGCGATTTTTAGGAAGGCAGATGTAACAGAAAATGATGTTAGGCAAAGACTTGGCAGTTTTAAATAGAAGTAGCAGTTGCTAGAATTGAAAAAGAGGCAGCGGCTAAGCAGGCAGGAAATCATAAAAATCAATACAAGGCAACCCGATGAAAATGGATAGAAGAGAAAATTCTATTATTAAAATAGAAAAATGATATTTCTTCGCTAATAATGGATAAATGTCATTTTGAAATTAAATTGGAAAGTGTCAAAATAATTTTAAACAAACACCCTAAAGAGGGTTTTTGGCATTTTACTTTGGGTAAGGTACGAAAAGAACAAACACCGCGGCCTTTTCCAAAATCGAGACAACCTCGGAAGTATTTCGCACCACTATTTTTTTATCTTTTAAAATAGCATTTATTTCTTTTATCGACAAAAATGTTCAACAAATAATGACTGATTTCATAATAAACGAAAAGTGACTCTCCTGGTCACCTGATGATTATCAAGGGAGGTAATTAATAATGGAAAGCAATATTTCGATATGATAAACAAAGAGACATTTCCACTTGTTTACATATGATAAACTTGTCAAGTTTTTGCAAATCATTTTATACCCTAAAATATTGAAGCAGATTTTTCTGTAAATTGTACAGTCGAAGTACGGTTGACGTAAATATTTATCTATATTTTGTTCTTATCACTTTTCTTTTTCGATCTGAAATTTTATTACGAAAAAAGTAACAAAATAAGTAGTTAAAAGTAAAACATGAAAGAAAAAACAAATAGTAAAGTAAAAGTTGTTGATGGAAAAATTTAAGATTCTTCCAAAAAGCAATCAGTTAAAACTTAAAAATAATTAGACTGGAAAAAGTGAATTCTGAATAAGATAACCTTCACTTTCACACACACAAAAAAAAAAAAAAAATCACTCCACAGTATGAGTAATTTTTAATAATTGAATATCAGGTACCTAAATCGATAACAAAAAACATCATAGTATGAATAAAAAATGTCCCAAACTTAAAACAAATTTTTTCCATCAAAATATTTATATTATTAAGAGGAAAGATCAAAGTAATTTTTAATTATTTATAAAAAAATTTTAATCCCTTCTAACATTTTCGAAATTTTGTCAGAAAATTTTGTTTTGATTTGAGTCAGCGGTTAAACAAACGAAGACTGTTTTACAATGGAAACGTACTGACATCACCCACTTTAATAATCTTTACAATTTGGTGCTAAAAAGCAGTACTCACAAATTCAGGATAGAAAAAGCAAACCGGCGGCAAATAAGAGAATTTCACTGCAACGTTCTGAAAGGATTCTTTTCAATTGCTGTTGAATGTATTTTAAAACATTTCGAGAAAAATATAAAATGTTTACTTCCGTCATTTTAAAAACATTAAAGTGACAAGTAAGTTCCTAAAGAAATTTGTAATTAATGGTCTACTCACTAGAGAATAAGCTACAAAAAAAAAAAAAATTTTAAACTTACATTTTTTAATCATTATTTCCTACCTGGTTCAAATGTGTATCTGTTAGAGCCCTTTGTTGCCGAGGGATCCAATCGCTTACATCCATAGCGCAGTTTTCGTTAACGACATTATGATCATCACCACAACTACGTGTTTTATCACCATCATTCTGGTTTTTAGCCTTGGGGCGGAGTATTGTCGGTACAGCAGTATTTAACAAATGGTATCTATTAGATAGACCAAGTTTAATTCTATTTAAACTGGCCGGGTGAAACATATCAATAGTGAAATGATCACTACACAAAAAACTACAAAACGACGGACCCTTAAAATTAGGTCGGGTACGTCGCACAAAATTAATCCAGATTTCCTTATAAAAAGGATCCGGGGGAAATCTGTGGTGGCTAACTCCATCCCGTTTTGACTTGCTACAGCCTTTGAGAATACACCTGGTCACCATCGCAACACGAAATAATCGAAAAAGCAAAGTGTAGAAATAAATAAACCAGACATTTAAGAACAAGGTAACAAAACTTAGTCTATACGATAAAGACTTACTCCTACGTCATCAAACAACGTATACAAAACGTGTGACGTCACTACTTTGTATAAACACGTCACATGAATGCGTTATGAATCCAAAATACATAATTTAAGTATTGATTATTACAAATTTGTAATATATATTTTTTCTTTTTTTAATTACAGAATTCTGAATTTTTCAACCTCACTCGCACATATATGAATGATTCAATATTAAACAGAAAACAAATTTAATTTGTCAATATTTGAAAATAGTAACATTTTGGTTGGATTAATAATAATCATAATAAAAACACAAAGTTACTTTCATGGTATACACTTTCCTCAAGATAAACACTCCACTCCCTGTTTCTTTCCCACCCCCCCCCAAACACAGTCAACATTTTTTTTGTTGAATATTGAGCAAAATTTAAATAAAAACTTACATCTGAATTATTTGGTAAAATAATATAATTAGGGAGAATGGCAATGGATTTTTTACAAGATTTCCTTTTCTGTTTGGATTGAAGAGAGAGTGAAGGGAAAAGACTGGGTACAAAGTCAACATTGGCCACATTCGGTATTGGATAGCCACTATGGAAATGGAGGCCACAGATGCGATCGTTGTCCGTTGCCGTCCAATTTTCTCGATTTATAGCCTCGACCCAAAGGCGTCGACGTTGTGAATTACGAGGGAAACGATGCAGACGAATACCACGAGCCGAATTGGCCTTAGTAGCACGCATCGTACAACCAACAACCACACAAGTAGGCATTAGGATTGTTATTATTAAAAAAGTGTTCTTCATATACTACAATGGTGAAAATACGGGCCACAGTGTCGTAATTGCGCATGCCTTTTCTTAGTAGTAGTCACGCGATTCATATCAAGGGAGGTAATTATGATGAAAGGCAGTTTGATAACAAAGGAATTTTTAATTGACCCACCTTTATTAAACACTTACTATATAACGTTTGTCGAGTAATGCCTGCTAACATTAAGAACTGCATAGTCATTAGAGAGAGAGTGAATCATTGGCGGGATGCTCAGTCCCAGTTCGTTTGTCTAACCCACCCTGCTCCTATTCCGAACGTATGTTTCCTCCTCAGCTTTAGTTTGATTTATTACTTATTAAACGAAAGTAAACCATTTTTTTAGAAGTGATAGCGTAAAGGAAAAAAAAAAAAGATTAAAACAAAATATTTTTTAGTACTTAATTTAATTGTAAACTAAATGTCATTTCATTGGAAAACTGGAAATATTGGGATGGAGACATCAGCCATAACCCTCGGTAAATTTTCGTATTTCAAAATATCCTTATTTCCGTGCAAATGTATATGCTGAACTCAAATCAACAATTAAATATTGAAGAAACTTACCTTTTTTAATGTTAACGACCAGAAAAAAAAAAGAAAAAAAAAAAGAAAAAAAAATTTTTTTTTAAAAATCGAACTTTTCGCTCTTTTTGTCACCCACCCAATTTTTTTTTTTTAACTAATTCACTACTTTACACGACTTTAGGTGTAGGAACCTAATTTCAGCCTATTTACTTCCTTTATTGAAATGTCTGAAGAAAATTCTACGCAATTTTTTTTTTCGGAACTCAGTTTCACCAGAAAGTCGCGTGTATTTGATTTTTTTTTTCCCTTATTTTTTGTTGGTATTAATTTTCGAAAAGTTGCGTGTACTTAATTTGAGAACTTTCAAATATAAAATAAATGATAATTGTAGTTTTACTTAATTCTTTCCAACAAAGAAAAGTTAACTTTCCAAAATATGAAAATAAGTGATAAGTGTAGTTAATTAACCTTCAAATATATTGCATGTATTTGTTTTTATTTTATTTTTTTTTAACTTAATTTCAGAAGAAAGTTAACTTTCAAATATATGAAGTGATAAGTGTACTGTAGTTTTACTTAACCTTCAAATATATGAAAATATGAGAATACAATAAATAAAACAATTTTTTTTTTTATCTCTGACCCTAAAACAACTGCATTTTTTTTTTAAAATTGTCAATGTCATTTTTTCCATTTAACTTCCTTTACAAGTGATGTAATTTTTTATTTTCAACGTTAAGTATTAAAAATGCTTTACTGTACTACTTATTGTCCTTTTTATTATTATTATTTATAATTTATATGTATTTTCATACATTTGAAGGTTAAGTAAAACTACAGTACACTTAGTACTTATTTTCATATATTTGAAAGTTAACTTTCTTCTGAAATTAAGTACACAAAAAAAAAAAAAAAATTATATATATGAAGGTTAATTAAACTACATTTATCACTTATTTTCATATATTTGAAAGTTCTTCTATGTGCCCTGTCCCTTCAGGACGTAGGCGATCATGGCCTTCCATGTTTCCTATCCCTGATAGCTCTGTTACACCATGCAATCCTCATTTCATCATCCACCTGATTAGGTCCTTCAAATATGTTATCCGTTGCTTTCCTGTCTCTTTTCCCCTCTATCAGGCCTGTTAGTATCAGACTCTCCAAGCCATCCTTCCTCATTGTGTGTCCCAGGAACTTCAGCTGATGCTCAGTATTAATTTCCTTTTTGTTTCCATCATTTCCAAGACTGCATCATTGCTCACATGCTCGATCCATGATATTCGCAGCATCTTTCTGTAGAACCTCATTTCAGTTGCTTCAAGTTTTTCCTTCATCTTTGATGGTATTGTCCAGCATTCACTGCCATATTGAAGGACGGACAGCACGTAGCAATCTAGTACTCTCTTAGTTTCTAAAATTCTATATTTTCATATATTTGAAAGTTAACTCGTCAGAAAAAATTAAGTAAAACTACAATTATCACTTATTTTCATATTTTAAAGATCACTTTCGGAAAAAAAACAAAAAAAACAACAAAGCGTATTAATTTCATTACAGGAAATAAATAGGCCAAAATTTGTTGCCTATGCCAAAAGTTAATTACATGTCTGCGTGAGAGTTGTGGGTGAAAAAAAGAGCGAGATGAAGTTTGATTTTTTTTCTGGCTGTTAAGATCAATAAAGGTAGGTTTCTTCAATAACTAATTGTTGATTTGAGTTCAGCATATACATTTGGATGGAATTAAAGCTATTTTGGAAAAATTTGAAGGGATAAAATCCTTCAGGACCTAAATGAAAATTTACCTAACCCTCTTTCAATATCTTGTTTATATTTTAATTTGGAGGCTGTTTAAAAAATTCTTTCGTTACATTGGCGGGAAAAGAACGGAAGATATTATGTCAGTAAAAAAATTTATGCAATATCAAGTGTGAACATATCGAAAATTAGCTACCTCCACTAGTTCGCTGAAAAAACACCATAGCATGAGAAGAAAAGGCCCCAAACATAATTTTAAAAACTAAGTTTTTTCATATGCTATCATTATTAAGAGGAAAGACCAAGGTAGTTTTAATTATTAAAAGAAAATCCTAACAGGTTCAAAATTTTGGTTATTAAATAAAAAAAAAAATAAAAAAATTACCAGAATTTACTATGAAACATAATCAAACATCATTTCCTGTGAAAGATTTCTGGAAATTCTTGCAAAAATAAAAATTGGAAATTTTAAGGAAACTTTCAAAATTTATTCATTCTCAAATTTTTTAAAATTATTATTAAAAAATCTTTACAATAACACCCCCCCCATAATTTAATGAAATTTTAAAAACTTCAATAATACCAATGCGAAACTTTAGAGAATCTAAATTTTATTATGGCAAACATAATATTATGCAAATCACTATTTTGATGGTGAAAAACATTAATTTGGAAATTCTAGCAAGAATCAAATAATGGTAGAATTTTGATTAAAATTTCAGGAATTATTCATAAATGACTGAAATCATTTTTGAAATTTTTTTTTTTAGAGAAAATTTTGGTAAAACGTTTGTGTACATGTCTGTGTGTGTTTAGCCCCCCCTCCCCCGAAATTTCTAGAAATCCGCCAGAGTTCCTCCAGATACCTAATTAAATTCAATGCATGAAGACAATTTACTAATCAAAAATTAAAAAACTTTATACAAATAATCGAGCCATTCAATTTTTAAAACAAAACATTTTAAATGTATACGTATGACCTGTATTTTCATTTTATGGGTGGCTGTATGTGATATCAAAAGGTCACACACTTCTTACAGGGGAAGAACAAGAAAATCATATAAACATCTTCAGCAGGATTCAATTCTTTCACCTCACGTCTGTGTATCTTATGCTCTATGTTTCTATATTCAACAAGCTTTGCAAAATTCCTAGTTTCCTAATTTTGTTAAAAAAAAAAAAAAAAAAAAAAAGAAAAAGAGAAAAATGAAATTCACAATTTGTTGGGGTACCTAAAAAAATAAGTTAACAAATGCCATAACATTTCATAAATTATTGAGTTACATGTTATATAATTTCATTCCGTTATTCTAACATTTAAAAAAAGTTTTATATTTTTATTTTGTATAAAACATCTTCAAAAACGTAAACTAAACTAACTAAAATTCTATAAAATACTAGATAATTGCTGAAAATGGTGTTAAATTTTAGTAAATAATTAAAAAGAAATAAACGAAGAATACGATTAAGATTATGTCAAATTCGTCTTCTATACATAGCATTTCTTGACATCTTCCATCAGTCATGTCAATGATAGCTGCTGATAACAAGGCTAGATTCATTAAGAAATGCTTTTATAGTACATCTCAGGCAGTTAGCAAGTAATATTGTTTCAAATCAGATTATGGTAAGTTTATATTTGCTAATTTGAATAAAATGTGTCAGCAAGGTATATTTTATTTTTTGTAATATTTTTAAAACTGAGAATTGGCTTCAATTTACAAAATGTGTTGATTGAGGGGAAAAAAGAATAAAAAAAAAAAGCCAAAAAATTGAAATTTCTTTAAAAATCAAATTTTAGATTCCAATCAATATAATTTTGGTTTGAAATACACCAGAGTATTTTTACTGGAATTAGTAAATTTAATCCCTTGACTTTCAATTAAAGCTTCAAGAAAAATGTATTTTTAAAAATTCAATTTAAATTGAAAAATGAGTGGACGTATCTACATTATAGTATGCAAAAAATTTTGGATCAAGAAGTTTTCTTGAAACTTTTTTTTTTAAATTTTAAATTGAAAGCTAAATGATTAAATTTACTATTTCCAGTAAGCAGAATATTCTGGTGTATTTCAAATAGAAATTATATTAATTGGAATCTAAAATATTTCAATTTAAAAAAAATTTTTTTTGACATTTTTGACTGATCAACACATTTTGTATACAAAAAGTATTTTTTTTTTTTGCAAGATTTTTAAAACTGAGAATTAACTTTTGTTTACAAACGTGTGTGAAAAATGGCTGACAAAATGAAAACTCCCAAAAAGTTGAGATTTCAAATCAATATAATTTCTATTTGAAATACAGAGTTCCTTGTTGGAAATAATAAATTTAATCAATGGACTTTCAATTATAGCTAAAATGAAAGCTTCAAGAAAGCCTTTTTAATTTTTAAAATATACATATCGAAAATTAGCGGAGCTGTCTACTGAAAATTATTCCTAAATACTCCCAAAAATAATTCATTGAAGTTAAGGATGTGCAGGGGGCTACATGAAAGTGAAAAGATTGGAATAGAGAAAATCGGAAACCACATCCTAAACAGGGAACAAGGGATGAGCCTCTTCACCTGTTCAAGAGATGTGGGTGGAGTGTGAACCAGGCGATAGTTTAGTCTATCTCACTACCAGTATTCCAATTTTTTTTTCTTTGCACAATGTTGAAGCCAGAGATGAAAGTAGAAAATTACTGTTGTTGACCTATGACATCAGAGTCTGTGTGTTTATAAACATTATCTTCATTATTTTAAAGCAAAAAGTAAGCATTACTTTCACCGAATCCAGCTAATTCGCTCTGTATCCACTTTGTAACATCTTCAAAACAAACATTGGAATTTAAAGAAATCTAAGTTTATCATTTGCATTTTTCATCTATGAAGGTTGATGTCAAATGTGGCAATATCTTAAAAATATCTAAAAGATTCTATTTACATAGGAAATTCTTCTTTTAATAAGGATTAACTTTGGTTTTATTTAAAAAAGATAATAATCTAGTCTTAAGATATTTTACAAAAAAAATCTTTAGTTCACAAAATTAAAAAGATTATTTGAAGCAAAATGTGATATGGGTCCATCAAAATCACTTCCCTTATACCACAAGAGATTTCTAATGAGAAACAAACATACAACAAAATACAAAAACATTGTATAAACGGAATATATATATATTTTAAATTTAGTTCACAGGTAGATACAAATAAAAATAATTTATCTCTTTAATTTGGTCCAAAATAAAATGAACAAAGCCACTTATGCCATATTTGATAGGCAGATTTCTTGGAAGTGAATGGAGGGGGAAAACAAATTTACTTTTACTTTCATGGCAGACATAAGGAACCAAACTTTGCACCTTGCAAAGAAAAAAAGAAAAAAAAAAAAAAAGATTTACTTAAAAGCTACAAAGTCAAGGGTCACTATTTGATTGATAGAAACTTGATATTGTAAACAAAATTCTGACATAATTATAGGAATTAGTTATTTTCATCTTCACTCAATATTACTACAACTATATTTAAGAAAAAGAAAAAGTTTTATTGCTTTAATGGCTCACCTCAGTCAAGAGGTTGACAGTTCTAGACTGAATTGCTTTTGTTTGTAAGTATGGTGGCCCATTACAAATATTTTACATTTTGTGATTTTTCTACTTACTTTTAAAGGAGTTAATTCTGGAAAACCTTGTTATATAAAATGTTGATTATAAAGAATCCAAGAAAAACTCAAATATAAATATGTGGTTCAGCTTTGCTGAAAAATGATATTCAAAGAAATAAAATTTCCACTGAAAAATTTAGTAAGCAAACTATTTTCAAAATGAAATCTTACAGCTTTATAGATAACAACTGTAGAATTTTATATTTTAAACATTTAAAAAACTAAAGCATCCATGTTTCTTTCAGTATTTAAGGAATTATCTGAAAATATTGTAGAGATGCAATTGCATGCAAAAAATTATCTATCTTGAAGAGAAAATGCTGTTTGCTTGTGTGTGTGTGTGTGTGTGTGTATATACATATATATAGTGTGTAAATGTGCTTGTATTCTTCTTCAAACATTAAATTTCAACAATTAAATTCATTTTAGAACATTTTTAAATTGTTTTTTATAGCATTAAAAAAAAAAAATGCAAATGACTTTTATAGTGATAATGTTTACACAAAAATAAAAACTGTTGAATTCAATGTATAATTTTTCAATCAGATTTTCCAAATCTGTTTTGATTAATGAAAAAAAAAAAAAAAAATTTTTTTTACTCAGATGCACAATTTTCCACCAAAATAGCAGATGCACAAATTTCTTTTGTATCAGAATTAGAGCACCATAATAAATAAAATGGATGTGCGTTGTGGTGCAGTGGATATCGGCTCAGAACGAGAAAGCCGAGTTCGAATTCCAGTCGCATTCCTTACATTCACTTACGCGCAAATACCCTTGGGAAAGGTATTAATCCGTCTCTTCCCTCCAGTTATGGGTTAAATAACAGGACAGATTGGGTTCTATAGCCTTGGTCAGCAACCAGTCTACCGCAGAAAGCAATGGCAACCTACTGTGGGATAATCCTCTGCCCAGTCAGTCATGTCTCGAAAGAGACATGATCGCCCGAGCGTGTGTCACGGGTGGCACTTAACTGACTGGATAATAAAAAAAAAAATGTTCCAAACTAAAAAATAAATTTATCATTAAAATCTGTTATCACTAAGAGGAATGACCAAGGCATTCATTGATTAATAAATTACATTTTTCAATCCTTTTAGAACTTAGAGAATTTTTATTGAAATCTCATTGCTCACTAATTAAGAAATTTTGAGAAATACCAGTTATTGAAAATCTGCTCAGTCATAAAATAAAAAATAAAAAAATGGTATAAAACTAAAGCATTTCATTTGAAGAGCTTTTTTTTAAAATTGCATATATAAGATATATGAACAGATGTCTTTAGAAAATTTTTTTTAAATTAATTTTTACAAGAATTTTTTTTTTAATTAGAATAATTCATAAAGTTTCAAATCTCATATGCCAGCATGATGTTGATCCTATTAGGTGATATTGTTATTAAGTAAAATCTATATTTACTAATCACAAATGGTAAAGCTTAGTAGAAATCAAATATTTTATGAAGAATTTTGAATTTTTATGTATGTGTATAAACATAATTTTGGTAGATACAGGCGTTCCAAAACAAAATTATCAGAAAATAAGAGCAATAATTATTGTAAATTTAAAGCCAAAGCATCTAAAATTCAATAAACCATTAGATTATGAAGAATATTTTAAGATTACTGGGTACTAAAAAAAAAAAAAAAAAAAAAAAAAAAACTTCCTTAATTTTTTAAGTTATATCCACTGTAGAAAAACATTAAAATCATCTGTCATACAATACCTCAAATAAGATGATGCTAAAAAATTAATTTCTACATTATTGTAAAATTAATGTAAATAATATTTGTTTTAAATCAAATTAAAGTATAAATCAGCTAAAATTCCCTAAAATTTCAAAGTAGTATATTTAAATTTTAGAAGATTTTTTTAATAGAGAATTACATTCTAATGATGGCTGGCTAAAAATGTGGCTAATTTCAACAATTTTAAAAAACAAAAACTCTTTCTAGTCAATTTAAATTAGTTTTATAAAACAGCAAAGCATTTTGTTAGTTGGAAATATCAATTTAATCTATTTGTTTGAAATTAAAAGCTTAAAAAAAAAAATAAAAAAAAAATAAAATAAAATAAAATTTTTTTTTTTTTTTTCAAATTTATTTTTAACCTTAGGTATCATTAATGATAATCTGTGGAGGTAACTAATTTAAAAGGAGAACAAAAAACTTCAGTTGAATGTGCGGCATTATATTTCTGCTACTGGAGTGCAATTTTAGGAAGGTAGATGGAACAGAAAATGATGTTAGGCAAAGATTTGGCAGTCTTAAATAGAAGTAGCAGTTGCTGGAATTGAAAAGGAGGCAGCAGCTAAGCAGGCAGAAAATCAAAAAAAAAAAAAAAAAAAAAATCAATACAAGTTAACTTGACAAGGAAAGAAAATTTTATTATTAAAAAGAGAAAAATGATATTTCTTAGCTAACATACTGGTACGTACACATATATAAAAACATGTCAAAATAATTAAAAGAAACAATGTTTATCTTATAAAGAGGATTTCATTATTTCAAATGATAAATTTTCCATACAGACAAAAAGTAAACAAGCCATTTTAATAATTATCATGACAAACAATGTTTGTCCTATGTAGGGTTAGGCCCTTTTAGGTAGGTACCTCCACTTTCTCGCTGGAGGAGGAGGAGAGGGAATCCTTGTAAAAATGCATTATTCAACAAAAGAATTTTTTCTTAAGACAACTGTGCCCTTAATAAACCTTATTTATAAAAGCAATTAAAAGCTCTTCTAATTAAATAAATCTTAGTTATATTTCATTTTAAAAAAAAAAAAAAAAAAAAAGTTATTTTACATTACCCAAAGAGCTTTTAATTGTTGAATATTTAATCTCAAAATTTTAAATAGGTGGTTGTAGGGGAAGTGGGGAGAGAGAGAGATATTAACAGTTATAAAAGATTCATATAAAAACATTTCATTTGGGAATAAGTTCTGAAAGTTTAATTAAAGTGACAATTATTTGATTTTTATACTAATTTCCAAACCAATTCCCCCATCCCCATCACAAAAACGAAGAATTTGATAAAATTTTGTTTTTAAAAGTTGGAGTATTTTTTTTCATCAGGTTATGCTGTTTTTTTTTGTTTTGTTTTCCAGTGAAAAACTGGAAGTACCTAGTCTTATCAAACATTTCAATTGTTATATTTAAAAACATTTTATAGGAAACTAAATATTCCATTAAAAATAATAAAGTGATAATCAGATTCTCAAAGTGTTTGTTACTTTAAATGAAAAAATAATTTCAAAGTTTTATGCTATTTTTTTTTTTACTTACCAAAATTTTTTTCCCTACCTAGTTCAAATGTGTATCTGTTAAAAGCCCTTTGTTGCTAAAAGATCCAATCGCTTACATACATAGCACAGTTTTTGTTTATGATATTATGATCATCATCATCACAACTACATTTTTTTTTCTTTTTCACCATCATTCCAGTTTTTAGCCTTGGGGCGGAGTATTTAACGAATGATATCTATTTGATAGACCAAGTTTAATTCTATTTAAACTGGCCAGGTGAAACATCAATAGTGAAATAAATGATCACTACATAAAAATAAACAAACCACAAAACAACAGACCCTTAAAATCAAGTCAAGTACACTATACAAAATTAATCCCGATTTACTTATAAAATGGATCCAGGGGAAACCTGTAGTGGCTAACTCCACCCCGTTTTAACTTGCTACACCCTTTGAGGATACACCTGGTTACCATCGCAACACAAAATAATCGAAAAAGCACAAAGTATTGAAATAAACAAATCAGACATTTAAGAACAAGGTAACAAAACTTAGTTTATGAGATAAAGACTTACTCCTACGTCATCAAACAGTGTGACGTCACTACTTTGTATAAACACGTCAATGAAACTGATGTGGCTCTAAAATGTATTTAAGTATTGATTGCAAATTTATTGCAACACATACACACAGTTTTACTTTTAATTTCAAGCTACTACATTGAGTTTACTATTCTCGATAAGCAAAATGCAAATTTCAATTGATTGGAATTATTTTTCTGATTATGAAATTCATAAAATTGTTCATATTTATTTTTTTTAATAAAGAGAATTGTTTTGTTGGCAATTGTTGTCAACATAATTCTATTAAAAAAAAAAATTTCAAAAATATATTTTTTGAAGTGTTGTTTGAGAAAAGTTAAATGATTTAATCTCCAATCTGAATTGAAACTAATTGCAGTTTAAAATAGCGCTGCAGTATTTAAGGAGGTTAATTACGAGTAGTCTGATTTCAGCTAAATTTATTTAAGGAGGAAATAATTGCAATAAAAATGACATATTAACAAAGTTAATATTTGTCATTTTCGATTATTAAATATAATCTTAGCTTAATAAGTTTTTTAAACTAACCCCAACAAATCTTAAGTATTTTTGAAACTTTATAAATTATAATAATAAAAAAGAAAAAATGACATTCCCCAATGAGTCCTGCTTTTAATAAGAAAACTTTGCACAACAAACAAATTTCAAGAACTTACGTAAAGGGGTGGTAACAGATGTAAGGAAAGGGGGGGGGGGGAACTAACTTAAAAAATAATTTAATTCATTTGTGAATGAGTCCTGAAAGTTTAATTAAAATCCGACAATTATTCAATTTTTGCAAGAATTTCCAATTTAATGTGTTTAGTTTAACTGAGTTGTAATATTACGTTTTCCATTGCACACTTTCGTAACGACTTGGTTACCCCAAAAAAAAAAAAAAGAAGACCTTTTACCAACATTTCGAACGAGTTAGAAGGGATAAAAAATACTTTGATCTTTCCTCTTAATAATAATATAAACATTTTGATGAAAAAAGTTCGTTTTTATTAAGTTTGAGGCCTTTTTTTATATTCATATGCTGTTTGGGGGGGGGGGGGTTAAGCGATTTAAAAGATACCTAAAAGTTTGGACTATTTTTTTTTTTTTTAGCGATCTCGAGGAGAAAAGAGAAAAAAATCATTTGCCTCCAAATTAATCCCTCCGAAAACATCCTTGAAGAGAGGGCGGAGTGGAAAAAAATAAAAAAGAATGGGTACAACAAAGTCAACATAGGCCACATTCAGTATTGGATAGCCACTATGGAATAGGAGGCCACAGATGCGATCGTTGTCCGTTGCCGTCCAATTTTCTCGATTAATAAATAAATAGCCTCGACCCAAAGGCGTCGACGTTGTGAATTACGAGGAAAACGATGCAGACAAATACCACGAGCCGAATAGTATCGCACAACCACACAAGTAGGCATTAGGATTGTTATTAAAAAAGTTCTTCGTAAACTACAATGGTGAAATTATGGGTCCTAACACCCCCCCATTGGCGAGGAGTTACTGTTCATAAAATTCAATTTATTTTTTTGATTTATTAAATTTTAATAATTAAAACATAAAGCTATATTCATGACAGCGAATTTCTAATTCTCTACATTTGTTAGATAACAAAAATAATAATAGAAAAAGAAAGCATCGTAATAGAAAAAATTTAAAATGATCAAACTGAAAATAAAATTCACAATTATTACCCAGATCATTTTATGTTGAGTTTCTGCTTGCGTAGAAAACGTTAAAAATTGTCAGTTCCGTTCGAATCATTTTTTCCTGGTTTTACACTAACATGCAGAAAGAAAAAGTGTATAAAAAGTGGATTTTTAAAATTAAATTGAAATAATTTCGCCTCATTAAACATCCCTTATTAAATAAAAAAAAAGGAGGATGATAATAAAGCAGTTGAAGTACTTCGTTTCATAAGTTTTGAAAGTTTCTATCTAGTCTCTATTGATAAGATGCAAAGTACAACTTTATTTACTTTCATAATTACCAAAATTTATAGGATTAAATTTCTGAAATTCAATCATTTTAATTTTTAATGTCGCGCTTTAAAAAGATGGTTATTACGATTTTTACTCAACAAATCTAAGTTAAAAAAATCCTGTCTTGTAAATAAACGTTTTAACTATGAAAATCATTACCGAATGAAGTTTAATAAATTGATTCAATTGCAGATTTCATTATGAAATTAAGTGGAATACAAAAACAAAAATGTATGATTATTATAGAACTTATTACCGAAGAAGATTGTCCTGAAGAATCTATGAGTTGTTGAATTTCTTGTTGTTGTTGTGCCGTTAAACTGGATACAGTCACGTGAGTATAATCATCAGTATTAACAGCGCTATTATTTACGCTACTACTACCACCACGACCTTGATTATGAGCCATAGTGGCGTTTAAATGTGTTGGCCACCTGGGTTTCTGGCGCCCCCTCGTTCGGGTGGGATTAAACAATCCAGGGGGCAGAATAGATGGCACAGCACCCTTGATCAAGTCTAATTTACGTCGAAATCCAGCCCGCCATTGTACGAAACCGACAAAATCGTCTGGGGCAACGAAATGAGCACCGCAAATAACAGACAAACCACTTCGCCCTCCTCGCCAGTCGGAACGAGTGAGGGAAACAAAATTATCCCATTTTTTCTTTAAATGAGGATCAGCAGGGAAAGTATGAACACTGACATCGCTCTGGTTGGTATTGGTGCAGCCACCCAGAACACATCTTTTCACCATTGTGGCTTAAAATGAAGAATGGCGATAGTTCTGTCTTCTTCCTTTTTCAGCCACTGTGGTGAGATAATAAAGAAGTAGTTCCGTTCTACAACTAGCGTCATAAAGACGTCACTTCCGCGAAAGCCGCGCCACTTTTAGTTCAACGCACACAAGTATCATCCACTACAACGTTTTTTTTTTAGTTCTTTCATCATTCAACCAACACAGGGATACATATTGTTTACATACCGGAGTGGCTTTGCCCAACAAGTACTGACAAATCTCGAGTAGAAAGTACTATTATTCAGTGTAAAACTCAGAGGAGAAGAGAATTGTAACAATGTGCAAAAATGAGAAATCTTTCATTACTTTTTTGCGGTACAGGATTTTATTTTATATGCAAAAATGTATCAAAATACATCAAGTAACGTTTTCAAAGAAATTATGAAGGAAAAAAAAACTCAAATTTGTTCATTGTTAAAAAGAGCAATGATAAATTAAGTGACTTAAATTATGCGGCATAAACAAGAAAGAAACTTAGTTTCTCTTGCATATTTGTAGATAAAAAAAAAAAAAAATATAACCAAAAAGAAAAAAAAAAAGACAAGAGTAAATGAATAAATTTTCTATTAGATTCGCTGATATTTTGCTAGTTAATAAAACTGCTTGGACTATAAATAACTTAGTAATATACGGTTGAAAATCTTTTTAAATTATTTATCCAGTTAAATGTTGATTTCAAAGTAAATACAGTTATTGGGGTGAAGAACAAAAAAATCTAAATATTTTCTTTACATGAGAAAATGCATGCACATACAATACATGTATGTATGTATGTATGTATGTATGCATGCACACACACATACACGATAAAAAAAAAGAAATATTTTAAATATTCATTCATTTCAGCCCCCCCCCTGTTTTCCCCCAGAATTCTAATAGAAAAAGAGATGACGATGATGCTCTCTAATTATTTCAGTTTCACTTACTTCAGCATAACCAGCTGTGGACTGTAACATGTTCATCGGTCTAACAGGTAAGGGATCCGGGTGCTCCCTGGTGGGGCCATTGCCTCCAACAAAATGCTGAAAGAGATAAAAAGAAAAAAATAGTTTAATTGAGAACGAAAAATAAGTGACAATTTAAATGGCATTTTCTTACCCCTTCATTTTTTTTTTCTCCATATAGCAGCAAAATAAAAAAAATTCTGATATGGTCTCTTGCATGCAAACAAATCGACAAGTAAGCGGAGATATTTAAGCGCGGCGGTATAATAATGTGTGACATTTCAGCGGAAGCATTAACATCAGACAACATAAAAACATTTCTTGTAAAGTAAACAAATTGTATTTTCTTGTGCAATTTTACAGACTGTTACTAGTAGAGAGTTCTCGAAGTAAATACTAAAAAGAAAAAGAAAAAGGTCTTTTATAATTTAAATAAATAAAACTGTGCACGTACACATCTTGGGGAGGGTTGATGTTGGCTAGTAAATCTACGCTTTCTTTGCACTATTTTTTGCAGCGAACGATATTTTGGTAGTTTAGCCACTGCTTCTTGCGACAAATTAATTTGTGTCTCTTGTATTATTTGTCTAGGGATGCTGTGAGATGAAGCAGCTTTCTCCCTCAACTTTGACACACAGATTCTTCCTTCTTGCAAAGCAGGATCTGGAATATGGTTGTGACCAGCAACGTGATCAGCTTCATTTCCACTAACATGAATGCGCCCCTTACATTTGCCATCGACACATCGCCATGATTGTTTTCCTGACTTTAGTACAGACTCTAATCTGTAAAAATAGCCATTTAGTGCAATTTGCGGTTTTTTTTCTGAGATGTAAACCGCTCCATTATTAACAACTCCACCCAAATATTCTAATTTATTTGGAGGTAACAGTGGTATATAGAGAGAGTTTACACAACTTTAATCAACCAATGAAATTTCCCGTATAAAGAAAAAAAATGCAAATATTCAGGATTTAAAAAAAAAGTTTAGATTTCCAAGTTTTGGATGCAGTTATAACCTCCTATCTCATTTAAGACACCCTTTTTTGACGATTTTATAGTAATATAAAAACCGACAGAAGATAGAATATAAATTCGTTGTTTTTTCGCTTATTTGTCGCCGCTTTTTTTTCTCTCTGATCTTACGCCATATTGTCGCTCGACGGGTATCTTTATCGATTTGTGCAGGATTGCACATTAAAAATTGTTATTGTAGCTTACTCTAAAATGCACTTGAAGTAAAGTTTTGCTAAAAATTAAGAAAATAAAAGTGTTGTCAGCTCTTAAATGTACTTTGTGACCCAAACAGAACATTCCCTTCTCCCAAGAATTTTTTTTAATTAACTTAATTATTGTTCGAAAAAATTGTATTTGTAGAAAAATTGAAGGAATGACAAAAGTAAAATGAAAGTACTTTTTTCATATTTCCATGAACCTGAGTGAAAATTATCCAAGTGAATATTTGAAGTTAAGAATCATGATTTTATTTCTAATCTTCATAATAGTTTCCATTCAAATTGTTACAGCGGGTTTGGAAATTTCAAGTTTTGTATCAAATCATTATTACCATCTCAGCAGATGAGTAAATTAAGTTGTAACAATCATCATGTCAGTGTGCTTGAAATGGATTTTCTTTTTTCAAAATCATTTTAGAAAGTAAAAACAAAGGTCTAATTAAAGAGTATTTTTCATAAGACAGGAAAATATTTGATTATTTCAAGTTTATATACTTTAAACCCATGTACAGTTGATGACATAAATGAACTAAATGTCATATAGCAAAACAATTATGCAATATTTTCTAAATACAATGAATAATCACCTGCTTTTTATTGTAGAAGCTTTTGTAAGCATTTAATGAAGTTAATTGAGAAAATTTGATTTAATTTATACAAGCATAAAATTGCCTAAAGCTTTGTCCTTTTTATTTTTTCTCTAAACATTTACTACAACTTTTTTTTTAATGTCATACAAACTGGTTTAGTAAAAAAAGAGGGTCAGACTCAAATCATGAAATTTAATGTGAAAAACAAAAATGACTCAGTTCTGAAAACAAAATATGGAAGCAACAGGCCAAAAACAAAGCAAATATTAAAAATGAAAAATATTTCTTGATCTTTTCATTTTAGTTTTAATTCCAAGATATAATAATTTTTAATATTTCCAATAAACAATATTTTGCTGTCTTTCAAACATAATTTGAATGGAAGAATTTTTTTTTTTTTAATTGGCGATATTGAAAATTTACCAATGATTTTCTTAAAAATTTTAGATAAATATTCTCAGTAAATACTTTATTGAATTTTTGGTACTTGGGATGTATAGTTTAATGAATACACTTGAGGGAATGTTAGAAAATTATCAATAAATTTTAAGATTTATTAGCACTTTTATTTCCCTCTAACGTGTATGGACAGTTGTATTTACAAAAATCAGCACAATTACACACAAATTCAAAACTCTTCAAATACTGGGCGTTGCTGAATTGCAAATAGGTTTCACCTTAAACAAAAAAAAAAAAATTATATAAATGGCTGATCGATAATTCCCTCCCGCCTTAAGACAATGTCCATAATATAGCTTACTCAAAAAAAAAACATTTCTAGTTAAAGCTCTTAGCTTTATTGAACTTGGTATGCCTAAAAAAAAAAAATCTACAATTCAGTGTAGATTTTCTGTACCTGAGTGAGGGCCCTGTTTGAAAAAAAAAAAAAAATTAAAATGAATTCCCTAAGGACTTATAGTATTAAACTGCAAAAATGAATTTCTCAAAATTTAAATAGAGGTAAAAGTTTTACCTCTATTTAAATTTTGAGAAATGCATTTACTGTAAAAGATGTAAGAAGATGAAGGAGAAAAAAAAAATGGTTTATTGCAAGATAAAGGGACACAGACATGGCAAGTTAGTAAAAGGAATGAACTCATCTGCTCATTAAGTATCTTAATTGCTCCTTGTCAAAATTGAGGAATCCTTTTGTTTGAAACACATGGCTGTATCTTGTATGTTCGTAGGATTTTTTTTTTTTTTTGGAGTAAAACAATGTTTAGTGAATTCAGTGTCACAAATGAAAGTTATCCCTTGTATTTTTGATGAGTAAAAATACAAGTAAATCAGAAAATACCTTCAAATATTTATCTTTATGATTCTGCAGTAGCCATACTAAATCCCGAAATACATTTGATAAAATGTTTGTGAAATGAGTGAGTCTAGAAAAATTGTTTCAACAGGAACACTAATACTGTCTTTAATAACAGTACATGATAGGAATAAAGATTAAGTAGATGACAAGAGAGAAGCAATTGTTATTTTATACAAGAACAAATATATGGTATGTACTATAAATTATTATATGTACCTCCACTAAATTGCTGAAAAGAACAGTATAGTATAAAGGAAAAAGTTCCCAAACTAAAAAAAAAAAAAAAAAACTTTGTCCATCAAAATGTTTTGTTTTGTTTTTTTTTTTAAATTATTTTCGAATCTTAACATGTTTGAAATTTTGGTAAAAATCTTTAATTTTCGTTAACGAGTAGCCAAATTGTTAGTAGAGTTTACGATGGAAAATGTAATATTACATAACTCTCCCTTTGCATGACAAACACATTAATTTTGAAATTCTTGCAAAAATCAAATAATTGTTAGATTTTAATAACACTTTTAGGACTTATTCATAAATGAATTAATTTTTTTTTTATACACATCTATTACCACCACCACCTCCAAATAAATTCATGAAATTTCAAGAAATTAAATTTTGTAAGCAAAAATTATTTTATTAGTTAAGTGCATGACTCATTGGCGAATGTAAATCATGTATTATTCTTTTGAACCATTTGGCCCTTCTTTATGAAAATCTGCTCCCAATAGTAAAATAAAAAAAAAAGGCAATAAAAACTATGACATTATTTAATTAGATATGCTTTAATAAATATAAAGCAAGGACATTATAATCTGATGAAATTTCTTTTGGATTAATAATGAAATTTTAAAAGAATTGTTTCCATTTTTCTAAATTATAATAATTTATAAAGTTTCAAAAATATTTTTAAAATATTTCAAAGACTGATAGACATTAGGTTGATAAGTTATTAAGTGAAGACTATATTTACTATTTATTGTAAATTTCATTCTATATACTAGTGTAAATAAAAAATGTGTCAAATGTATATTTTATTTTTAAAACAGAGAATTAACTTTTGTTTACAAAAGTCTCAATCGCTAAAAAAAATAAAAAATTTAGAAAAACAATCTAAAAATTTTAGATTCCGATCAATATAATTTGTTTGAAATACACCAGAGATTTTGCTCACTGGAAATAGTAAATTTAATCATTCAGCTTTCAATTAAAATTAAAAATTTCACAAAACTAATTTTTAAAAATTCAATTTAAAAGTTAGTTATCAAAAATGAGTAGTTACACCTTATGAATAAAAAATTCTGGGAAAAATTCACTGGAATTTATTTAAATGTACCCCAGCTATGCTTAAATACGTATACTTAAAGAAAAAAAAAAAAATGAAATAGAGGGTCATTTTTTTTTTTTTTTTTTCAAATTTTAGTCAATACGTAATTTATTGAAATAAACTAATTGCAAAATATTTAATTTAAAAAGATCTACAATGAGCTAAAAAAAAATAAAAAAGTGAAAAGTATCATTTTATACTTTATAAATTTGTCTGAATATCTAAGATGAGAAGTTATTTATATTCGAACTAATGTCCCAACATTTGGGCCACTGTGCCCTTTTGGCTTTCTTTAAGGGCCTATTAATCTAGGTAGTTTGACCGACACCTGAAGAAAGGCCATCTGACACAACTGAAATGTTATAGAAAGATGAAGACATTAGTCCCATGTACATTCAAAACAGAATGGCTTCTTGGGCTGCCTTATCAGAAAAATTACGTTCCTTTATCTTTAAATAAATTTAGGCAATATATCAGTTAGACTTCACTGTTACATAACTAATTCTTTATACATTTACCTAAAAGATGCATTTAATAAATATTGACATGTGGCCATCATGAAGCCTAAACATTTTTTTTTTTTTTAAAGATTTATCATTTAATTCTTTTTTTTTTTTTGAGGGGGAGGGGGTTGAAAAATTAAATCAATTGACCCACAGTTTAGGAGAAGAGAGGTGGATTCAAACCTTTGCCAAGAGTATTTTCACATACATGAATAACAAACCTGACTGGAATTAGAATTCAAATTTCTGATTTCCAATTCTGGGCAGAGTTACCTACTATACCAGATGCACACCCATGCTTTACAGCACCTGGTATTTCCAACTGGTCAAAATAGTGACCTGGTTTGCTTAACTTAGGCAATCGTACAAAAATGATAATTTTTGATGTACATAGGAATTACCATTCATTAATAGAATTATTTATTTTAAGAGAGCCCCAAGAGAGAAATGAATTTCTAAACATCTAAGACAAATGTAGGATTAAGTAATTATTTTTGTATAATAATCATATATGAAATAGAATTGTAGTGGTGGTGGGATATGTAACAATTTAGACGGTTTATTATTTCATGAAAATTTCAATTTTATTAGAATGCATTTTTATAAAGTTTAAAAGCTAAAAGTTCAGTTTGGGGTGACATTTTGAATTCAAGTAATTGTAAGAATAGAATAAACAAAATCAACTTTGCTGTAGAATATTTTCATTTTTGTTGCAAATTTATATACTTTATGGTTGATTTCTTAAACTTACAAAAATATGCAAAAGAGTTAAATAGTTTATGAAAACATTTTCTTTCAGATTTGACAGTTTGTCTTTGAAAACTTAACTTGTAATGATCTTGTGATTTTGAAAGTCTTCCAATTGCTAGTAACCCCTTTTTTATTAAAGAAATGTTGGGCGTGGGGGGAATAAAATGTAAACTTTACTGTCATTTTCAAATATGAAATATTGAAAAATTAAATTTTCAGAAACTTTTTATCCCCCCCCCCCCACAAACTACTAGTCATTTCCTGAGAATCTGCTCCAAATCATAAAAAAGTAATAATGCTATGACATTATTTAATTCATCAGAAAGTATTTTAATTGCTTTCATAAATAAGATTTATTAAGGACATTACTGTCTTAAGAAATACATTTTTTTAAATTAATTTTTACAAGAATTGTTTTGGTTATTTTTTAAATTATATATAAATCTTAAAATTCTGCATCATTACTTTTATTAAGCTAGGTCATATTGTTATGAAAAAAAAAAAAAAAGTGAAAAGCTTAAAAGTAATTTTGTACCAATATTTTAAAAATTATTTTTTAATTTGTTTTTTAATGTATAAATATTTGGATTTTTGTAAGTATGGTAGTTCATATTGTCCTTCTCTTAAAACCAAAACAAAGCATTTGTAAATTTTTGCCAATTCTGTATTCAATTTTTTATTGGATGCCTCCCACCCCCACACACACTTTCAGCATTGTGTCACATCGAAGCCTAGCTTAGTAAATCATTCTACTCTAGCATACTTAGATTTTCAACACATTAGAAAAATAAGAACCATGTTAACAAATACTTTTATACTATGTTTTATGCTATAAATACTATTTGTTTCAAACTAAATTAATTTTACTTTAAATTTAATGATTTTCCTGAAAGAAACAAAAAATAACCTATTCCAACCAATATAATTTATAGTTAAAATACACCAGAGTATATTGATTACTAGAAATACTCAATTTAATCATTAAGCTTTCAATTAAAACTAAGTAAAAAATCTTTATGCCATTTGATTTTTAAAAATTAATTTTAAACCTTTTAAATTTAATTTGATACCTATTAGCTTAAAATAAAAAGTAAAATAAGAGCTTCGTGAAATTTTTTTTTATTTTTATAAATTTGTTTTAAACCTCAGGTATCAACCACCCCCCACCCAAGTTTTTTTTCTTTTTCTTTTTTTTCAAAATATTGCTAACTAGCAGAATAGCCCAGCATTGCTCAGGTTTAATGAAAGCTTTAAAACTAATCGATGGTCCTAGAGCTTAGGCTCTTTGGACGTTGGCACGAAAAATGTAGGTTGTTGAAAGGTTGATCTCAAAGCCGTAGAACTTACTAAAATAAATGGACGTAAGTCAAATTTTGATTTCCGGTATCAATGTCAAATAAGGTTTCTGTTGCAAACTGAATTTTGAAGGCTAAATATGTCCTCTCAGTAAATGGTATTATGGCCGAGACTAAGCACTACAATTATACCTCCTTAGAGCAAAACCTGAAGCAAAATCCAAAATAAAAGAGCTAAAAACCTGATTTTGATCAAACCCAACAGGACATCAGGGTATCGATTTCCAATATCGAAGTCAAATAAGTCATCCAAGGATAAACTAATCTAAGTAAGTCCATGAAAACTTATCATACCCATTGGGAGTAAAATTGGAGAAAATGAGCCATATTGATGGCTGAATATTGGTTTTTGATCAGATTCGATAGAATATCAGGAGTATCGATTTCAGATATTGGGGAAAATGTCTGAGAAGATCTACTAATGTTTGAGACTAAAAACTATAATTTTATTGAAATTCTGATCTTGATCAGACCTGATTGGATATCAGGATATAGATTGCCAATATTGGGGAGGAGGAGAGAGATTGGAAAAAATAAATAGCCCATGACCTGACTGGAAGCCTAAAGAATATTTGTGTGAAGTTTGGTGAGAATCGAATAAAAATTGTGAATTTGTATAAAGGGCATACAGGGAGAGAGAGACAGACAAACAGGTGCACACACATACAAACAGCTTGCCTTTTTTTTTATTTATTTTTATATATCAATGCTTAATTTTACTAATTTTCTTTGAAACAAATCTAGGACATATTTGCCAAGTATTTCATTGTCATTTTCTAATTAAACTGTATGTAGTTAGTAAAAGCAAATTCAAAATAATTCAGACTAATAATTAGTACTACACCCACGTTTTTTTTAGAGATTTTTACAATATCAAATTGAATTAAGATATAAAAAAAGATAAAAAAATTAAATAATCATAAGTGAAAATATACTTGTGATGAAGAAGGTTGGTAGTTTTTTTTTTTTTTAATCAAATATCCAATCCTTGCTTAAGGTTCAAATGGGTATAAGCATTTTATCTTGGTAAAAAAGATTAGCACCCCCCCCACCACATTAATTCTTTTTATCTCCTATAGGTAAAGGCTTTTGGGTGCTTGTCATGAAAGAGAAAATAAAAAAAAAAATTAAACTTACCTGTTCGTTATTATTCACAACACCATACACTACATCGCAAAAATGATTATGTTCGTTTGACTCTCGACTAACACTATCACCGATTGTTATAACACGTCCCTTGCATTTCTTCTTAAACTGATCACATTTCCAGTAAAACGTTTCTCTAACTTGTTTGTCTTTTACATAGAGATAACCATTCAATCTTAACTTAAACCTGCCTTTATCATTTCTTATAATATCTAACATTTTGTCAATAAAATAGTTTTTTTTTTTCTTTTTCTGAAGAAAAGTTAAGCAGTTGGAACAAGTCTAAATTTCTGTAAAAGTTACAGATTATTACTTGGTGTGTGTACACTGTATATGTTTTTTTTTTTTTTTTTTTTTACTTACTCGGTTCAAAAACGAAACCAACTGAAAACCAATCAAGGACAAACAAAAACACGTGCAACGCAAGCAACCAAAAATATATCGTCTACTAAGTGCGTTGTGGTCCAGTGGATATCGGATCGGAACGAGAAATCGGGGGGCCGAGTTCGAAATCCAGTTGAATTCATTACATTTACTTATGCACAAATACCCTTGGGAAAGGTATTAATCCGCCCCTTCCTTCCAGTTATGGGTTAAATAACAGGACAGATTGGGTTCTATAGCCTTGACTGGCAACCAGTCTACCGCAGAAAGCAATGGCAACCTACTGCGGGATAATCTTCTGCCCAGTCAGTCATGTCTCTTTCGAGACATGATCGCCCAAGCGTGTTTCACGTATGGCACTTAACTGACTGATTAAGCACAAGATTTCAGAACCGGCTAAAAATAAGGGAAATAGAGACTAGAGAGCTTGAATCTATCTTTTAGGAAAGTAAATCTCAGAGACATGATCTATTTTAGATAAACCTACGAATGAAAAGCTGAAGGTGTCATTTGAAAGTTTAAAATAAACTTAAAAAGAAAGAAACACGCAGTTCACTTATTTACAACTTTGTAATTTCAATTTCATAAAAGAAAAAAAACTATGCATATGTTTTTAAAACTAAAACAAAAATTGAACAAATAAAAGTTAACAAATCCAAATAAAAAAGGTAAATTAAATTTAAAAAATGTTTATCGGAAATAATGTCAACTAAAAAAGCATGACAGCGACTTTTGTTACATGAAAATAAGTGAACTTACTAATGCCGCATAACAGGGCTTCTTATAATGTCTGGCGAGCGTGGCTTTAGGTACGTGGAACACGCGTGCAGATTTTCTAATACTCAAAGCTCCAGAAAGGACAGCAGCAACGGCTTGATTCATTTGTTCCCAAGACCACTTGCCATGGTCAGTTTTTCGAGTGTAATTCCGCACCATCATTCAATAAGCACTAACTCTCCACCGACCAAATAGGAAAATTATTGTCCCAATACAGTTATCTACCCTTGCCTTTAAAATTCAAAATAGCATAAAAAAAAAAATTATAAAAAATAAAGTAGTAATATCATGGCCATTTCAAAATCAAGCAGCCAAAATTGAAGTTGATCAAAGTAATTAACTGATATGATTATAATACTATTTTTTTTTTTTTAGTTATACGACGGTTTTTTCATAAACTAGTATAAATTTAAAACTTTATTTTTTTGTTTGAACCTTCTTTACTTTGTCTCCTCAAATTTTCTCGATTTTTGCATTTACCAGAAACAAACAATACAAGACTCATTTTTCATTTTTAAACAATGAAATAAATCGACGGCTACCAGTGAAGACAATCAATAGCTATCGATAAAAGGGTGGTTTTCTTGTGTTATTATTAATAATTTTTAGTCATTCACACCCTCAGAAATCAAGGTTCATGCTATCAAGAATGTCTGTTCCATTTTGCCCCGGTGAGATGTCTCGTTTCAGAGAGACAACATGGCGACCAACATTAACAAGGCAGAGGCAGAAAGAGAGATTATTGCCTTTAAACAAGACAGCAGTCGTCAGACTAGAGAATGAGAGAGGTGGGAGAGATAGAAAGAGAAGGGGAAAAGCTACCGACCAAACTCTATCTAACAAGTAGGCACCAAAAACTGACAAGCCGACATCAATAGTGCTAGAGAGTAAAAAATGGCTTGTTGGTCTGTTGTCTAAATGAATTTAAATGAGTTTTTAAAAAATCACAAGCTTTAATGACAGCTTAATAAAAAAGTATTAGCCAATCAGGCTTTACTTTTTTGTAAAACTTAAGTTCATTTATTGTTAACTTGCATCTATTCATGGCACATAACCGATTTACATTTTTTTATTATTATTATTATTGTTAAAAAATATTTTTCTAAGTAAAATCGAATATTTTTTTTTATTGGAAACACGTTTTACTCCACCAATACCGAAAAAAAGTGCAACTCTCAAAAGTGAGCATTAAATGATAAAAATTAAATTGAAGTAATTTTTTTCCCAAGAAAGTGAATAAAAATTTTTTTTAAGAAACATCTTAAAACTTCTCAATGCACACGCTATCATTGAAAAGAAAAAGTGCTGTTTGCTTTTAAAATGACATGATTCTCTCGTTTAAAATATTTGTATTTAACACTAACAGCAACAATCGTGAAAACGTGAGATTTCTGTTAAAAACCTGGCCAAAATCAATGAACCAGAATTAAAATGAAAAATAATGGGACAGTATGCACTCAATAATCCAGATGGAACAATAGCGAAATCGTACTAAGACATATTTTAGTAAAATAAAGAAAAATCAATTTTAAGAACACTAACAACTCGCCTAAAACGGCAAGGCAAGCTAACAAGAAAATAATCAGTTGTCACCAATATGTAGATTGAAATAGTAGCACACTTATTCTTGTCTGGTAGAGACAAATCAAAAAACTGTGGTAAGAGGAGGAGGACGAGGAAGCCTAACAGTACACGAAAGACAAATCTCTATTAGAACAATAGAGAGAAAATAAAATTGCTGAAAGATTAATTTGGGGGGAAGGGCACTCTTCATAAAGAATAAACAATAATGTATAGATGGTGCTAAAACATCATGTAATGAGGAGGATTTGCCTACTCTGATACACCAAGTACCTCTATTTCAAACTGCTATTACTAATTACTACTACTAATATCAGATTATCAAATATAGCCATTTTTTTATGTACTGATATATAAAACTGATTCATTAGTGAATATTAAGATATTAACCATGAAGTTGTTAAGACTGAATATGTGCTTGGCTATAAAAAAAACATTAATTGTAACTATTAGGTTTACAAATGTTATGAATCAATTTTAAAGACAAGATGCACTTGCAAATACAGATGAATATTTGAAGACATGACTGAAATTTTCAAAGTATCTCAGTTAAATGCCAAAGAAAAGAAAATTTCTACATAATTGAAGAAATGATTTGTTTCAAAGCAACTGATAAAATAAGAATTCCACATTAGTTTTATCTTCAAAATCAAGATACATTAACTGTAACTACAAATAAGAAGACCTTAACAGCTAATAAGCTGATAGAGGTGCTAGGCAAGTACAGACAATTCATTCATTCACACAAAAAGCAAAAACATTTAATACAAAATAATTTTATATAATCATCTGACTATATATTACTACACCAAGTATATTTTTATATATCTAGTTTGTAACTTTAATGTTGCCAATCCAAATGAGATAATAATGCCTCTTACATTAGTGAACCAAGGTTCAGTGTCTTTATGACATTAGCAAACTGTTTAAAGATGTTTATGAAACTTGAAAGCAAAAGTGACTCAATGAAAAAGCAATATGAAATAAATATAATTTTTCCAAATTACTACTACTGATAGAATCAAGTGAAAAACTTAAAAAAGCAAAGAATTAACAAAAAATATGCCATCATATCAAACTAGTTACTAATTAGAAATTAAGAAATCATAATATTAATAACATACAACTGATGCAGAATTAAATGCAATTTAAAAGCCCTACCTCACTAAGTGTATCACTGTTGTTATTATTGTCATTGTTATCATTATGATCATCATCGTCGTCATCAAGAAGATCTATGAAGTCAAATATTTTTTCTATTTTCAGTGTAGAATCATTTTCAACTTTAGCAACAAGATCAGATTTAGTAGCAGGTGGGAAAGAACTGTTGTCACAGTCCTCACTGAATGTAGGCATGTTTGTCACTCGAAGACAATGGTTCGTGTAACTTCGAGACAGACCAGCACGGTTGGAAATGTCCTTCATAAATTCACCTATTTTAGAACCACCAAGACGCTGTTCATAATACCAAACCATAGAGTTTCTCCTCTCGCTTGGTGGAATGGCCTTGCAGAAAAATCTTTCAGCCTTGGGGTCAAGCTTGGAAAGATATTTTAGAAAGGGTTTTACAGGACAATACATTTGGTTTTGGGTTTCTGATAAGAGACATTCAAAAGACTTCATATCCCTCCTGGGTCCAGTCTTTCGATTGATGTAAATATGATGAACATTGTCAATTTTTCGCACAGTGAAGTGAGCCGAAGTCAATTCAGCCAAATTGCATTTCTTTAAGTGACCCAAAGACATAACAAGATCCATAAAAACCCTCTTTTGCAATCGGTCAGGATCATCAGAATCAGCATTACACCAACGATAGGCAAGCTTCAAATCAGTTTCACTCAATGGCTCATGGTGACTGACCTCACTCAGTCCTTCAGCATCAAGCTGACTGGTCACCTGATCCCAGAGTTTAGTTACTTTCTCAAAGTAAGGATCATTTATGTAATCAAGACCGAATTTAATAGTGAAACGATTTAGGCCATAACGAATGCACTGGAGCCCTCCAAGTTTATATTTACTCCCATTAGGCTTGCGTATCTCAACAAAGAAATTCATGAGATAGTTGACAAATTTCACCTTTTCTGCTTGTTGTCTACTGGCGAGTGTCAAAAGTTGCTCCAGAGGTAAAGGTTCTTGTTTAATGTTTAAATACGAACGAAATTTCTCAACAGAACATCTTTCAGCCTTTTGGGCTGAGGCGGAATTTTTATCTTCCATTTTTATTTTTTCTTCTTAAATTCTCCTTCTCGTCAGAGGAGTCGTACGAAGCTAAATTCGTTAGTCGGCAACTAGAACGTAATCAGCTTACAAGAGACAAGAGAGAAAGTAGGCTGTTGTGTTGAAATGAATAGACAAATATATTTAAAGAGAGAGTGGCAGGGAAATGAAATCAGCAACTTGTTTTTCTAGGCAGAGGCAGACAAGCTGTTTATTGTCTACACGAGACAAATCAGAGTCAGCCTAGCAGCAGCAACACACAGAATGAGTCAAGTTTATGTTGATAGCTTAAAAAATAAAAATACTGCGAAAAGGAAAAATGAAGGGAGAAGAGATAGAACGATATGAAAATACTTTGCTGATAAAAACTCATCTTGTTTACAAGGTTTTATTACGTCCAGTCACTTATTAGCATCGAACCTTTTCTCGATTTGTCTATTCTACTGCTGCTGCTCGTCCCCCCCCCCCACCACTCCACAAAAAGGAGTATGTAAATTCATGAGTTATTCCCATTCACAAAGTTAAATATTTCTGGAAATGAAATATACGATACTACTAACTTTTTATGAGAAAGTTCAACAAGAAAATATCAGGACAAGAATACAAGCAGCGGAATATTTTAACTACTTTCCTTTTAAGCAAATAAACAAGTGAAAGTCATTCAAAGGATGAGAAAAAATAACAGATGAATGGAGATTTTTATTTTATCAATCCCTTATTATTTCTGGTTAAAATTAAAAACAAAGATTTTCAGATACATTACAAAACAATGCCAATTTTGTTGCAGTACATTCACCATTATCAAGAAATAAATTACAAAAATGTGTGTGTGAGTGTACAATTATTCGTAATTTCCTCGCATTCAAACAATGTAATATAGAATGGGTAACCGAAATATATAATAAATTGAAAATGAAATTCATATCTCTCCAAGACAACTGCTGAATTCCGGATTTCAAATGAAGTCTAAAATCAAGTGTGTGTGTGCGCGCGCGTGTGTGTGTGAGAGAGAAAGAGAAAGAGACATGCCTTACCTTTGAACATACGTATTTGTTCTTGTCAATTCTGTTCACATTTAATTGGTAATAAGGCCTACCACATGCCCGGATCCAACGAAGACATTTCCCTAGTTGGCTGTGGGGTTTGGGGAATGGTAGGAAAAAGGCGCCATCCAATCGGTTTGGGTACCTTTCATCAGATTTACAAAGCCCCCACGCGCAACGACGTCCCATTATTAACGGATAAAGAAGTCCAAAATACGAAAACAAAATAAGAAAAAAAAAAACAACAACAACAACAAACTAGCTGACCACGAAACAAATTCTGTCGACCTAACGGATCAATGCTCTAAATGAATAAATTATTAGCAGAAAATGAATAGTGGTTGTCTTTTCTCACAAATCGAAGCGGAAAAGGCCTCACAAATAGAAGCTTTGTAAGAGCATACAGATGTCATACCACGTGACAGCTCACTTCTCACAAGTCAGTGGTAACCAAGGTTACCAAGAGAAAGGCGGGACAGAGCGAACAAGAAGATGAATAAACGATTTACCTTCTAGATGTAGCTCGAGAAGAGAGTACAAATGATAGCAAAGCCAAGCGACATTATCAATCTAAGCAGAAATGATTACAACTCACTATTTCCATAATGTATTGTACATCTCAATATCGATACAAATTTTAAAATATAAAATAATACAGATGGTAAAGCTCAGTAAAATTAGAAGCAAATTCTATATTTTATATTTGTTGAAGAATCAGAAAATAGTTTAAAATATAAATTTTACTGTGATGTTTTACTGAAAAAAAAAAAAAACATTAACTAGGTTTGTGTACATATGAGACTAACATTAATGTACTCAAATAAGCCAATCAAAATAAACCCATTTAAATCAAGAAAAAAGTCAAACAAAATATTTCAGATATACCATTTCAATTTTGATAGTGAAATAAAAACAGGATAATTAAAAATTATATAATTTGAATTTCTAATTATATATCTCCAAAGATTCGCTGAAAACAAATATTAGCATACATGATGAAAAAGTAACTAAAACTTAAGACAAAGTGATCCAAATTTTTTGATTATTCAATTATTTTGGGATATTTGTTAGAACTTGTTTTACTTGCATCAGTGGTGGAGCATAAATTATCATAGGAAATTTGAGTCTTTTTGGGATGAAACGCATTGTTTTGGAAAGTCTTGTAAAATCAGTTAACTGCCTGATTTTAATAAACTTCCAAGATTTATTTATAATTGAATTAAATTGTTCTAACATGCTAGAAAGTACATTTCTCTGAACGATTTACTGACATGTAAATTATCAATTATTTGATTTGTGAGTGTGTATGTGTTATATATAAAGATTTTTCATTTTGAAGATGCATTTTAAACCATAGGTATTTTTTTAAAAAATCTTTGTGTTTCTGTGTGTGTGTGTGTGTATATATATATATATATATATATACACACACACACACACAAACCAACAACAAAAAAAAAAGATTAAAAACGTATGGTTTAAAATGGATCTTCAAAATGAAAAATCTTTCTTGAAGCTTTTAATTTTAGCTTTAATTTCAAGCTAATAGATTAAATTTCCAATGAAAATAATTTGTTGATTAGAATCATTTTTTTTAAATTGCTAAAATCGTCTCTATTGACAAATCTGTCAACACACATAATTCTATTAAAATAAATCTTTGAGAAATAAAATATTTTTCTGAAATTTTGAGAAAAATTAACTAAGTTTATTTAATCTGAATTAAAACAAATTTATTTACTTTCAGTTTAAAATATTGGAGAAATTCTCCCACATGTGGGTGTTTTAATAAGGTGTTGACACATTTATCAATAACTTGGCAATTGCAAAATTTAGGTAATTAACTACCCAGTACTTTTGAAAATTTTCTAAACATTCTAATGTTTATTAAATTTTAGGTACTTTGGTTTTATACTTTTACATATGAAGACATTTACTGAGGAAATGTTAGAAACTTCCCAATAAAATTACGATCGTTACAGCTTTTGTTCTCTGATAATGTCATATATACTTGGCATCCATATTTACAAAAATTGTCACTTTTATACACTAAAGAAATTCATTATTCTTTTTAAAATACTGGAGGTAACTGATTTATAAGCTTTTTCAGCTGTGGTTAGTAAGTATAGTTTTTACTTAATAACAATATCACCTAACTGCTACAAATTTATATGGAATTTTAAATTATTTAAGACCATATTATTAAAATATTTAATAAATAAAAACAGTTTTTGTAGAAAGAAAAAATATTCATCACAATTTTTTTTTCTTGAAACAATCATGTCCATAATATATTTTATTCATAAAAGCAATTAAAAGATTTTCTGATTAAATAGTTTTATTGCATTTTTATCTTTTGATTCAGATCTGATTTTGTGTAATGGGGTAGTATTCTTTTTAACCCCACCAATGGTTTAAAATCCTACAGGGGGATTGCCCATATAACTAATACAAACATTAAGCACTACAGAAAATTTCTCTTAAATTTTATGTTAAATGACATGACTATACATAATTTTACTAACATTTTCTAAAACAGTATTGATGCTCATTGAAAATACCCCCCCCCCCCCCAACATAGAGAAATTTAGTTGAAATTTCTGTATTCAGTTTATAGAACTTTCTTACCATACAAGGATTTGAATTTAATCCACAAAATCTTTATAAAAATAATTTGTTTATTTGGACTATAACAAACAAATTTATATTTTTAGCAGAAAAAAAAAAGATACAATGGAATGCATACATGTGAGAACAAACTGTAATATAAGAAAATATTGAAGAGTATATTAAAAAGAAAAAAATCTATAAAATAAAACAGTATCACTGCTATGATCTTGTTTATATTTGCTATCATGTTCAAGATTATGGCCTTCAACAAATCCTTGAGATTGAGAGGCCACAGGTTATTCTCAGTCTTGATATCCAAGGGCATTCAAATCAAGGAAATTAAGCGCCGACATGATTGTTAAAAAAAAAATCATTACCTAGCTACTCCCGGGTCATGTGGACCATGCAGAAGGGAGACAAATCATACTGGACAAAATACAGCCAACCTCTCAATGCCATAGCCTGACCAGTCTAGCACCTTGATGTAAACAGTCGAATCAGACAAGAATAATTGTGGTGGCAAGATATAACCCTTCTTGCTCGAAACTCCTATGACATTACAGATGATGTTATCTTTATGTTCATCACCATGCATAGTTCTGTGAAATTATGTACAAAGCATCTTGCTAATCTGGTTACTGTACAGTATGGTGTGTGTGCCATTTCTGTTTAGTTTTTTTGTTAATGCTCTTGATATGCCTGAAAGAGAAATTAGTGTTAAAATTTGAGATATGTTGTGTAACACAATGTTAGGTTACCTTTCAATTATGGCCCACTAAAACTGTGTTCTGAAATACCTGGTGCATCTTGCATAGCTCTACCTAAAAATAATTATGTGGAAAACAAAAACAATATTCCAGATCCAATAGAATATTGTGAGTATCACTGAAATAAATGTGCTTTTTTTTAAGGTGTAAAAAAAAAAAACACACAAAAAACAAACCATGTTGTTTTAGAAATATGTTAAAAATCATAGAATTATCCAATTAATTCAAGCTAAATTTTAAGTATTTTCTAACGCACATCCATAATTCATGAATAAGTTATCTTAATAGAAAACATTGTGGAAATGTTTTCGTTATTTTTGCAGAGTGTTCACCCCCCCCCTCCCCGCCCTTGATATCTCAAGTGTACTTTTTAATGCAGAGGAGTTAGACTACATTTATTTTAAATAAAGAAAATTTCTGGAAGATGCTATTTCAGGAAAATATTTATGCAATGCAATATCATGTGTGATCATATACAAAATTAATCCCAAACCGTACCAAAATAATCTGACAGATGATACTTTTCTTTCAGATTGGACAGAAATAAAAAAAAAAACATCTATGATAACTTATAAATTCAGAAAACACAATGGGTGCAATAAACGGGTAAAAAATAAATTGGAAAAAAAAAAGTAAACAAATTCTAATGTAGAATGAAATTATTCATTAAGTTTCATAAAATAAAAAATTATTCTTAAACGATTTATAAGGTTATAGTAAAATACGAATTTCAAGATTATTACACTGCTGGTATTCCGTATTTTTATAAAAAAAAAAAAAAAAAGTCAAAATCATGACGAGGAACTGATTTTTTTTTTTTTAAATTTTAAAGTGAATTTCTCAACATGAATTGTTAATGTTTTGTTTATTATCCCAAAGAAAAATTCAAGTTAATAATCAGATTTCTCAATAATTAACAAAAATAAAAGTCAAATTTTTGACGAGGCTACAAGACAAAATAAATCTAAAAAACCTTACTGTGTATCTGTAAAAATACTATTTCTGTAATTAAAAAAATAAACTAAAAATAAAAACAGTTAACGGCTAAATAATTAAACCAGGACTAATTTTTTTTTTTTTTTTTTGTTTACCTTCACTGGCACAAGTAGGAAATCCTTTTCACTTGTTTCTTCATCTTCTTCGATATTATAAGCAGTTTTAGTTTTACAATCGAGATTAGATCGTTTCGTAAAACGTGACAACCAACCGTTTGTGGGTCGAAAGTTTAATTTACCGAGCCGATTAGCGAACTTTTCGGCCATTTCCTTCAGCAATCCGCGATCTACATGACGCCCATTTTCGCTCATCGAATTAAGCCATTGAGAAAGAGAGCCCTCAATATCAGAATCCTTCCCGCTTCTTCGTCTTTTTCGATTACTATTCATAGGTCCGTAGACAAAATCTCTGTGAATAGACGGTTTCTCTTTCATCATTTTATTTAAGGTTGATTGGGCAATACCATAGCGACGAGCAAGTTCGCGCTGATTTACGATCGTGCCCTGCGAACGTTCCTCATCTATTTCTTTTAAGATTTCTGCTTTTCTCCCTAGCGAAAGGGTTACTCGTCGTCTTGGTTTTGCCATACTGAAAAGAAATTTCTTGACGACGACAGAATATATATTGGGGGTTAAAATAAATTATAATAAATTCGGATGGAAAGAGTCGGAGAAGGTATTACTACTTTGTATGTATCTGATGCAACCAAATATTGTTTTCAAAGGCGTCTGTCTCATTACTTTCCTTAAAAACAAAACGTATTTTTGTTTTTGTGACCTCTTTAAATTTCATTTACAAGACGAATAAAAATTAAGACGTGACATTATTGCGTGATCACTATAACTGATGACGTCACAAAACGATCATTATAAGCGTCGGCAAATGGCGCGAAGAAAATATGACGTCACTATTGTGTTTATTAATACAATTGGTATTTATTCACAAAATTGTATTCAACTATAAATACTAAAGAAGGCAGTAGGCAGCTAGATGAAGCCCATGAAATAGAATTAAGTTAAAAAAATCTGGGAGGAAGTATAAAAATTGACAACATTGACAATAGGGTAAGCGAAATCTTTTTAACTGTCACCACTACTCACTGTGAAAAGAAATATTGATAAATTTGAATAACCGTAAGAATCGCTAGTTTATCACTAAAAAAACAAAAAGAAAAAATGATAGAATAAATTATGTAAAAAGAATTCTAACAACCAACATTAAACAATAAGCGAATAATAAATCGTAAACATTACGCAGGAGGGGGTATATAAATTTAACTGAAAGATAGCTACAAAAAACAAAGTTTTATTTTTGAGGACAAGAAAATGAAGTCATTCGATAAATGTAAATTTCCAAAGTGTTTCACGATTGTAATGAAAAGAGTGAGAAAAGTAAAAAAATAAAAATATATAGATAAATAAAAAAATAAGTCAGCGTAATTTAAGTAAAACAAAAATACTAATAATATCACTTCACTGTGTTCTATTTGAATAAATAAAACACGATAAATGGACACAAGAAAATAAGTATGTTATTGTTAATTTAAAAAAAATGCTAGAAATTGAACACACTTGGAAGAAAAGGAAGTAATCTTTTAAGTTTTATGCAAAGAGCGAATATTGCAAGTGTAAAATATTTATGAAAAAACAAGTCAACGAATAAAATAGTGCTTATTTGTTAATGTTAAATGAAAAAAAATTTCTCCAGATTCATAAAGAATATGGAAAAAGAAAGGAAATCATGTTAGTTTTTTATTTAATCACATATCGGATGTGGTAGTAGCAACACTAGTATAGTCATGCGTGCTTCTAATTCTACTGCTATTACGACAATGTAATGGACAAGCTGGCATATATGTGTATTTATATTATAAAGAGAGAAAGAAAAAAGATACTCTCAGGTCGTGGATGGCTCAAATATTATAATTTTCGTTTTACGTGGTTGTTAGTCTTACCTTAGAACACACATATTTATTCTGATCAATCTTGAATACATTTAGCTGAGAGTAAGGCCGACCGCACGCTTCAATCCATCGCAAGCATTTCTCTAGTTTGGTGCGTGGCTTTGGGAAAGGAATAAAAAAGCCCCCATTTATCCTCTCTGGGTACCTTTCGTCGGCATTGCACAAGCCCCACACACATCGGCGCACCATGGCGAGATGTGATCGCAGGCAGACAGGCAGGGAGGAAAATAAGAGCAAAGCTTGCTTACTTATTCTGACTGATAAAAGGGAGGGAGAGTCCACGACGGTGACGGCAAGGCACGCTCGAGCGTGCACAGACACACACACAAAGCCCGTGGTTTTATTCCGTCGATATTATTATTATTATTGACAACCAACTCCTACTGCCGTTACTACCACACTTCGAAAATATCGGAACTGGTTCGCTTTGATACGATCATAGCTTTAAAATTATTTGCAAATCGTATTAACTTTACAAAAATACAGCTATCAAGTGTTGCTATTCATAATTTTTAATGTAAACATGTAGAAAAAGATATTTTCTATACATACACGAAACAACCTAAAACAAAAGAAAAGCGTTAACACAGCACAATCGACTAGTTACTCAACTCAACTGCTACACATTTTTCTGATGTTGTAACAGTTTTATATCTATTTTCAACATGCTATCATTTACTTTACAAGTTGCTAAACTACGAAAATAATTTTTTAATGAATTTTTCCTGTAGATTATTATGTGATAACGTGTTTAGCTGATAATCCAGTTAATTCGGATCCCAGAACCAAAGAGAACAAGATATTTTATTTAGTCTAAGTCTTCTTACTCTTTGAGGAAAATAGGTTTAGTTACCATGACAACTCAATAATTGACATTCTTTTTACATCGTAAGTTTGTTTTTGCCGATTTGTGCAAAATTTTAAGATTACATGTTATAAAAATTTAAGTGTAATCTAGATTTAATTTTAAGGCGTCATTTAATATGAAATTCGAAGCCTCCTATTGAAAAGTCATACAATCAATTCGTCGCCAAGATAAGTGATTTTAATGAAATTATATCGAAATACAAGCATATGTATTACTATTAAATTATTAATCCCCACCCCCCGGCAATTAAGAACGATTTTCATTTAAATTTCTCCGTTATATTATTTAGGAAAACATTCAGATACTAAGTAACCCAGAGATATACGGTTTTTCTGTCAGTGGCCGGGGACTTTAAAACTATTACACTGAACATGTTTTCGCATTATAAGACTTTACTATGATTCGTGCACTTACTTCTGCCGCTGTTGATGCATGATTATGTACTCCAATTTTTTTTAATTCTTCAAAATTTTGATTTGTATGAAGTCGAGCCTTGCATGCACGATTTTCACACCTCCAATATATCGTAGATCCATCTGCATTCTGTTTATTTTTTGTATATCTATAATTTTCTTTATCTATAACTTTGTTTTTGCCTTTTTCTGAAATGGTGATCTTGCAGGTGGCCATGTTGATAGTATTATTGTTCAAGCTAACAAACAAACCAAATAAAACAGATATTGGAGACGAATTAGTGGAGCGACAAATTGACTGGCGACGAATTTACCTTGAACCTTCCAAGAAAGGGAGATAAATCTGCAATATTGCAATTATTTACTAAAAACATGATTGAAAGAAAAAGATTGAAATTATCGAATACTTTCAGATAAAAACCCAAAAATTAGTTCATATTAAAATAGTTACAATTAACGAAGTAAATAATTGAATACACTCTTGATAGAGGGTCATCAGCTCACCTCAAAAACAGGGTGACATGATTCGTTTTTTTCTTCAGCCAATTGTTTACAATCCTTGTTAAAATTATTTGAAAAATTCCTTCTTCTGAGCAAAAATTGGTGTTTGCTAATCAAAGCCGGTTCGATCGGTGGCCTCATTAGACGTTTAAGAGTAGCCATCCGGGCATATCTTTCTCGATCTGCTTGCCTCCGCTTTTCTTTCTCTTCAGCTGTCATACTTGCTCGCCTCAGACGTTGTGCTTCGGTTGCTTTTTTCTTCATTACTTCCTTCCTAGCTGGAGACATCGAGTGTCTTCGACGTCTCTGAGCATCAGTTTTTCTTTTTCTTTTCAATTCTGTCATGGTCAGAGGAGTAGTAAAAGTATTGTTAATGTTGTGTGTTTGGCACTGAGGATAAACAGACAGATTTAGGCTTTTCTTCATAGTTTGTTTTTTTTTTAAAAACAGGTGATTCGTAAATAAATAACTACAATTATACTACACTATTTTGAAAAAAGTTTCGAAAACTAACTCCGAAAGGAAAATTTAATTTTATAATTTTTCTTTTTAATGGACAACCATGCCTCAGTCAGAAAGTTACAATTCTTTTCATCCATTCAGAACGAAATTTTGTTTTAATATGGAACTGAAATTTCAGATTTGTACGTCGTCTAGAACACAAAGTAAATATTAATTTATCAAAAAATAGTTAATTTCTCTTAAGTGAAGATACAAAATTGAAGACTAGGAAAGCCTAAAAAGGCGCTCCGACGTGTGAAATGACGCAGTTCAGAGTTTAATAGTAGCAGCAGCAGTGATGGTGGCTTCAGACAGAAGAACGGACTCCTCAAAGAAACAAATCGGTTTCATGTATGAAGAGAAACAACAAATATTAGGTGAAAATTTAAGGGATTTGATATCTGTGAACTAAACGAAAAATACAAGCTGTTGTAAGTTTTAAACAAAAAAAAAAAAAAAAAGTGATAGTCTGGATTGGAACAACAAAGCAAGCTTCACTCAGGAAAAAGAATACCTTTCGAGCGACACAGCACATGCGCATTTCATACAACACTAGTTTAACTTCCTATATAATGAGGCATGAAAAAAAAAATAAAATAAAATAAAAACATATAGAAATACATTTATCAAGTCTAATATAGCAAGTATATAAGCTACACGACATAAATTACTAATAATCCAATGTTTGCATGATATGCATACAAATTTTATTTAAAATAACTTCCTATGCAGAAAAAAGTATTGTTCTTTATGTGCTACTGAAGTAAAAATTAGCCAAATCTCTATAACTGCTAAATAAAATTCGTAGCTTTTTCCAGCTTATCAATAGCATTTTTTTAAAAAACTTTTGAGCTTACCTTGGAACAGACGAAGTGGTGGGATTTGATTTTGCTAACGTTCAGCTGATAGAAAGGTCGACAACATGCGGCGATCCATCGCACGCATTTCTCAAGCTTTTTCTTGGGTTTAGGAAACGATATAAAAAATACGCCTAGCATGTATGGCTTGTGCTTGTACCTACTATCACTACGGCAGGTACCCCACGCACAACGTTTGGTGACCATGGTTCAGGCGTGAAGAATATTAGTTTTAAAATAATAAGACAATGAAAGATCAAGTAAATCATTCAAAAACTGGGCTTTTGCTTGGTTTAAAAAAAAAACTTATTTTTTTTTACAACATAAAATAAATTATTGGATTTTCGCTTTTCAAGAAAGGCCAGAAGAGCTGTTTGTACCGGAGTCACGTGACAAGAAAGGAAAATGGCGTCATTTTCACCGGAAGTAAGTGCACGGATGTTTTTGTATTGATTCATATATTATTATTTATTATTATTATTAATAATAATAATAATAAAAAGGTAATATCTATTTAACGCGATTAACATATACATAGCAATAAAAATAATCGATAGTTCAAAACAAGTCTTTAAATGTATATGAAATTTTAGATAATTCAACAAAATAAATTTTTATTTTTTTTGCAGAATATATATTTCAATTTCAAACGTTAAGTGGATATCCCTATTTGAAACAGACGCCCCGTTTTTTTAAATAGACCCGTTTATTTTCAGAGTCTGATTAAAAAAAATTCTTTAATTAGAGAAAGAAAGAGAACCTGAAATACTTATTTTTTAACGAACAGTTTTGTAGTTAACTGCCTAAATTGTCTCCAATTTTTCTATGCAATGTATATTAATTTTTAATAGACTTTATTTAATAAATCACGATAGATCGTTCAGTTAATGATGATCTGATAATCATTAAACCTGATTTCAAAAATTCGTGTTAATGGAAATCATATGGGAGAAAAAAAACTAAAACGAAAATTGTCATTGTTTTAAAGTACGATTACTTCACAACTCAAAACGTATATTTTGTCAATTCATTATTTACAACAACAATAATAATAATAATAGTGGTACTGGTAACCTAACAGATATTGTTGCAATAAAGCCTTTTTATTTGCAACAATACTAATGAAAGTTTTTATTTAACACGTTTTGACTGGCTTAGATCAATTTCTGTACGTTTAACAAAATGAAACAAATAATGGAAATAATTTTTATACGTTAATAATCCATTCGATCAGTCGCTGCATGAGCCAAAAAGTACCCCCCAGAATCAATTCAACAAAAAGTAAAACTAACCCTAGAGCCACAAGATAAAGAATTGAAAACTTATCGAAATTGCCGAGTTTGGTAGTTTTGCTTACCACAAAAAAGCAATCTACCTTTTTTTTATTATTATTATTATTATTATTTTGTACTTTTTTTTTTTAGTTGACTACTAGGAGTGATACTCAATTGCATGAAAAAAATATATATATCCAATAATCTTGGATAAAAAAAAAATGAGATAGTTGCTTTTTCATCACAACTTGTCAGATTATCAAAAATATTCTCTATGCACACGATATACTAAAGAAAGATGCTGCTGATATAATCTGAAATAGAGAGAGAACGTTGGGGTGTAACGAGAGAAAAAAGAAAAAGGTAGGAATTTCAGGAAGAAATCTCGAGTTATTCACCTTTGAACAGACGTAGAGATTTTTGTTGCCGTCGACAATTCTGACATTGAGTTGTTCTGGAATCCGCCCGCAGCGATCAATCCATCGCAAGCATTTCTCATGTTGTCGTCTCGGCTTTGGAAACGGTATAAACTTTACCCCACCGACTAAACGTTCTGGATAGCGATCGTCCGTGTTGCACAACCCCCAAGCACACCGTTTCACCATAGTGGTGATGAAGTTAATAATAAAGATGTAAGTGATACAATCGAATAATAATAATAATAAAACAGGAAAGAATGTAGGTTTATGTGACAGTAAATGCGTTAAAAATAAATAAATAAATAAAAACAAAAAGCTTGACTAACTAAAATGGTCGGCATGACAGGGAAAGGAGGCGTGGCTTTTGAGTGACGATCGCTGATTGGTCGAAACAAATCTGATTCCATTTTGTTTTAAATGATAGACACAAGTGACCTTACATTTACAATAAAAGAAATAAAAATAACTATTTTGACATAATTGTTTTCTAGATATATTTGCAACCATAAAAATAGGTAATAAAACAGCTACAGCACAGATTAATTACCCTATATTTTACCGTTGTTAAAATCACTTTTCCTTTAATTGAACAAAATAAAATTTAATTGTACCAAAAATTGGAAATACAAAAACAAAAATTTTGCAATAACTTCATTAAACCGGAATTCTCATTTGAAGTATGAAATGCTCCTTTTCATTTTTTTTTTTGGTCAAAAATCTATAGATGAAGACATTAAGTTAAAAATGCCTTGTTAAAACTATATTTAATTTAAACGATTAGATTATATCATGTGGTTTCTGTTAATGGTAATTGTGGCGTAATGCAACATCTACTTAAAAAAAAAAAAAAACTCCTTTGAAATAAAATTATAACAATAAAAAGAAAAGAAAAAAATACTGCACCGGTGAATTATGAAAAATGACACCTTCTGACGCCTCTGTTAGTCTAACATCAATAGTCAGTTGAGTGCCATACGCAATACACGCTTGGGCGATCATGTCTCGACAGAGACATAACTGACTGGGCAGAAGATTATCCCGCAGTAGGTTGCCATTGCTTTCTGCAATAGTACCTTCCCTAAAATAAAAAATGATGGCTTATCGATAAAAGAAGAAACCCTTGTCGGCCTTGTTTGAAGAAAAATTTAAAACGGCTGTATAGACAATTTTATTATCTGGTTAGTGCATTCTTGAACATTGTTCAAACTCTTTTCGAAAAATACAAAGCACAAATGATTCCAGTGTGAAAATAAACTGTGACCACTTTAAGCCAACGGTCCTGGCTCACGCCGATTACTAAATTTTAAGAAGTGAACGTTCCGTCGTATCTTCATCTCCAGATACTTGTTTTTAAAAAGCTGCTTTACATCTCTGGTTACCCACAAACGAATATAAATAAATTTATCTTTCCTGAAACTTCTAATAAAAATAGAGAGAGAAATAATCTGCATTTTTATATTCCACTAGAGTCCTCAAAACATAGGAAAAAAAAGATGGATGGGCAACTTTCCAAATTGTTGGGCGCCTTTCTTGAGGTGAAAAAAAGCTCACAACTGTTTCATTGTAACATTTTTTAAGCAAGACTCCATAGTGCTATACTTTTGTTTTTATTATTTAATTTGATTAAAAATAGCAATTAAATTGGGAACAAATTATTCAAACATCAATAAATTAGTAAGTCTAATTTTTTGTCTAAGCAAATATACAATGAACAACAAGAAGTTTCTTCTTTTATGAAACAGAAAGCATTATATGAGACAAAGCAGGAATTTTTTTTAAAAAAATGTCTAAAATTCAACATAATGGAACATAGACGTATCTTTTCTTTTAGAATGTGATTAATAATTTCAACATCAGGTTCTACTGTTTGTATATTTTGTGAAAAAAATAGAAGAAAAAAAAAGGCGAAAGTTCTCATTTTGACATCAGATTATATGAATAATAATTTATCTTTGTCTTAAGATTGGTCAATTACTTTCATTTCAAACAATGGAGAAGTCATTTCCTATATTTATATCTTTTCATAGCAAATTTTATGCAAAATAAATGTCTTTAAAGGTTAAAAGAGAATAGTGATAAAGAGATTTATGGTCTTGCACAAAATATCTCAACCAAAGGAAAAATTATTTATCCTTTCAGAGATGTACATCTGAAAATTTTAAAAACTATTAAAGTGAATTTTTCATATATTTGAAATGAAATTCTTTTATTGTATGACCACAAGAACTGATCATGTCATAAAACAATCATTATATATAAATTTTCACAAATATTACACGATTATTATCTTTTATTCATTAATGCAATAAATGATCACAAATGTACATAAGTGTATTAATATGAAACGGAAAATAAAGCAAACGAGAAGTTTAAAAAAAATATGAAATCTCTCTCTAAATTATGCAACGAAATTGGTTGTTATTACTAAAGAAGTTTTTTTTATGAAGTTACAATTTAGATGAAAAACATGACTTTTCAACAACTAATTTTCAGATATGTAATAATTACATTTTGTACATGAGGTGAAAATTATTTAAAATTATTATTACTACTACAACTGATTCTCAAGAAAAGCATGAAAACTACTAAAAGAATTTATTCAACAAAAATAAAATGGTTGAGATTGTTACAAAGACAATATTAAATATTTAATGAACACAATATTCTGAGGGATCTTTAGGCAAGCTTTTTTACTTTTACATATAATGCAAGATGCCAAAACATCAAACATTATTTCTTTGGTTTTAAGGCCCAAATTAAGTCTGTACACAAGCCTAATAAAAAGAATAAATATGTTAGGCAAATTGATAAATCAAGATGATTCTATTTTCCTGAATGGCCATAATCTTTAGAAACTATTATTAAAAACATCAGATAAAAGGAAAAATTTTATGTTTTAAATCTTTTCATTAACATTGTGGATTACTGATACAACAAAATACAGTAAGAAATTATACAATCAAAAAATACCTAATAATGAAGACCATTACAAAATTTATTCAAAGTGATTAGGAGGATGGGGACTCAGTTATTTTGTTTATTCTTTTCTTTCCTAATTGGATAAAATAATGGACCAAACAATGATTACATGATGAACATCAATCAAGAAATCCTTAAAATGCATAAATAAATAATTTTCTATAAAGATATACTGTAAATTCTGTCAAATGAAATATATAGCAGGTTGATAGTTCAAAGAAAAAAAAAACTGCCCACCAGATACAAATGATGAGAAATTTCTAAAGATATCTCATGATTTGAAACACAAAAATGTCATTAGCTAGTAACCTAGTACTACCTGTCTCATGTAAGTTAGGGATGAAAAGGAAGTTATAACATATGGATGATACCCTAACTTGTAGGGTAAAACGTTTTTCTTTATAGGAGGAAAGCAGGGAGGTGGAGAATGATTTACTAGGTAACTTGTCTTGTGACAGACAGTTGTGTGCGTATATATATATATATATATATATATATATATATATCTCACACACCCTGATTGAGCACTCTGGAAGAATGGTAGACTTTGAAAAATATTAGCTACTCTGGCATGTACGCATCGCTCATTCAGTAATGAATTAGAACACTGGCTATTGGGCGTGTATAATGATAATATACAATCAGAGTCTAATCGTACTGATGAGCTGTGATACAGCGAAACAGAGATCTGTCCGTAGATGACTATATATATATATATATATAAAATGAAAGTGCAGGTAAGAAGCTATGTTTCTGAATACCGATTTTCAAGACAAACATTGCCTGAAAATTGATTGGCCAAGTCAAGCAGAGTAAATAACAAATTTAAGAATTTGTGGCTTGTGAGCTATATATCTTGCCCCAATACCAGTGTTTAATATTTGAGACCAAGTAAGAAAAAAACAGATTCTGAATAGTGTTTTAGTGCCATACAATCTTCTGCCACTAGATTAAAAATAAATATCAGGAGGATAATCAATTTTGCATTTCTTGAGTATCAAAGAGATTAAAATAATGTCTTTCAATAAAGAAAAGAAAATTTTTTGTAAAGTCAAACTGTTGTAATTGATGGCTGTATTTTAAAAACAAAGCAACTTTACAACTCAGCCAATATGCAAATATTTTTAACTGCTTATAACAAAATTGTATTTGGTAAATAAAACTAATTTTTTTAAACTTATCTTTTTATTGCTTGAATCCAAAAATGATTCTCCTCACACTATTCTAAGACACTTGCTGAACACAGGGATTGCGTTTTCATTAAAGGAAAACAAAATACAGAAATACACAATTTATAAAGCTTAAATGAGATTACTGAACAGGAGTAAGATGTTAAAGTCAAATCTGTCACACTGTCAGGTAGAGAACAACATTAGAATGCTCCTGTGAAATATTCAATGCATTGTACCCCAACAAAAATCATTTAAGTGTTTTTAATATATCAAATAGCATATGTATACAACAAAAATCAAGCTGAAAAAAGTTGAGAATTAAGCACAACTTTTTAGAACTATACTCAGAAAAATTTATGTGGCATGACAAATTCAGAACTAATGCTTTTCAATGAACAATCTTCTTTGACTTTTTAGGTACCTCCACTCATTTTTCGATATCTTTTAAAATGAATTTTGAAAAATAAGAAGTTTTCTTGAAAGTTTTATTTTAATTTTAATTGAAAGCTAAATAATTAAATTTACTGTTTCCAGTAAGCAAAACACTCTGGTGTATTTCAAACAGAAATTACATTGATTGGAATATGACATTTTTTACATTGTTTTTTCTTTTTAATTTTTCCGTCATTTTTGAGCAAATCAACAGATTTGTAAACAAGAAGTTAATTTTTGGTTTTAAGAATCTTGGAAAAAAATAAAATATACAACTGTGACACATTATTTTTGGAAATATTAGCAAATTTAATGTTAAATTAATCTGAAATACACAAGTATTACTTATTTATAGCATGAAATTTAGAGTAAAACTATTTTTAAACACAAAGTTGACTTTTCTAACCTTTTCACCATAACTGAAATGTGTTGACAAGTGTGAGATAAGATAAGTGTATGGCGTTCAAAAGTGACATAAATGTACAAATCTTTTCTGGTAAGGGGAAGAAACCCTGAAACACATGACCTTTTAATGTACACATAGGAATTACCATAAAAAAAAAATTCAAATACAATGAAAATTATTTACAAATTTACAATGGCTAGAGGATTTGTATTAAACTTTACAATTTTCAATTAGTAAATATAGTCTTTACTATATAATATACCAGCCTAATGTATACAAGTCTTGGAAATCTTTAGACTGTCTAACATTTATATTATTTATTAAAGCAATTAAAAGCTTATCTAATTAAATAATGTCATAGTTTTATTGCTTTTTTTTATTTTACTATTCGGAGTAGATTTTCCGTAAAAGAGGCTAAATGGTTCTAAAAAAAAAAAAAAAAAAAAAAAAAAAAAATTTACATTCCCCAATAAGTCCGTCCTGCATTTAACTAATAAAACCATTTTTGCCTACAGAATTAATTTCTTGAAATTTCATAAATTTAGGCAGAGGGGGTGTAACAGATGTAACTCCTGAAAGTTCAGTAAAATCTGACAATTATTTAATTTTTGCAAGAATTTCTAAATTTAATGTGTTTTTCAATGGAAAAAAAAAAAAGTTATGTAATATTAAGTTTTCCATAATTTGGCTCCCAGCTAACGAAAATAAAAACAAGATTTTTACCAAAATTTTGTACATATTAGAAAAAAATTAAAAAATTTTGAAAAATAATTTAAAAAATACTTTGATCTTTTCTCTTAATAATACAAAAACATTTTGATGTAAAAAGTTTAGTGGAAGTACCTAAATAAAATCAATTATTCCCAGGTTATTCCTGATTTCCTTAAATAATGGCAATTAAACATCCCCATTTCTTAGATAATTGAGTAGGTGGGATCAACAGACAAAAATTGAGAGAGGAAATTCAAAGGACCCATTCAATGTTAAGTACTTCACTACATAATAATAAAGTACATTCCCCACAAAAGAGATCATATAGAAATTTATTACACGTAGGTTAGATGTGGCACAAGGCTTTAATTATGGAGCACTCAGTGAGGATAAAACATGAGAAGTTCATATAACAAATACAGAATTATGTTTTGCTTTTTAGGACTGAGGAAAAAACTTTCTGGAATTAAAAAGCAAAAGAAAAAAATTTAACATTTTTACAAACCTCAACTATTTGAATCATATTGTTCATAGGTGTGGCATCTGTTTTGCTGTTCAAGATGATTTGCATCTCCTCTGCAAACCTGAATCTATCATCTGCAGCTTGAGTAACATCAAAACCCTGATCACTGCCATCAAGTACATGCCGATAACAACGTTTCAGGGTCTTTATTCGTTCACGGCATTGATCAGGACTCTTCACGACTTGATGAGAACGCAAGAGAGCTGATACACGGTTGTAGATGTTGTTGGCACCTTTGTTTAAATTACTTTTGACATCTAGTTTAACAATAAAATCGATCCAAAGCTTAAGTAAGCTTTTTGTTTCCTGGTACGTCCAGCCTGATCCTCGGCGCTTCTTGACTTTATTCAACTGAGTCAGCATTATTTGTTAAACAGTTTTTTTGTCTCTTGGAGAACAAAATCTTAGAAGCAAAAATTGAGAAAAAAAAAAAATCTTGAAAACCCAATAATTCTAGAATAAATTTTTTCAAGCTTTTTTTTATACAATGAAATGAATTGAAAAAAAATTTAAGGCTACAACAAACATCACGACGAAACCAAACAAGAAATTTTTTTAATGAGGTATTGGTTACTGATAGTTAAACTAAAAATAATAATACTAATTTAATAGCTGCAAAATTAAGGTACATGTATTGATTGTATATTAAACGTATAACAATAACAAAAACTTCCTAATGAAAACTGTTAAAATAGACAGGATGTAGATAAGTAAAGACCGGACATTAAAAAGCTGTGGCAAATTCTTGAAAAGAAAGAGAAAGGTAGAAATTTTACCCCCATAACAGAGCTGTTTCTTCCAAGCGAAGACTATATGTGACGATTTAAGAATTATTATCGCTTTACAAATTACGCTGTAATTTTACGATACTTTAAAATGTTATAATTTATACATACTGAATAAGAGATTTTGATGAGAATTTATAGCGCGAATAAAATTTACCCTAGATACATTCGTTGTGTGGTTATATAGTTCTATAAAATTACCCGTTGTCATCATAGCAGTGAGTAATGGCGTCAGCAGCCAGGGCAAATTTATGTTACTATTCATACTGCTACTACTACAATTTTGTTAAGAAAAAAAAAAGTTTTCGTTAAAATTATTACAGGAAAAACAACATTGAAACGAAAATCAGAAATGTAAAACTCCTCAAAGTTGGAAATTTCCACGCAAAAATTAAAAACGAACAAATTTTCTACACATGAACTTTTTTCTAGCGAAAAATAAAATGATAGATAGACATGGGGTTGACAAATATTTATTCACAAATAAATATTAAAGACACTTTCAATTTCGTTAATCAACACGAAAAGAAAACTTTCTTCGCAATTGTAAGTCCTTCACAAAAATTAAGTTGGTCACCGGAGAATAACAAAAGAACCGTTTCTGGTTTTATGACCACCAGAAGAAAAGCGACTTTGAAGAAATGAGGTGGGGAGGTGGGGATCGTATATCAGCAAAAAACAACCTTTTTAAATCCAACTAGGCCTATCAACTATGTCGAGATATTTCTTTTTTCAACACTGACAATGAGACGATTTAGTGTCACAGTATAATTGTTATAGTCGATCGGATTCACAAACGCGAGGTCCAAAGGGTGTGGTAATTGCTGACAATTTTGTGCGTGAGGAGATATTGGGTGAGGCATAATCAACAATTTTTTTAAAATCGTCATCAGAAAGTTAAAATAATCTAAAATGAATTTAAAAAGACACTATTGAGTCTACAAATTAATTAAACAATTCATAAGAAACATAAAATCCGCGTGTAATTAGGTTTAAGTTCTGTATCAACCAACCACTGAGCGAGTTGGCTTCATTTTTATTTTTGAAAGGAGCAGAAAATTTATTACTGACGATATTAAAAAAAAAAAAAAAAAAAAAAAAAAAAATGGCTCAATCACACTGAAATTCAATCCTCAAATATAAATATTATTTGTTAAATTAAATATGAAATTGGTTTAATAAAAACTTGTGACTCAAGTGAATTTGTTTGACTTTCTTTCATCACCCTTAAAAAGCAACCATTCAAGAGACCAGCAGTGTATGTAAATTACGCCGGTTTACTAATAAACTTGTTAATGTTGCAATAAAAATATTGATGTTCTCAACATATCGTTAGGTTACAAAATAATTTAATCTCACTATTGGATATCGGCTCGGAACGAGAAATCGGCGAGCCGAGTTCTAAATCCAGTTGAATTCATTACATTCACTTACGCACAAATCCCCTTGGGAAAGGTATTAATCTGTCTATTCCTTCCAGTTATGGGTTAAATAACAGAACAGATTGGGTTCTATAGCCTTGGTCGCCAACCAGTCTACCGCAGAAAGCAATGGCAACCTACTGCGGGATAATCATCTGCCCAGTCAGTCATGTCTCTTTCGAGACATGATCGCCCAAGTGTGTATCACGTATGGCACTTAACTGACTGACTAAATCCAAACTGCCTTTATCTAAAATGACCCACACCAATCCCGCTCTTTTTATCTAAGTCCCTCTCTGTTGCTTTGGTTATGTCGCTGTATCAGTGGTACCAAGTGTGACGCACAACATGCATATATATAACATACACACACAACTATAAATATGAATAAAAATTGTTTCCTTAAATGTTTTGGTATAGAGAGCCTCATTAATTAAAGAAAAAAAAAAAAAAATTTGCCCCTCACAGCCACACAACCAGGTGAATAATCAATAATACAGAAAACAAATAATTAAATTATTTCAAAATAAATACTTAAATTTAAAACTACCAACTGTTATGTAGGCTCTCAATAACAATGGCCAAGGTCGAGCTGTTGCACTTGATATCCCCAAAGCATGCTATGGCATAACTGGACACTTGTTTGATTAGATTCAATTGTTCCTGTCAAACCATGTAATAAAGGCTGTGTTGAACAAGCACCACTCCAGATTCTATAATACAAACACGGGTGTCTCTCAGGGCTCTGTACTAAGTTCAATGCTTTTTCTGATTTTCATCAATAATCTCTCTGATGTTATCAGATCACAAGTAGGCATTTATGCTGATGACACCACCATTTACTCCCACCTTAGTAAGAAATCTGCCAAGGCTGATAAAGCTAAATTCACTGCTGATCTTGAAATAAACCTCTAATCTGTGGTGGACTGGGGTAAGAAATGACTTGTAAATTTTAATGCTTCCAAAATGAAGCTGCTATTCTTTAAGCACCATAGACAATCTCTCTTACCCTCATAAGTATGAATCAAGCTAGTCACCCAGAAAGCAATACACTGCACCTCCTTGGACTCACTCTCTCAGCCAACCTCAATCAATAGTTAAATCTACTGCTACGATGGTTGGGTCACTGTATCAGGTGAGGAAGTTTTTCTCACCTGAATCCATCTTACACATATACAAATCAACCATTTGCTTGTGCATTGAATACTCTTGTCATATTTGGTCAGATGCCTTTGCTATTCATCTGAGGGTTCTCAAAAAAATTCAAGAGAATCTGTAATGTAATTGATCCTAATCTGGCAGCTCGACTCCAGTTACTTTCTCACCATTGAGATGTGGCTTTCTTCTGTTTCTTCTACAAATATTTTCACAGCTTCTGCTCAAACAAACTTAGCTCCCTGGTACCCCCTATACACAAATTTACTCAAGCAACTAGACTAGCAACAAGATTCCCGACTTTTACTGTCAAAATAGTTAAATGTAACCACCTTTTCTGCTATAAGTTTCTTTTCTTGCACTTCCTGTTTGTGGAACTCCCTTTCGTATACTTGCTTCCCTGATAGCTACAATCTCAAAAAGTTCAAATACAACATCAATTGCCATCTCTAATCTCCTTGGCTCCCATTCTTTCTTATCCTTTCTCCAACACCCCCTGTATCTCTTCTCCCTTTTCACACCAGTACTCCCATCCTTCTCTTAGCCATTCTGTTACACCCACTGTAACCCGTTCACCTTTCACCTTTCACTCTCCACTTATGTAACCTTTCGTTCTCATCTTATGTAGCCTCCTGCACACCAGTGGCAATACTGCCTTGCTTGGGGTTAAAAAAAAAAAAAAAAAAAATTAATTAATTAAAAGAAAGAAAAATGTAATTAAAATTAAAAGACATGAGCAACCAAAAAAACTTTTATGTTAAAGCTAAAATAAAATTATATAAACTGATATTTATTTATTTATTTGTTTGTTTTACAAAAACCTTTGGAATTTAGTTTTACTTTTAGGTATTCCCAAAAATGAGCATACATGGAGGGGGGTTTAAATAGAGACACCCATCAAAAACTTAAAGCAGTTTTATTGTCAAAATTGTCATGTTATTAAGAGGAAAGATTTGATGTTTTGTTTTTAATCCTTTTTAGAACCTCCAAAATTTTGATTTCAAAATTTAAAAATGACACCACAAATTAATATAGGAAATTTGAGCATCTTTTTGTGGTAAAAAATATTGATTTGGAAGTTTTTGCAAAAATCAGATACATGTTAATTTTAATAAAACTTTAAAGATTTATTCACAAATGATTGAAAATTATTTTAGAAGCCTTTTTTTTTTTTTTTAAACATAAAATTAAAAAAGTGGAGGTAATTTATAGAATTTCAATAAATTCATTTTTGTACTGCTTAATGTTTATATTAGTTATAAGACAAGCCAGTAGAGAATTCTAAATCATAAATTTTGTTTTTTATTTAACAGGACTCACTATTACTGAAAATCTGCTAAGAATCATAAAATAAAGAATGCAATAAAACTAGGACATTTGATTAGAAAAGCTCTTAACTGATTTTATGAATAAAATATTATGGATACTATCAAGAAAAACAAATTTGTTAATGAATATTGCATTTTCATTTTTTTTAATTTTAATTCAAATAGTGATGTATTTGTAGCAGTAATATTGTTACTGAATAAACACTATATTTACTAATCATAAATGGTAAAGATACTTACAATTGTGACCCACAGTATTTCTTAATTGTTTTGTGTATAATTGCATTTTACTAAATTATACAAGCAACAAATGAAATTCCAACAAAAATTATGTTTTAAAAGTTTTATTGAATTATTTTTGTAACACTTTTCAAGGTTTTAGAATTTCAGGAATCTGTTATAGATCTATAAAAATATCTGTCATCAGTCCTCCAATTTTAAAAGAATTCATGATGTACTAAAAATAACATGCAGTTGATTCATTAATGAATGAGGTCTGAAAATTTCATTTAAATCAGGTAATTTCCTGATTTTTGGTAAAATTTTATAAACAAGAAAGTAGTGTTTTTTTTTCTTTTAATTTGGAAAAAAAACTCTCCCATTTCAATGATACACAGAAAAAAATGTAAATAAATAATTGTAAATCTGCCATATAGTTTTCTTTTTGACTGTAAAATATAATTGATTTTATCAGACCATAAAAGATAAAGCATTAAAATGCTGAATTTAGCACAAAAGTAGCTGTAAGTGTGGGCATTTCTGTTATTTCACCATATATATATATATATATATATATATATATATATATATATATAGATAGAGAGAATGAGCTTTAAGGGAAATATGAAACTTTTTCTATAGATACAAAAAGACCACAATTAGAAATTATTAAACTATAAATTAATAATATAAGAATCTGAAATGAATAATTTTTTGCAAATTGTAAACAACAAATTGTTGATTCAACCAGGTAAAATTAAGCAATCACAAAGAGCAAAATAAGTTAAAATCTATACAGGCCAATTTTCCCTGGTTTCTTCAAAATGTTAGCGTTTTGAAAACAAAATGATTTTAGAGTAGGTACCCCACTAAATCGCTGAAAAAAAAAACAAAAAACAAAAAAACAAACAAACAAACAAACAAAAAAAACAAACAAAAAAAACAGCATAGTATGAAGAAAAAGGCCCCAAACAAATGTTTTCTATCAAAAAGTTTTTGCTATTATTAAGAGGAAAGATTAAAGTATTTTTGAATTATTTTTTTAATTTTTGATCCTTTCTAACATGTTCAAAAATTGAGAAAAAAATTTTATTTTTATTTTCATTAACGTGGAGAAAATTGTGACAAGAGTTTACAATGGAAAATATATTACATAACTTTTTTTTTTTTCCGGTGATATTAATTTGGAAATTCTTTCAAATATCAAATAATTATCAGATTTTAATGAAATTTTCAGGGCTTATTCACAAATGAATGAAATTATTTTTGAAATCATTATTAAAAAAAAAAAATCTTGAGAAAAATGCATAATTTTTTTTTTTTTTTACATCTGTTACCCCACCTCCATATAAATTCATGAAATTGTAAGAAATTAAATTTTGTTAGAATAATTGGTTTTATTATGCAGGACTCATTGGGGAAAATAAATCATCTATTATTTATCTTTATTTCTGAAAATCTGCTCTAAATAGTAAAATTAAAAATTGTAATATTTACTAATTGAAAGTTGAAAAGTTGATACAAATAATCTAGCTATCATGTTTTTAAAATAATTTTCAATTTTTTTTTTTTTTTGCTTTTTTGTGTATCTGAAGTTTTTTTTTTTTGTATGGTAATTTCTAAGTATTCATTAAAAGGTCATGCATTTCATGGTTTTATTTTTTTCCCCTTACAGGAAAAAAAAATTGTACAATTATGCCACTTGTGATCTACATTGATATACAGTGGACAGGTCAGGTATGTGATTAAGAAATAATTTTATTCTAAATCTCATGAGTAATACTTGTGTAAATCAGAATAATTTAACATTAAATTTGCTAATTTTCCAAAAATAATGTGTCCTTGGCCTATATTTTTTGGCAAGATTTTTAAAACAGAGACTTAACCATTGTTTAAAAATATGTTGATTGCACTAAAATGGCTCAAAAATTCAAAAATTAAAAATTTATATTCTAATCAATATAATTTCTGTTTGAAATACACCAGAGTATTTTACTTACTGGAAATAATAAATTTATAGTTTTCAACTAAAACTAAAATAAAAGTTTCAAGAAAACTTTATTTTAAAAAATTCAATTTAAAAATTATGTTTAAAAAAAGATTGGAGGTACCTATTTGAGAGTTAAAATTCTTATAAAAACAGAATTCTTGAAAGCAAAGTCGAAAGTGAAAAAACAAAACAAAAAAAAAACTTCAATTTAAAGAATTAATGGAAAGGGAGGGGGAGTATGTTCATTCCTTAAATCCGAAATCCCTTAATCCGCAAAGTAGTCGGTCCTGTTAACCACTACATTAAATGAATGTGATTTTTTTATTAAATAGAAGACAATAGGTAAATGACCAACGTTAGGATATCAAATAAAACCATAGCACATACCTTTCCTTGCACATATAGAGTGGAATTTTGGAAGCGCTTATCGTCAACAACTTGTTTCAGTTTATTTGTGAAACAATTCACGACTTTGGTGTCAGCATTCTGCATCTCTCCAATTATGGCTTTGTTGACAATGCCATGTCGCCTCCTAAAACGCCACAGCCAACCATTACTGCACTTGAAATTTCCATGGCCTAAATAAGTAGCCAGCTTCTCTGCAGCTTGCTGAATATCCAAGCCTTTTGTTGGCATTCCATCAGCTCGCTGTTGCTTATACCACTGAAAAACCTCTTCATCAAGACCTTCAAAGGATAGTTTCTTCGATCTAAATAATTCTAAGCCCTTGTGTCTACATTCCAACATCTTCACACTTTCCCTGGTCTTGTCCTTAGCCTTCAGAATATTGTGGATCGACGTCTTTTTAAGACCGTATTTTTCCATGAGAGCAGCACGGCTTTTGCCATGTTCATGTTCCTCAATAATTTGCAACTTCATATTCAGAGACAATACATTCCTTTTGCGCTTCTTTGAAGGAATCGATGGCTGAGCGTTGCATTTAGAATCCATGACAGTTACAGGAATGCAAACAGAAAAACAACGCGGAAAAAGTTTGCTTGTACTCCTTGGCTACAGAACAAAAATTCAAAAAGGCAAACAAGATATGTAGAGAGAGAGAGAAAAAAGTTCACACTTTTATTAAACAATACGTACGAAAGACACTTGAAATAAAAAAGTACCCGAAAAAATAATTTTGAAGCACAAGAATCGTCTTTTTAATAAGGATTTTTTTCCGGTTCCCTCAGCGGTAGGACATTGAGTAGCATGCGACCTTGGTGACACATGATACATCGAGATGGATGAATGTGTCTCTCCTCAAACAAACAATTTCCAAGTAGGTTTGTTATTTATAGAAAAACTGTCTTTAAAAATAGCTGAAATCGGCAACATTTTTCATTCCCAATTAAACATTTATACTAGCGAACAAGAGATAATATATACCAAGTATGTTAACTCAACAAATTCAATGAATGATTTTTGTTGAATTTTTAAACTTGATTCAGTAAGTTAGTTCGTTATGGCCGATGTGATCCACGAATAGTTCCTTAAATCGAGGTTTTACTGTCGCTCTATAAAATTACCCGCTCCCGTCATCATTTACAGCAGTGTTTAATGGCGTCAGCAGCCAGGGTAAATTTATGTTACTATTCATACTGATACTACACAATTGTGTTCCCATTTGATTTTCTCTATACAAACCTAAAAACTTGAAGGAAGGAAGTTTTCGATAAAATTATTGGAAGAAATAACAATACTTAAGGAAAATCAGAAATGTAAATTTAAACTCAAGAAGTTGTTGGGAGATTTGATTATTTCCACGCACACAATTAGAAACGTTTAAAAATTTCTACACATGAAAATTTGTTTTTTAGCGAAAAGTAAAAGGGATGGTAGTTTTTACACATATTCATTCATAAAATTAAAAAAAAAAAAATGTCTATTCAACACGTACCGTAAGACCTTCATAAAAATGAAGTCGGTCACCGGAGAATAACAAAAGAACCGTTTCTGATTTTTTTTGACCACCAGAAGAAAATCTTCGTTTAAGAAATGAGAGCGGAGGAGACTGTAAAAAAAAAAACATTACCGAGCGAAAACCAAAACCTTTTTTTTTTTAAACCAACTAGGCCTGTTATTACGAGATATTTTTCGATACTCGAATCACACAATTTATGTCGTGATTGTCGATTAACAAACGAGACCTGAGGCTGGGATAATAAGAAACGAAATAGTAGTAGTCTAAATAAATATTTCATATAAAATCTGCTTGTCTTTACTACTTCGTGTAGGTTATTGACTATATTGGCTTTTTTTATTTATTGACTATTTTTAAAAGGAGTAGAAAGTTATTATTATTATTATTATTATTATTATTATTACTGATGATGTTTTTTTTGGTTTAATTACTCTGAAATTCATTAATATTTTTCACCATTAATTATTATATTTGTCACTTTAAAGTGTGCGGTTAAAAAAATAAATAAAACCTTAGGGTGTGCGAATAGGCCCTAGGGTGAAGTTTGGCAACCTGTTGATTAGTTGATTAATTCAATAATATCAATAAAAACTCGTACAAATATTCCTGAACACAATCTGCATACTTAACTTTTCTTTCGTTATCTTTAAACAACTATTTTATTTTAAACGACTGTAAAAAAAAATGAATGAAAAATTAATTTAAATTTTTAAATGTTTAGTTTGTTTTATAGAAAGCCTCATTCAGGAAGGAAAAAAAACGTTGCTCATTGCATTTACACAAAAAGTGAATAATCAATAATACAGAAAACAAGAAATTCAATTATTTAATTTCAAAAATACTTAAGTTAAATTCAAAACCACCACCCATTGTCATCAAAAACATCAATTGCTTGAATAAACGAATTAAAAAACAAACACTAACTCAATTCAAAAACTCTAATTTGTAGAGTGTAAAACAGAAATGTTTTAGAAAACAAACAACTTCGGCTATTTTAATAATGACTTATTTAACTTTCTTTTTGTCACAGAAATCTACAAATTGGGTTGAACACACAAGAAATGTAAACAAATAATAATTATTGTAAATCAGTCATGTATTTTCGGTTATTTTTTTAAAGTAAAATCTTTTTTTTATTTGATCATGAAACAAAAAAAATGAAACTGAAAGCATTTAAAAAAAAATTAATTTAACAAAAGCAGCTATATTTGATTTTCTATAAAAATTCAAGAAGAGTGTCGACATTTAAAAGTAAACAATAAACATTCTCTACTTAATGATAAAAAGATAAAAAAAACGGTAATTAGAAAAAGTTTTGTTTTTTTTTTCGCAAATTGTAAACAACAAATTGTTGATTTGCTCAGGTAAGAAAAGTAACCACAAGGTAACAGTAAAATATAATTTAAAATCCACACTGGTCAAGAAGAGTGTCGTGCTTCAATCAAAACATTAAATCATTACAAACATTTTTTTTTTGTTTGGCGGGTGGGGGGGGGGGGAATAATGCAATAGGACATACTTTCTTGCGGTCATTCGTTTTTACTTTTTTAATACGAGAAGGATTTTTTTTGTTTAAGCCCTTCTTAATGGAATTTGTCTAAAGACTATCTGAATAATAAAGACTTTACCTTTTTGCTTGGGAAATTGTCTCGTTTTTTGGTGGATGAAGAAAAAACAATTATTTGACAAGAATAAGATTTTTATTTATTTTTCGATCGACCGCTTCGCATGTTCATTTTAAGGACAGTTTCTTTTTTGTTGATTTTGTTTGTTCTGAGATGTTTACAATTACAATATACTTTAAAAAAGACAGTTATGTTTTATGAGCCAGAACAGCTTATTTTTTGTATTTGTTTTTTTTTTTACTCCAAATCTGTAAAATATTTTCAAATATTCGATTGTTACGCCCACAAAATAAACAAAATTCTCTCTTCTGAACGATCATGAAGTCCATTAATGACGGGACAATTTAATGTTGAAACTATTTAATTTCTTCAAAATAAAATAATAAAAAAAAATCTTTGTATGGGAAACAAAAAGACATTACTTGAATTATTACCTAAACTATCAGCTTATAAAATAAACATTGACTTGGCAATGAAGCACTGTGATAACGAAATAACGATCTGACGGTGAGTTTTTTTTTGTTTTTTTTTTTAAATGTGATTGCTGATAGAAGGATGAGACCTTTCTCTTTTATGTAAGAACAAATTTTAAAAAGTAAAAACAAATTTTTCTACCTTGGTACAGATATACGTCGCCCGAGTTATACGACTAACGTTGAATTGATAGTGGGGCCTTCCACAGCAAAATATCCATCTCAGACATTTCTCTAAATCCTGTTTTGGTTTTGGAAAAGGCAAGAAACGAACACCACCAACCAACCTTTCAGGAAATCGGTTGTCCGTGTTACAAGTGCCATAACAACAACGTTTTACCATGGCAAAAGATACCACGGATTTTGTAAAAGTGACTTTAAAAAAAAATGATTCAACGTTTTTGTTTCTTTTAAGATTTTACAAATCTACGAAGTGAGACATTGTATGCGAGGTTTGTCTGTGTTTGTCTGAGTGTTACAGCGCAGACAAAATCACATGATGCCAGACACGCTTTCTGATTGGCTGAGGTTGACCTTTGATGGGTCAAGATTATAAAGATCCTGTCAGCAGACAAACACGGCTTCCAAGCAACGTATCATTACGCTACAAGAACAGCCTTTTCCCCACCCACATAGTCATTATCAACATTTAATATTTTGAATAGCAATTATAGTTGTTATAACCTGATTAACAGACAAGACATCTGTCTGATTGATTTCCGTTTAGTAAGAACGAAGTTACACAACAAAAAATAGACATAAAAAAAACACCACCAAATGCTGTAGTGAATACTACAGTAAAAGTATTTTTTAATCATTGAATGATGTTGACTTTTTCGTGCCATCACTAGTATTCACGATAAGAATAACATAAAAATTAAAACGAAGACCAAAAATAATTTTAAAAATTAAAATTCTATGACCTTCAATAACACTAAAAAAGTTAAAAAACTTAAGTGAAACAAGTTAATTTTCCAAGGAAATGGAAATCCAGTTTAACTTGTGCGATTAAAAATGTATCATTTTATTTTTGTATTATGATCGATGTTAAATGACAAGCTAACACGTATTTTCTAAGCATGACATATTAAAAAAAGAAACATTGTCACCTGTATCAACAGATCGCTAAGAAGAAAGACTTCAACTATTATAAATTTATATTGATTGGAATCTAGAATTTTTCAATTTTTTAAAAAAATCTTTCAATTTTTCGGCTATTTTTAAGCGATTGACACATTTTGTAAACAAAAATTAATTCACGGTTTTAACAATTTTACAAAAATATATGTGATAATGTGATAGCATTAAAAATTAAGGAATATGTGTGTGGGAGTGTGTATCAATGAACACTCATATTTAAATAGATGTTCTGTTTTTAAGTTTTTATTATTAAACACTAAAACAGTATGTCTGAATATTCGAGAAATCTTGTTAGAAAAATATGCGCCCTCCCGCAGAATTCGAACCTGCGACCCCTACAGGAAGCTGTCATTGGATCTGATGTGTTTTGACAGCTCGATCAGAAGGTTCAACCGCTCGGGACTATGCAAGTCAGAACTAATAACAGTTTTCCCTGGGAGACGCAGGTTCGAATCCTATCGGAAGGCGCAATTTTTCTTACAAGATTTCTCGAATATTCTGGCCGATAGATGTAAATAATTAAATTACACTGTTTATTGATACAAACAGAAAAATGATCACCCACTAATTACAAATAAAGTTTAAACATTTTTTTCCCAACACAAGAGACAACAAGTACTTGTAATAATGTAAACCTAAATGAAATCCATAATAATATTAACTAGAGAAAGATTGGGTCTACTTTTAAGCCTTAGGGGCATCAAATATACTAGTACTGGAATGCAAATGATATTTGTGCTATTTAAACAAAAAAAAAATCCATTCATTATCCGGATAAAAATCTACAGAATCAAAAATTATACAGAATTTAAGTGAAATGAAAAGCAATGAACTCTTGTTTGTTAATTGAAGTTTCCTTAAATGACAATTATTAGCCCATTTACAAGAAATAAAATAAATGACAATATTTCTGCTACTTATGAAGAAAAGGATTCAGCTGTAAAAAGTATGCTGATGATACATTACAAATCATTAAACAACAAACCTTGGTCACTTGGGAAGTGGGTTTGGCTGGAAACATTTTGTGCGTGTGTCAGATGTAGGTGAATTATGTTGATTTTATGATAACCAAAATATTGTTAATTCTTATCTTTTCTGTAAGAATTTTTTTTTTATCGAATCAGTTTCCGAGTAAAGTGGCAGATTAAAAATTAAAACGGACAATCAAGATATTTTTTAGAAGCTTTGAATGTAATTAATGTTTTTTAAACCTTTAATGCTTCAAACTTAGAATTCAATTTTAAAATTAAATTCTTATCTCAAATCGAAGCATTAAATTGCAAATATAAAAAGCATTTAAACAAACTCATTTTTTATACTCACCTTCTTCCATCCAAACAATTCAAATTCACGCCTCTGCTTACAAGCGCGTAAGGCCACAATTTTAGCCGGATTGGGTTTGTGATTGTGGTTCCAGGTCAAAGAGATTTTCCCATTACACAAGGTCACTTTGCCATGACAAGTTTTCACATCACAACGCCAGAACATGGTTTTGGTCTTTTCATTCAGACGACCAAACCGAAAAGAGTTGCCTTTGTAAATGAGTTTTTCCCTTCGCTTTTGACTGAGAACAATTTCATAATTTTCAGACATGACTAAGAATTTAAAACTAAATTGAATTTCTTACTGGAAGGCAAAAAATAAGATAACAAGATTCTACTACTCTTACACAAATTGTGCTTCCTTAAACAGACAAAAAAGTTTTCACAAAACAAAGCACTATCCTAATAAAAACTGTCTTGAATTTTAATTCATTTTAAAATAAATTCATAGTTTAGTAAGGCTTACAATCAATCATTTAATTTTAGCGTCGATAGAAACAGCTATCTGCATTAAATAATAACAAGAGAAAACATAAAAGTTTAAAGTAATCTGCTTTTTTTTATCATCAAACAAAAAAACGGATTGGAATTAAATAAATGAAAGTAATAAGAAAACATACGGATTACTGTTTCCTTTCATGAATTAGATTTTTAGTTAAAATAAAAAGGTGTAAATGTTGACAAACTGAAATAAATGGTAATAATTTTATTTTTATAATTGACGCTTCCTTAAATATTTTCTCTTGCCAATTAAAAAGGCTTGTCTAAGTGACAAACATTATCTTGACTAAAAATAAAACACTAACAGCGATAATCAAGAAGAGTCAAGACTTTTAAACACCCATTTGTGAGGTTGTTTCCAAGCAATAAATCTACACATGAAAATTACAATTAAATCAATAATTTTCAAAAGATAGAAAACACTATACAGTAACACGGTGAAGAAGCGTGAATGTTTAAAGGGCAGCGATGAAAAATCAAAATTAGAACAAAAAAAAATGCACTTTTTCCAAAACTTTCAGTTAGCAGCAAAGAATTGCATACGACTAAAAAAATATTTTGTATTTATTTAAGTTTCGTTTAAAAAGATTTTTAATTTGGCATTAAAAATGAACATAACCTGCGTATAAAAAAAAACTGACAAATTTTCTGAGTTTATTTATGATTAAATTTAAAATCTCAAACTAAAATGTCTCATTTTTGTTGTCTCTTAGTCTTACATTACATTACAATTAAATCTTTTCCAGTAAATTACAAGATTCGTTTTTAAAATATTAAAAAAAATAAAAATCATAAATGTAAATATTTTCAAAATAAGTTTAGTTTCCTGATACTCATAGGAAGTGGAACAGGCTAAGACACACGTAGATCAGAAAGGGAAAGATTAATAATAATAATAAACAATTTCCTCCCCGTGTTTTTAATCGAATGCTCTTCCACGTCATGGAAAAATACCCATTCCTACGACAACTGCCACCACCATAATTACAACATCTCTGCCTGCTGCTCAAAGCTGTTTTCCTTAAATGTGCCGTTTTTGCCAGGGATTAAACAAAATACGAATGAGGAAGGATATTCCTTTTTAGATAATAATTCATTGCCTGTCCCTCTACAATGGTGGGGGAAAATGTACAAGCCGCGTTATCATCCTTGTGTGTTAAAAGGAAAAAAAAACATCTATGATGATGAAAACCGGAATATCATGCCGATAAAATTATATTTCTGTTTTTGTTATAAGCATTCAATATGCTCTTCCACTGCCCGTGCTTTTTGTGTAATTTGAGCTTCACAGAAGAAACGGGAACAACAACTAATGTGGGTTTTGTTTGAGCTGTTTTGTAGATGGTGCTCTCAGGCCGATAACAGTTGCCTCCCTTTTTATAAACACAAAAAACTTAAGTTAAAAATAACCAAAAAAACAAAAAACAAAAACTAGAAAATAAAAATATATAAAACTAAAAAGAACAAACAAGACAGAGACAAAATTTTAAATATTTTCTTCAAGAGAATTTTCTGCTGAAGCCAGTGGTCGGTATTCGACTCAACAAAGTATATAAAAACCCAATTTTGAAAATGAGCGCACAAAAGTGAAATGTTCTATCAGATATTTTTGATATTAGCACTAAAAACGATTATCAAATATAGACGAGTGACTGTATTAGTAAGACAATAAATGTATGCATTTTAAAATTTATTCTTAAACATGTTTTAAAAATAAACTTTGGTTTCGAGTAGGCACTTTCGAAAAAGCGACACCCAAGTCAAGATGAATTAAATTAAAATAAATGTTACTTACTTTCATTTTAAAATATATTTTTTTATTTTATTTTTCCATTTTACAACGGCGGATGATCTTTAATGAGGTGTTGGTAGATTCATTTAGCTTAATGTTTGGTATTTTTTTAAGTAAACACATTATTACTATTGAATTTTAGGTTTTATGAAACGTGAAAACGCTTTGAGAAAATGATAGGAAATCGACAATAAATGTTAAATTTGCTATAGCTACCGCTCTTATTTTAATGTCGTGCATGGACGTCCATAACAAAAAGTCCGCACATTTATACACACAAAAAAAATTCATAATTTTTTTATCTTTTTAAATAAATACTAGATGTTACTGAATTTTTAGTAAGCTCTTCCATAAGATTAGCAAATATGTTTTACTTTTTTTATGATTTTTTTTGGTCTAACCGCTACAAAGTAATTACGGTAATTGTAAGATTTAAAACTAAATAAATTAAAACAAAAGTGTAATAATTCTTGTAAAATTCAGCATTTACAAAAGAAAAAAAAAACAAAAAAAACTCAAGCCAAAATAATGGCCATATAATATTATTCATAAAAAAAGCTTTTCTAACTGTAATGCATTTTCTGTAACAGGGACCCTGTTTTTTAAAAGAAAAAAAGAGAAAGAACAGATTTCTCCTTACAACTAAAAAAGCGCTTAAAAAATGAATTTCTTAAAATTGGGTCATAACAGATGTTTTTATATATATACACACACACATTAATTTTGTTATACATAGGTACCACCGCTAATTCGCTGGAAAAAAAACAAAAACCGCAAACTTAATAAAAGTTAAATTTTTCCATCAAAATGTTTGTTTATTATAAGAAAAAAAGATCAAAGTAACTTCGTTTTTTTTTGTTTTTTTAATCCTTTCTAATACGTTCGAAATTTTGGTAAAAATAAAAAATCTTTTTTTTTTTCGTTAGTTGATAACCAAAATGTTACCAGAGTTTATAATGGAACTTTTTTTTCCGGTGGAAAGGACTAATTTGAAAATTCTTGCAAAAATCATAAATTTTCGAATTTTAATGAAATTTTCAGGACTCATATACAAATGAATGAATTTATTTTTGGAAATTTTTTTTTAGAAAATCTTGGTATATATAATTTAAGAAATTAAAATTTATCATAGCTAAACGCAGGACACCTCGGGTAATGTAAATCATCTATCCCCCTCCCAACAGTTGGCCATTTTCCGAAAATGTTCTCCGAATAGTAAAATAAAAATGCATTATTAAACTATGACATTATTTAATTAGATCAGTCAGTTAAGCGCCATACGTGATACACGCTTGGGCGATCATGTCTCGAAAGAGACATGACTGACTGGGCAGTTTAATTAGATAGACTTTCTATAATTTGCTTATGTAAACCAGATTAATTTAAATTTGCTAATTTGCCAAAAATAACGTGTCACTGATGTATATTTTATTTTTACACAATAGTCAAGCTGTCAAAAATAGTATTTGAAAACTTGGAAAACGTTGAAATTTCAACCAATATAATTTGTATTTGAAATACACCAGAGCATTTTGCTTACTGGAAATAGTAAATTTAATCATTTAGCTATCAATTAAAGCTTTAAGAAACTTTTTTTTTGTTCTTAAAAATTAGGTTTAAAATTTAGGTATCAAAAATGAGTGGAAGTACCTTGTATAATTTTTTAATTCATTTGTGAATAACTCCTGAAAATATCATCAAAATCTGACAATTATCTAACTTTTACAAAAATTCTCACACTAATTTATGATCATCTGATGATACAGGATAAAATTTTGAAAGTTCTAAAAAGGATTAAATTAAAAATATAATTTAATCAAAATATACTTTGATCTTTCCTAACAAATATTTTGACACTAAAGCTTTGTTTTATTAAGTTTGGGGCACTTTTTATCATAATATGGTCATTTTTTAGCATATCTTTAGAGGCACTTTTTAAGGGGTGGTGGTAATGAATACTGCTGCTTGATACAACCAAAGAACCTTTTTAATAAAAGTATTTAAAAAATATTTTGAAGCTTTATAAATTATTATAATTAAAACATTAACATTCCCCAATGAATCCTGTGTTTAAATAATAAAACTAATTTTACCTACAAAATCTAATTTCTTTATATTTCATGAGTTTACATGGGGTGGGGGCGGCGGAAATAGATGTAACAAATAATTTTACGAAGATTTTTTCTAAAAATAATAATTTCAAAAATAATTTCATTCATTTGTGAATGAGTTTCATTAAAATCTGACAATTATTTGATTTTTGCAAGAATTTCAAAATTAATGTGTTTTCCAGCAGAAAAAACAGTTATGTAATATTACAAATACCTTGTAGATTGTAAACTCTTAACGATTTGGTTACTCGCTAATGAAAATCAAAAGAATTAACTTTTGTTTATAAATATGTCAATTGCTCAAAATATTGAACATGTTAGAAATGATTAAAAAAATATAAGTAATTAAAAATACATACCTTCACCAAATCGCTGAAAAAACAGCATAGTATAAATAAAAATTGGCCCCAAACTTTATAAAAATGAACTATTTCTTATAGAATGTTTATATTATTAAGAGGAAAATTCAATGAATTTTTAATTATTTTTCAAATTTTTTTAATCCCTTTTAATCAGTTCAAAATATTGGTAAAAAATCTTATTTTGATTTTAGTTAACAGGTAATCAAATTTTTACAAGAGTTTACAATGGAAAACGTAATATCACATAACTCAGTTATCTCAGAAAAATTTTTTTTTTTTTTTTTTTTTTTTTTTTTAGGTACCTCCACTCATTTTCAATAACTTTTAAATTGAATTTTTAAAAATAAAAAAATTTCTTGAAATTTTTATTTTAGTTTTAATTGATAGCTAAATGATTAAATTGACTATTTTCAGTAAGCAAAATACTCTGGTGTGTTTTAAACAGAAATTGTATTGATTGGAATCTAAAATTGAGATTTTTTTTTATTTTTCAATTTTTTGTCCATTTTTGAGTAATCTTCACATTTGTAAACAAAAGTTAATATTTTAAAAAATCTTGCAAAAATAAAATATACATCAGTGACACATTATTTTTAGAACATTAGCAAATTTAAATTAATCTGATTTACACAAGTATTACTTATTTATCGCATAAAATTTAGAATAAAACTACTTTTTAATCAGAGTTGAACTTTCTGACCAGTCTGCCATATTTGAAATGTGTTGACAGCTTAACAGATGCAAGTGGATGGCAATTGCAAGTAACAATTGTATATTTTTTTACAGTAAGAGGAAGAAACCGTGAAACACATGACCTTTTGATGTACTCATAGAAATTACCATACAAAAATTTTAAAAATACAATGGCTAGATGATTTGTATTAAAAATTTTCAATTAGTAAATATTAGCAACATTTTTAACCTACCAACCTTACAAGTCTAAAAAATATTTTTGAAACTTTATAAATTATAATTAAAAAAACAAAAATGAAAACAAATTTTAAAATTTCATTATTAAATCAAAATTTTTTTTCTGAATACTATAACATCCTTTATATCATTTATTAAAGCAATTAAAACCTTATCAAATTGAATAATGTTATAGCTTTATTGCATTTTTTATTTTACTACTGAGAGCAGATTTTTGGAAGTAAAGGCAAAATGTTTCAAAAAAGTAATAGTTAATTTACTTTCCTAATTGGAAATTCTTAAACTTTAATTGCCCTGCATTTAAATAATAAAACCAACAAAATTTAATTTCCTAAAATTTCCTGAATGTACATGGTGAGGGATACATATTTTACAAAGATATTTTAAAAATAATAATTTCCAAAATAATTTAATTCATTTGTGAATAAATCCTGAAAGTCTCATTAAAATCTGAAAATTACTTCATTTTTGCAGAAATTTCCAATGAATGTTTTTGCCACCGGAAAAAAAAAGAAGAAAGATGAGTCATGTAATATTACGTTTTCTATTGTAAACTCATGTAATGATTTGTTTACCTGCTAACTAAAATCACAACAAAAGTTTCCGAAATTTCAAACGTGTTAGAAGGTATTAAAATCTTTTTAAAAATAATTAAAAAATACTTTGATCTTTCATTTTATTAATAATAACAAATATTTTGATGTAAAAAGTTTGTTTTTATTAAGTTTGGAGCTTTTTTTATTCATACTTTTCAGCGATTTAATGGAGGCACCTATTTCTAGGAACATTCAAACTTTTCATTAAAAGTGTTTTTTTTGTTTTTTTTGTCAGTGAGTGACAAAACTTTTACTAGAGCTTACTCCGGTAAAAGTAATATTACACCTTTTTTTTTTCACAGTAGAAAATACATTAATTTGGTAATTCTTGCAAAAATCAACTAATGGTTGGATTTTGATTAAACTTTCAAAACTTATTCCCAAAGACTGAAATTATTGTTGAAATAATTATTTTTATAAAACCAAAAACAAAATGCTAACATAAATTTATGTCAATTCTGGTCAACTCTACTTAGCCTTTTTTGTGCTGATTGCTCAAAAATGGCAGAAAAATTGAAATTTTTAAAAAATCTCAAAATCTTTTATTTCAGTCAATATAATTTGTTTGAAATACACCTGAATATTTAACTAACTGGAAATAGTAAATTTAATCTTTTAGCTATCAAAGCTAAATTGAAGGCTTCAAGAAAGCTTTTTTTATTTATTAAAATTCATTTAAAATGTAGCTATTGAAAATGAGTGGAGGTATGTAGATTTATTTTTCTTTCCCACATTTGCACAAAATGCAAGTGAAAAGTGCATCAACCATTCCAATTTAGACAGAATTGCTTTCTATGAAAAATTCTATTTTCTTCAACAACGAATAAAAAAAGAAAAAGAAAAGAAAAAGACCAAGACTTATTTCAAAAATTGAGATGATTAAGTTGTTCCAGAATATTAATAATAATAATGGACACCCTAGGCTTTGGTGTACAGGGAGTGATGGGTAAATTATCACCATCTATTATTTTTAATTTTGCATGTGCACGTTGCTTGTTTTTGGGTTTTATCAACTGCACAGTATAGTAGGGTCAGTCAGGTACTACCTGTAAAAAGAGCATGTGATGCAATTCACTGCACCAGAAATTTGAAAATGGCATGCTGTACTGCTCCACTATGAACATTTTATAATGTTTTGGTGTTAATTTGAAGACACTGCAGAGGAATCAGAAAGAGCTGGAGGAGTCTAATGGTGATTATGAAAGTAGAGCAGACCACAAAACTTACTCTGATGGTTCTGATAAGTAAAGAGCTCCTGAATTTGTTGGTTAGGGATTCAAACAACATGGAGGCCTACATGAAGTGCTTGGGGGTGGGGGGCTTACTCTGGATCAAGATAGTGGCTGCAGGAAGACCCTATGTCTGGCATCAGAACTCTGTACCATGCCACAGAAGCAGGAGAACAGTCATTGTGACTACAACACTCCTTCCATCTGACTATATAACTCCCCAGACTGCAACCCCCATGATTATTATTCATGGGTCAAAGTTGAGCAAGAGACAAACAAAACTCTTTGTAACATCAAAGATGAACTGAATGCAAGGATTATGACATTCACCAACTTAAAGGAGACCATCCTGAAGAGTTGCAAGGGATTCTGAAATCATCTGGAGGCAGTAGTTAAAGTCAATGGCGATTTTATTGAATAAAATAAATTCTCTTTAGTATTAAGATACTTTTGTGTAATTTTGCTAAGTACATCTGTTAAAATGAGATGTCAGCGTTATTTTCATTTTTGAGTAGACAATTGATCCATCACACCCAGTATTAAATATATAAAAAAAATTTTCACTCACACAATGACATCTCTAATTTATTAACCATGACTTACACCTTGTTAATTATTGTGATCCCAAAAAGACTGTGTCTTTATTCGAGAGCACGCTTTTGATTTTTTTCTCCCAGATTTCAGCTCTATGGAATTAATAACAATCAATATATTATTCTATTTCAGAACAATTCCACACAAACATAATTTAAATCAATCAAGAAAACCTTTTCAAGAATTCTAAGCAGCAATTACTCCAAACCACAAAAAAAAAAAAAAAAAAAAAAAAAAACTATTTAAGGCATAGATAATTTCTTTCCAATATATTTCTAGGCAAAACATATCAAATGATAAATGTGAAACCTTCTCAAAAGTAGGTACTTCCACTTTTTCACTGAAAAAATAGTATAGCATGATGAAAAATGGCCCCAAACTTAACAGAAGGAAAGTTTTATCATCAAAATGTTTGTTATTATTAAGATGAAAGACCAAAGTATTTTTATCATTTTATTAAATTTTTTAATCCTTTCTAGTACATTTGAAATTTTGATTAAAAATCTTGTTTTTGCATTAGCATCAGACATAATATTTACATGTTTTAGCACATTTTTTCTGATTAAAAACATTGATTTGGAAATTCGTGCAAAAAATTAAATTGTCAGATTTTAATGAAAATTTCAGGACTTCAGAAATATCAGAAAATTCGATAAAACAGACATCTACAGATATCACTACCTATTGCTTTATAATACACAGAAGATGTCACTGCAATAAATATTTTTGTATAAACTGATTAATATTTTCTTCAATGGGTAACAATAAATGTAAAATCCTGCCTGCCATGTTCAAAATCCTCTACTGTTATCATTTTGTTTTGTTTGTTTCACTGAATTCTTTTTATTTACCACCCAAAGTTTTTAACTTTTAATGTGAAGTTAGATAACAAAATCTAAATTCAGCTTTAATAGCAGTCTGTAAATGTTCTTGTTTTCTCTATTCTTGCATCCTTTTTGTTGTAAACAGTGTACTGCAAAACTTCCTGCTATTGTGTTAGCAGAACTTTACATTTTTAGTTTCTATCCAATATCATTGAGCTTAAGTACTTTCCAACTGTCGCCATCTTGAGTTGGATGCTAGAAAAGATTTTCAGTTCTGAATTTATTTTTCATCTTTTTTAATTAAAGTAGACAATAATGATAATATTCAAGTAAATAATAATATCACATTTCTGCAATTTGCTTAAGTACAGGTACCGAAAATCTCAGTGAGTTTTTGGTACTTGGGTAAACATCAGATGCTTTAATTTCACATAAAAGACCTAGAGGATATTTTTAACTGCTTTTTAAAAGAATAAAAGAAAAGCAAAATAGAGGGAATAGTAATATATGTCATAAAATACTGTGTCACAGTGTTGAAGATTTTTTAATTGTACTGATAATAAATCAATTTTTCAAAATGTCATTCAGAACAGATTTTAAAATCTGTTATACAATTTATCAAAACCTATAAACCTGAAATTCACATTCAAAAGTTTCCTTAGATTTTCAAACAAAGTTTCTAAAATTATTAGTCAATTTCAGATAGTAAAGTTTAAACATTAATAAAGTGTGTGTGTGTATAGATAGATAGAGAGAGATATTAATACACATATAAAGTTTGTCCCTAAGCTTACTGGTTTTACCTTCAGCATCCTAACTCCAGAGTTTTGTATACAGTCCCTTCATCATAAATAAGTATAAAAAAATAGAACCTCAAATCTGGTAATCTACTATCCTATGCAATATCACTGAATTAGTTACTCAATTTGCTTTAGGCAATTATAACATTCATGAAGAAACATTAAATAGTTCTTGTCGTAGTCTAGTTTTATTAAAATTATCTTGCATTTCTCAGATCCTTCTTTTAATAGCAAATAGAGCATTAATTAAATATTTTTGCCATGGATCTTATGTGCACATTTGGATTAATCCAATGTGTGAGTAGTGTAATGGTTATCAGCTTAAAGTAGAATTAGAGAGCCAAGCTCAAATGCCAGCAGAATCTGTTGCATTCACTTGTGAAATCATTTCTTCTTCTCCAGATATAGATTATAGAGTAGGGTAGAATGAGAACTTTAGCTCTATGTGACAGTCTAAGAGAAGGACAACTAAACTAAAAACTGGAGAAGGCAATAGGAAACCTCTATCTTTCTCAAGAAGTTATAGCAATTTAAAGAAAAGGATAATTAAAAAACAAAGAAAAAAAAAGTGTCAAAGTAACAAAGTCAGAAAGTGAAACTACTCTTACAAAATACATCAAATCATGGAGCAATGGTTTGCAATGCCCTATATCTGCAGCCCTGCATCAAACTTTGTTAAAATTAGTAACTAAAGAAAATACAAGTGTTTAAGATTTTTTCCAGGTGTTTTATTCCTTTTAAACCTCATAAAAAAAAAATCTTAAGATATATTCAGGTTGCCAAGTCATAAATGATTTCCGTTTTGTCTATCAACTTTATTCTCCAAAATTGGTTCCCCAAAACAGAAATGACTTATGGCACATTTATATTCTTGATTTACAAAGAGAAGTTGCTTTAGACCATTAGTTATTTTGTTAATAAACAAATTATTATGAGAACATGGCACAGAGCAATTAACAAGTTAATCCTCTGTAGACCATAATTGAGTGTGATCATCACAGAATTCTCCACGCTTGTGCCAAACTAAGATTAGTAAATATCTTTGATATCTGGTCATGAGATAATGGTTAGCCAGTTAATTTCACAGCCTAATAATAACTACAATGACTTCAATCCTCAAGTGAGTGCTTTACACTTTTAGGTTTGTGACATACTTGGTTGAACTCAGTAGAAAACATTATCAAACAAGAATAAATCTACAAAATTCTTAATCTAAATTTGTGTGTAGAAATCCGATTTATGCAATTACTGTTAGAAAATAACGCCCTCTTCCCCCCCCCCACACCCCAAAGGAAAACTTTGACAATGGCTCAATGGTTAAAAAAAAAAAAAATTGTGTTAAAAAAGGTTAGTGCAGAAATATGAACATGTGGCCCATATGAATGGGTGTTGTAAGTTTTCACCTGACAAACTTCCTAAAATTAATGACTAAACATAATCATATTGAATTACTAAGTAGGTAAGGTCAACCCACTTTTCAGCACCCCAACATATTCCTATTATCAGAGAAGTATTTGAAAAACATTTTAATGGTGCGACAAATAATTTAAAATGTTCTTTATTATTCCCTATCTCCTAAAACATTCTGAGGTGATTTATTTAGTTTAATATGAATTGCACAAGAGCAAGACACCTAGTCACTGTTTCTCTACAAACAAGTTTGTACATCTAAAACAAATACTATATATATATATATATATATATATATATAAACAACTTAGGATTTTGATCAGTATTTGAGTTGCTTAATTTTTATGTAATAATTATGCAAATATTTTATACTTGAGTAATAAATAAAAAGAAAGATTTAAACTATAATTGAATGATTAGAATTTTGAATACAGTAAAAAAAAAAATAACCTTTAGTAATTCTTTTTGTTTAACTGTACTTTTTTCTCAATTGCTTAAACCACACTGATATCAGTAGCAGACTTTAAAGATTTAGTAAAATTTGAGTACAATGGGCCACAAAAAGATGTGTCAAAAAGTACTTATTTCTATTTAAATTTTTTTTTTATATAGAACTATAATTCAAGTGTGAACAAATAAAACAGGCACTCATCTGGTTATAAAATCTTTGATATTCCAATCTGAGGTAAGGGAAGATTTTTTTTTACATGAAATTCTCATTCCTTAAAGCTGTTTATAAGACTATCATAAAAAATATCTGACTAGGCCTATAGTAAATAAATATGAAGATAATAATGACCAATTCAAGAGTTATAATTCTAGCATTAAGACCCAATTCAACAAATTTACAAGTTGTTTTGAGAGACTATATGCAAATTACATAAAATCAACAAAATAAAATTAAAAAAAAAACATTTCTTACATCTTGCATCATGCTCAATTGTTGTTGCTGTTGTTGTTTACAGTCTTGTTTCATCTTAACATACCATCTGGGCATTGGAACATTTCTCTGAAATACTGTAGGCACTGAATGGGGCTTGAGTATAATGCGGGGATTGTTGAAAATGGTAAAACGATTTTTGAATTTTGTCTGCAAACAACTGGGTTCAAAGTGCAATGTGCAGATTCGAACCCGGCGCCTTACACTTTGGTCATCTGAGCAGGCCATGTCAAGGAAGCTCTCAATGTGATCTTCATCTATACCCATATTTCGGGCCCACAGCCGACATTGTTCTCGTTCTTTTGGAAAACAGTGTAAACGAACATTAGGGGGCATTCGCCCATCATGGCTTGAACAACCAAAAGCTTTGCAATGAGGCATATTTTTTTTTTTTTACCTCAGATTTTTAATTTTTTTTTTTAAAGCCAGAATTTTCACCAAAATTAAAGTTGCTCCCTTGTTTTGCCTTGAGTAAAGAATTGGATGAATTTAATCTGTGGGTGAACTGACAGCCATAATGAAGTATATCTTTTTTTTTTTTTTTTAATTCAAGAAAGCAGTTTACAAGAAATTTGAAAGTATATTATTTGAACGAATAAAACAAGTGGCACTGTTATTCACGAGGCGTTTATTCTTCTCATGTAATGGGTGACCAACTACAAAGATGGAGTCTGAGAAAGGGTGAAGACGAGAATTAAAATTTTCGTTCTCCATTGTAAGCTAGGTCTGTTTTCGTTCACATCTTAGTATTTAGCTGAGAAACCATTAAACTGTAAACTACTCAACATATTAATGCTAAATATGTAAGTGAAAGAAGAAAAAAAAAAACAACAACAAAAAAAAAAACCTAAAGTCCACAACACGAACGAACGCCTGAGCTCTTCAGCTCGCCAACCGAAGCAGCTGTGGGTGATTTTTTTTCTTTTCAAGGCGATTTGCTGCTGCTATAGTGGGTGAGTCAAGTGATTTTCTTACCAACATTAAGTTGCTCTTCTGTGTTGCTTTGATTAATGGATTCAGAATTAAATTCTCGGTCAGGGGTAAATATGACAATACCTAACTAAGCTGATTAGAATAAATAAAAATAAAATAACGAGAGAAGAAAAAAAAAAAAAAGAAACTAAAAATACTCTCCTATAAAGAAGGGAGATTAATCCAACAATGGCTTGGCTTAGGTTTACATTTTCCGGGTTCGTAAAGCTTTTAGTAGCAGTAGTAATACTAAACTAAAAAGAAAAAAGTCAAGAGCTCTTGCGTCAGTCTTTTTAACGAGGCTGAAAAGTGAAAACATTCCTCGTTATATTTATTAGCATTTTGTTAAACTATCAATGCAAAATTAAAAACTTAGGCAAAAAAATATTATTTCAGGTTTTACAACTGTAAGAATATTTCACTAAATACAAATAAATTTTTCTTTGTATCCAGTTAAATTTGAAAATATTTAAATTTTATTTAAATCTTGTTTTTAAAAGTTACTTTTTATTGTTTATCATCTTTAAACAATGAGTAGCAATGAACTTGGGTTCATTCTTCTTTTACCCACGTGACCAGTTTTACACTTTCCCTTACTACCCACAGATACATTAATGTTTCTAGATTCTAGAACGAGGTGGAGTGGGATCTTTTCAAGGGCACTGAGGCCATTTCAACATTTAATCAACAAGATTGAAATACAAGACTAATATTTTAATTTTAACATGGTTAACGTTAACGGTTTGTTTCCACGACCCGGACATAGCAAGAACGAAAGCAAAAAAAGGTCATAAAATTGTGAGTAATGAGGAATATGTTTAAAACTAGAAAATTGTTTTTTAAAAAATATTCTTTGAAATTAAAAACAATCATACTTTTACATTTGTGATTATAATCATTTTATTTTTATTCAAACATATTAATTACGTTGAAATGAAAGCTCTAATGAAACAAAATCAGAAATTGTACTTAATATATCCTAACCACACAATTTCAGCCTGCTGACTGAAAGGCTCATTAATGTCTAGTTTTTTTGTTTTTTGAGGGAGAGGGGATCAGTCTCCCCATGGGGTAGCTCTTTGGGAAGGGGCTAGGATTAAATCATAGGTGTTCCCAAAATAGAAAGTTCCAAAGAATCCGGTCTATTTTTAGGTTTCTGAAACAATGTATGCATAAGATTAAGAATCCTTCTTTAAACTCTGCCTTGTGTCATATTCTATTCGTTATGTGTTCAGATAAACTCTGTAGAAAAATAATACAATTTATGTTAACAATTACTGACTCATCAAGGCTAAATATGATGAAAGTAAAAATTAAGAAAATATTCTAACAAATAGCCTAATTTTAATTTGTGACCAAACGACTTTAGTTTTACCTATTTTTCTTGAAACCTGTAGACTCCCTGTGGAATATAGGGTTGCTGTAACAAATGCTGTTTCAGTTTCTTTAGCAAGTAACTGTTTGAGTGAAATTGTCAGTCCTATATCTAACCAGTTCAAAGTTGGTAACCTCTTTAGCAGGACAAGCTAGTCTTGAAATTAAGTCTGCTTCAATATTTTGCTGATAGCTAAGATGAGGAGAAGAGGTAGATTCATGACCTTTCCCAGAGGCATTAGCACAAAGTTAAATTTGAACACAACTTGGTGATTCCATTTTTTATGCTGCTAATTAAGCCATCAAAAATCTCCAACCTCCTACAGGGCAACCAAAAACAGACTAATTATTTTCTGAATATTCCTATTATACTGCGCTATTGACTGTAAACTGAAAATTTCACAATGAATTTTAAAGACAATAAATCCTAGACTCAAAATTATTACTAACTCCCCAAACTAATCACACAGCAATAAGCCAGCCCTACTTTTATGTAACAGTTTGCAAATCCTGGATTTGAGAGATAAAAATTATTCAAGCAAGATGTTCATTGTTCTTTACTGAACAAAAGACTTGTCCTATTTTGTCTAGTCTCATCTATTTCTTGAATTATATGTAAATAACAAAGAATAAAGTAAAATATTTTGAAGACGTATCAGAGGATTGAGAACGCTGACTTAAAATTCAAGTTGAATTCTGTTTGTTAACCACAAGTGAGAAGATATACAATAATGTAAGCACATAAAGAGTGTATTGTCTTGTCAATTTTAAATCTAAATAATGCCAAATAAAATTATCATTAAAGATAAACTGAACCAGCTAGCAAATACACCAGAGCATTATTGTATTTGAACTGAAGGTATCACGGATTACTTCCCTTGGTTTCATTTTAACCATATATTTACATAACAAAGCAGTGAAAAGAATGTGAGTGTGTGTATAAAATGCTTTCTTTGTATTACTAGATAACTACAATACATACAGACTAGAAATATTGAGTTAAAAAAAAAACTTAGATTTCAATTTACTCTACAGATCAAAAAGTGTGTGTGTATAACAAATTAGTTTTATTAATACGGGAACAAGACAGAGGATTAATTATCTTTACTTAATTTGACTTTTAGTTTAATATTCAAAAGTATTGAAAATAGACAAGATTTGATATTTTCCAAATACAATTCAAGTGCAAAATTTTATTAAATATGCCACTATTTGTAAAAAATGTAAACAAAAAACATAACTAGAAAAAATAATCTATCTGAAAATAAAAATAACTTCCATCTGTACCCTGGAAAAATTACTTGGAATATGTTTTTTTAATCTTTAAAAAAAATAAAAACTACATCAAAGAATTTATTTTTTGAAGATCACAATTGTAGATCACCTGTTCCATCCTAATGTTAGAAGTATATTTTATTTTTACTTTCATATAAACTGGGGTATGTATTTTTACAATGAAGAAAAATATATAAGATTTTTTTTTTTGATCCAGCAATTGAAAGCACAATAATAATTGGTTAAATTTTATAAAAAGGCTTCATTTATCCCAACCCCTGTCAGCCCAACTCAAAGTATTGTAAATCATTTATAGTTACATCAAGATAATATAATTTCTTTTGTTTGTGATATCACAACCTAAGCATAAATGGTTGTGTAGATTGCAAAATATTTTTCATGCAAAAGTTAAACACAAAAACAATAAGATCAAATTTTAAGCTGAAAATTAATCCAGTATCTGCTGCTTATAAATTTTAACAAATTTCTGCATTATCAATCACAGGGAAATTGCTCAATATTTAAGAAAATCTAAAAACTTTCTTTTTAACTTTTCTATTATATATATATATATATATATATATACACACACACTAAACAGTTACACATCAGATTTAAATTAAACCAGTAAACAGTTATATCAAAAAGTGTGCTCTCTCTCTCACAATATTACTGTCAAGTGAAATTATTTTTTAAAATTTACTGAAGAGAGATTTCTCTAAGCAATCTGCATTATAAATTCTTAATTCTAACAAACAACAAATATCTCTCCATATCTTTTTGCATCATAATTGTAATTTTTTTAAGTAAACTCTGCACTTTATTCAAATGTGTTTTTTTTATGTTTGTGTCATGTAGTTTTGTCATAATCATGAAAAGATTTTAATTATTTAAAAAAATAAAATTAAAATATTAATTATTCAAAAACTGTTTTTAAATCCTATTTTTAATTATTGATATTATAAACAAATAAAAATATTAAGAAAATGTCAATTCTAAAACTATTCAACCTCCCAATTGAAAATGTAGTAAATAGTTATTTTAGGGGAAAAAAAGATTGTCCTTTTTTATTGAGTTACATCTTTTGTTAGAAAAGAACAATCTATTGATTATTATTTTTTTTTCCTGGAAAGGAATTTTTAGAAAAAAGACAAAGAAACATCATAGTCCCTGACATTTTCTAAACACATAAAATTAGTAACCAGAAAATAAAGTTGCAATCAAACTCATCTTTAAAAATAACTAAATTTAAAAAATCTAATTTTAGACAAGATAACTTACAGCTTTTGAATTAGGAAGTTCTGGTTTATTATATGACTTCTTGTGGTACTGATGAGGTTGGTCACAAACACTTGCACTGTTGCTACCTGTATTTAATGTTCTGTCAGTAATAGGATTTGGCAGTAAATTGATGAGTTTCAACATTTTTTCAAGGCTGTGAATTCCCAGGTTGCAATTCTTATAGAAGATTTGGTCATCTGGCATTCTCTTCAGCTTGACAGACAGATAAAATGGGGAATCTGGTAGGCAAGCAGAGTGTGGCCTTCGCTTGGCAAATTCTTTGTAGAACTGAATTGGGCATCGATCCACTCGTTTACGATCTGGCAATATTATGCACATGTTGTTGTTGTTGCCATCTGACTTTGGACCAGATATTGCCATCATTGACCTTGCTTTCTGAATCCGCTCATTATAAACTAGGTATTCCCCCTTTATGGGATCTGATTTCAGCTGTAAATCACCCCATTTGAGTTCATATGATTCTTGGTTGCACTTCAGCCCTAGCAATTTGCGATTAAAGTACCAGACTGTTCTTTGTAAAGATGAGGCATTTGTAATACAGCCAAGACTGCCTTCTTTCCACAAGGCATCTTCTTCTTCTTGGGTCAGCTCAAATGCAGAATTTGGTTTCTTTCCCTTACTCAGTTCTTTCAACTCTTTTTTCTTTGCATTCAAAACACTTCGACTCAGGGCAAAGTCTACATCGGTCAGGGTATTATACGGGTAATTCTTATCACGCAGGTAACGGTCAAGTGCACATTGGAAAGCACTGAGAGACATTGGTTCAAACTCCCCACCGTCAAGCTTCTTGACTTCTCGAAAAAAAGAGCAAAGCAACTTGTCCAATTCGTTGGGAGGAATCTGTTCAACTGGACGTTCTTCACCTTTTTCACAAAAGAAAGCAGTCATTCTTCTTATACAAGAAATAGTTTTACGCACAGTCAGAACGTTACGCATGTGGGGCTGGGACGAACTCTCGTAGACTTTCTCCAGATTCTGTGGTACTTGGGCAGAAACTGTTACTGGTTCCACTTCTGGCTGTTTGGCATCTGTGACCATTCTTTTAGGATCTTGACTACTGGTAATATTCACTGTCTTTCTAATATTGGCACCTGATGCCAATTCTATTTGGTCGATTTTCTGGTTAGGCAAACTATCGCAAAATTGCACAGTACAATCAATAATCTCTTGCTGGTCACCATTGACATGGACAGCTTTTCTTTCGTTTTCTTTTCGCAACTGCTTGCTTCTGAGCTCTTTTTTGCGAGCAATGAGAACACCCCGAGATAAGGCGAACTTGTGATCCGAGAGGATGTCGCAGGGGTATTTATGTTGGCGAAGGTACCGATCCAGGGCACACTGAAAAGCACCCAGTGACATCGGCTCAAATTCATCACCATCCAACTTACGAGCTTCTTTAAAAAACAAGCAAAGTAGCGAATCAAGCTCATCAGAGGGGATACGCTCCAAAGGACGGCTTTCACCTTTAGAAATGAAAAATCCAGTTAACTTGCGAAGACAAGACTTGGTCTTTTTCACTGTGTTTTCATTGTACATCTGAGAGACAAAACCACTCTCCAGTTGGTGAGTATCAGCCTTACTATTAACATCCAGTTGGGGTTGGAGGGCCTTACCGGTAGCATTTGCTGCATGTGTGACATTAAATGTTTTGTCCTGACTGTCATCACCATTACTACCATGGTCACTATTGACCACCACCGGCTCATCATCGATCGCAGTACCATACGTAAAACTCATTTTCCACTTTTTAAGGCTGCTGTTGTTGTTGTTGTTATTCCCCACCCGAGAAAGACAGACATCATTTCTCACCTCCGCTGCCACCTTCTCTTTTACATCACCACCTCCTCCTTCTCTATCACCGGCACCAACGGTGGCATTGCCAACAACAGGAATCAACTGTCTTCTACAAATCGACGAAGTGAGGTTTTCGGAGCTATCAGTGCAAGAACTAGCCGTATTGCCAGATGAACCAACAACAGCCCTCAACACACTGTTATGACAAGAAGTTGAAATAGTCGAACAACAACTGGCAGAAGTAGCCATATTTATCGATTGAAGCAAAAATGTATAACTAGGACAGACAGACAAGCCCATATATAATTTAGCTCACACACAAAATACCGCACGCACACATCTATATAGATAAATAAATATAGAAAGTTCGCTCTCTTTCTTTCTGGCACGCACACACAGATACAGTTGAAATGTACTGGTAATCTCTCCTCCTGCAGTAGTATGCTGAACTGGAGAATAACGACGAGCATCCGCGTCTATATAGCTTCACGAGAAAGGAAGGGATAGCAGTAGAGGAGGGGGAGGAGGAAATCATGAATGAATGAATGAGTGAGGGCAACGCACTTTCCATCACCACAATGAAAAAAACAAGTAGATTCCAAGTGAAAATAAAAACAAAAAACACAAATTAGGACTATCAACGAAAAAAGAAAGTAAACATTTATTTCGATAGTTTTATTTTACTCTTCTAAAAAAGGGGGTTGCAATAAAAAGAGCTGTATGTGTAACAAAATACTACCAGCCCTTAAATAAAAAAAAAAAATCAATAAAATTTATGACTGATTTTATAATCAAAGTTAGAATCATTTCTAAAACACGCATTTTCTACCCCTTTATCAGGTTTGGGTTAAAAATCGCTGATAAACGATTTCTCTCATTAGGTTTTTAGAAATAAATTTAAATGATTTATTTCTCGAGCAGGAATTAAAAAAAAAAAAAAGAAAAGAGAGAGCGCGAAAAACAAAATTACAAAATAATAAAGAGCTACTTTTTTGGTTGGTGGTAACCAAAAAACCTGTGATCAGTACAGTAGGGCAGATGAGTGAAAAATTGAAACAATACAATTTCTTTTTCCTAAAATAAACATTACTGTCTATGACACAAAAAGTGGGTTGCCGTAGCAACAAGTTTTGCGTATTAATGAAAGACTGCATTTTTTTAACTTAAAATTTAAAAACTATACTACAGTTTTTTTTAATAGTTATAGCTACTACCCTAGGGCCTACAGGTATAGTTTATCCTTACTTCCAACCAACTATTTTTGTTGGTTTGTTTCCCTTACCCTTTTTCTGGTACGAACAGAGAATCTGATAGAATTCGTTTCGATTTAATTTGGCTAGATTTCTTCCAGATAACTACACCTCCCTTCCTTTCAGACTCAGAGTCTTAGTTCCTTAAAAATATAAAAAAATAAAATAAATAAGTGCACTCAAGAGCAAAAATACAAACCAACAGTGATGCTGAGGCATATTCATTTGCAAATTGATTGATTTTTAGTTAGTTAAAAAAAAAGTGAAACCTTCGATAACTACCTACCTAGTCTCGAAAATGAATCCTAACGTAACGGTATGCAGATATTTATTATTTCACTGAAAAACAATATCCAACACAAGCATTCTTGCAAATTTTAGAATTGCATGAAAAAAAAACTAAAGTATTTACAGAAATGTTAAAGTTGTAGATCGTGTCGCGCCAATAAATGAAAAAAAAAATTATCATTCGAAATATTTGCTTTTTTTTTTTAACCGAGCTTGAATATTGAACTTTGGCAACTTAGGATCAACTCATTGAAAAAACTCAGTTGGTTAAATTTATTTATTTTTAATCTAAAAAGTAGAAAAAAAGAAAAAACTGCTTAAAAGTTCTTAAAAAAAAAAAAAAAAAAAAAAAAAACGATAATCTAATCATAATCATCTATGTCCGTAAAAGTTGGTTATTTTTATCAAAAAAGTTAAAACCGAAAGATTCAATTCAATATAACCAAGATGAGGTTGCAGGTCAGAGTAATAATCACTAATTTTAGTTGACTGATTTTTTTTTTTTACGTCAGTCCTCGTTGGGTTATTTAATAAAGTTTTTTTTTTTTCTATGGGACGCCCGGTGAATATTGAACTCACTACTCAGTCAAAGGCTAGAGAGTCTGGTTGACGACTAACGATGATACCCAACGCCGAAAGCACCTTGAATACGACTTGGTAAGTTTCTTTCTCCACCCGACCACAGCAAAATTATAATTACTACTTCAATTAACATTTTTGATGTGATTACCTAAAAATTTAACAAGCGGTATAGGATTGGAAAATAATTTACAAAATTCTCCGTTGATAAACGCCGAGAAGCGAAAAAAAAAAAAAAAAAAAAAAAAAGGAAAGGTTTTCAACACTCTCAGGAGTAACTATTTTTTAATTTATTTTACAAATTTATATTTTCAACACTTTGTCAACGTAAAAAAAAAGCGTATATTCTCTCAAATTCTATAATGTAATCATTTGTAATCAAAAGTGTTTTGAACTTTTGATGTTAGGATTTGTCAACTCTGGTATAAAGAATTCGTCACTTGAAAAAAACATTACTTACTACACTAGTTACTACAAACAAACAATAACAACCTGCGAAAATAAACAAAGATTGAAATGACAAGGATTTTTATTTCCTAAGATTCCAGTTAGAGTAAAGAAAGGGATGATAACATTTTATTGTTATTATTTAGTACATTTTGAATAATAGAATTTAGAGAAATATTGATTCCTATTTTCAACCATTCCATGGAAATTTATTTTGTGTCAAACAACTGAATAACAGGTGTACTTACTGCTTCGACGCGCACTGACTGACCAACAAATAAATAAAATAAAAATAGAAAACGTCAACATTTCACTGAAAGAAGAAATTACAAAAATAAATTCCAAAATTATAACAATTCGGTTTTACTCTTCATTATACAAGTTTGTTTCATGCATTTTGCACAACAAATGTACTCTTCTTGTCCAATGTCTTATTTATTTCTTTATCGTTTGGACGGACGCCATCTTAAAAGTGATATATTTCAAGAAGCCGTTTTATACTTTGTCTTTTTTAAACCTTTAAATTTAAAAAAATCGATCGATGCAATAATCAAAGAAAAAATAAAAATGATTGCAACATTTTTATTTTTACAATTTTTGCAATAAATAAGTTTTTTTCTTTGCAAAATAAAGGATAGCTTTTTTATTTAGTTTTTACTTGACAATCAAAATTGGCGTTTCAAATAATTCTTATTGCAAAAGTCAAAAGTGAAAATAAAAAGATGTCTCACTCTTTATATAGAGAGATACAACAAAATCCACCAAGAACTTGTGTGTGTGTGTGTATATATATATGATGAGACTTGAGAATTTCAAATAGATGTGTAATGTGTAACAAATAAAAAAGCAAAGAGAAAAGCAATCGGAGAAATATTTAAAACTAAAAGCAAAATATAAATTTGAAATAACACCTAAAACTTTTTCTGATGAAAGCTGAGAAAAAAATCAACATAAAATCAACTTACCTCATGAAAGAATGAAAAAATTAAAATCGATTAGAGAAACAACCAAACAGAAATGTTATAGGTACCATCAAAGATTCACAAAAAAAATGACTAAATGATGAAAAATGCCCAAAACTTAAAAAAAGTTTTGTTAAAATCTTTATTTTAAGATGAAAGACCAAGATTTTTTTTATTATTACTTTGTTGTTTTTTTTTTTGTTTAATCCTTTAAAAAAAATCTTCCAACAATAAAATAAAATATATTTTTCTGAAACTATTTGAGAAACATAATCTGATTTTAAGTATAATTAATGATTTGAGACACGCATTATTTACATTAAATTTAAAATATCACAGAAATGCATTTTTTAGCACAGTCGTAGCTGTTTATTTAAGATGTTGACACAATTGAGGACAGATTGATATATATATCTAATGCTATTCTATGGAGGCTTTAGCTGTAAAAGATAACATATGTAAGCCCTGTTTATATATAATTTTTAAGTACACAGTAATTTTTTGAATTTAAGAAAATACTCTCTGCAATCTAATGTTTTATTGAATTTTAGATACTTTCTAGCTTTAAATTTACTATAATTATTGCTTTAATTTTCTGATAATGTCACATATGAGCAACCATATCTACAAAAATCAGTATGTTTATACACATAGAAAAAATTCTAAATTATTTTTAAAATATTGATGTTGATGATTTGTACTAAGCTTCTCCATTCATGATTAGTAAATATAATTTTTACTTAATTTTATACAGTATTTTAAGGCTTGAAACTTAATTAATTAAATTTTAAAAAATGAAAACAATTCTTGTAAAAATTCATTATTGAACATCTTTATTTTACTTAAGACAATAGTCTTTAATATATCTTATTTATAAAAGCAATTAAAAGCTTTTCTAATTAAATGTCTTAGTTTTATTGTATTTTTTTCTTTTTATTATTCAAAGCAGATTTTTGTAAATGGTGTTTGACAAAAGCAAATTGATGATTTAAATTCCCCAAGTAGTACTACTTTTAATTAATATAAATATGAAGATGTAATTTTAATTTTTTTTAGATTTTCTTAATTTTAAGTGGGTGTAACAAATGTTAAAATATTTTTTTATACTAAGATTTTCTATAAAATTCAATTCAATTATTCATAAGTTCTGAAAATTTCATTAAAATCCAACAATTATTTAATATTTGCAAGAAGTTCTAAAGCAATATCTTTTTTTTACTGCAAAAAAGATGTTAAATTTCCCATAATCTTTAACTGCTGACAAGATTTTTCAAATAAAATTTTGAATATGTTAGCAAGAATTAAAATAAAAAAAATACCCCCCCCCCAATGACCTTGCACTGCATCCTGTCTTAGTGGGAGAAGGGTCAGGTAAATAAAACTTAACAATACATAAAAAAAAAAACACAAAAAAAAACACTTTCCTCCCATATGCACCTGACTACATATTTTGTAAAACCTAAAACTTTGAAAATAAGTCTAGATGTCAAGGAACAACAAAATATCCACAACTTTCTACACATTACAGTACACAATTTACCCAGCATCACACTTCTTTTCACAACATTTCAAAATCAACAGCTCCTTTTGACAATAAAATTTATGTTCAAATAAATATTCACATCAGTTGCTACTAATTCTTGTATTGTTGAATTTATGAAACGTTGATTCCATATTTAGAATCGCAACAGCAATAAATAGAGAAGTGTCTTCATCCATATACAACTAATCTACTAGAGAGAAAAAAAAAGGCTTCTTTTTGTTTCTAATAGGGATATATTGTTAAGTATAGCCATCGCTGGTAAACATTATCTCAGACTTAATAACTACTTCAGACAGAAAGCTGTCACCTATACAAAAAAAAAAAAAAAAGCATGCCAGATTACAACCCCTCTTACCAATCGATTCATAATAGAAAAATCAATTATTTCACATGGAAGTCTTTAGAATCTGAAATGGTTTTGCTCCACTAACAGAATATCAGATCTTTCAATCCCTTATCAAGACTTGATATTCTTTTCCTTCTGTTATATAGTCTCTGAAACAAAACAAAAGAAAAATGTTTCTACTGTTGCTACAGAAGGCTTTACTCATTTAAAATATCCATACAAACTTTTCTTAAAGGTATTTTTACCAAAATTGTTTCTTCATAGTCAAACTGATTTATTAAAAAATAAGCAATACCTAAGGTTTAAACATTAAAATGCAAATGTATTTTAAACAGTCAGTTAAGTGCCATACGTGATACATGCTTGGGCGATCATGTCTCGAAAGAGACATGACTGACTGGGTAGAAGATTATCCCGCAGTAGGTTGCCATTCCTTTCTGCGGTAGACTGGTTGCTGACCAAGGCTATAGAACCCAATCTGTCCTGTTATTTAACCCATAACTGGAAGGAATAGACAGATTAATACCTTTCCCAAGGGTATTTGCGCGTAAGTGAAGGCAATGAATTCAGCTGGAATTCAAACTAGGCTCCCCAATTTCTCGTTTCAAGCCAATATCCAATGCACCACAATGCACATTTAAACATTAGATATCATTAAAAAATGAAAACTGTTTCTTGAAGCTTTTAGTTTTAATTTCAAGCCAATAGATTAAATCTATTATTTTCAAGTAAAATAGTTTGCTGTATTTCAAGCCAAATTTAAATTGACTGGAATTAGTTAAAAAAAAAACAAAAAAAAAAACTAGTAAAACCGTCCATCTTGACAAATCTGTCAACACGATGTAATTGCCTTTATTAAAAAATTTTATTTTAACATAGAAAAGGATTTTTTTAACATGAAGTTGACAACATTTTGGAAAGAAAAATTCATAAATGTAAATATAACATTAACAATTACTTGAATATAATGTAAATGCCATTTTTATGTAATTTTCTTAAACTTTTCAGATTACTGGGTAAAGAAAATATTCTAAGCAAATAATTATTTTAGGTACATCAGCTTTCTAGCTTACGAAGATGCTCATTGAGGAAATACAGAAAATTACCAATAAATTTTAAATATACACTAGTTACTACTCATTTTCTGATAAGGACATGTTTGGACATCCATATTTTCAAAATTCAACACATTCATACACACATGAAATAAATTTAGAATTCTTTTTAAAATATTGAGGGGTTTTGCTGAGTTTTAATAATCATTTCCATTTATAATTAGCAAATAGTTTTAATTTAATAACTATTAACAGCTACAAATGAATACAGAATTCTAGAAGATTAAAAACTTATTCTAAGTCCTGAAAGTTTAATTAAAATCCAACAATCATATGATTTTTGCAAGAATTTCCAAATCTGTATATTTTGCAACACAAGATACTAAAATACCCCATATTAATTTATAGTCATATGCTGATGCAAGAAAAAAAAACTTTCAGCCAAATTTTTCGAAGGTTCTAAAAAAGGATAAAAAATATGATTGAATAATCAAAATATCCTTTGTTTTTTTATTATTAATAATTACAAATATTTTGGTGGTACTTACAACCATAAGTACTAGTAAAATAGTCAACCGCTCTAACAGTACAAAACCTTTGGACAACAAAACTTATTCATTTTTTTTTTTTTTTTTTTTAAAATCATATCACCCCGAGCAAGGCGGTAACGCCACTGATGTGCAGGGGGCTACATAAGAGTGAAAAGATTGAAAAAGAGAAAGCCGGAAACCACATCCTAAACAGGGAACAAGGGATGGGCCTCTACACCTGTACAATAGATGTGGGTGGAGTGTGAACCGGGCGATAGTTTAGTCTATCTACTCCAATTGAAAAAAAGAAAAAGAAAAGTGAAAAGATTGGAAAAGAGAAAGCTGGAAACCACATCCTAAACAGGGAACAAGGGATGAGCCTCTACACCTGTACAATAGATGTGGGTGGAGTGTGAACCGGGCGATAGTTTAGTCTATCTACTCCAATTGAAAAAAAGAAAAAGAAAAGTGAAAAGATTGGAAAAGAGAAAGCTGGAAACCACATCCTAAACAGGGAACAAGGGATGAGCCTCTACACCTGTACAATAGATGTTGCTAATTAATAACATGAAGCAAATGATACAAAAATCAGAACAATTTGCATTAACATAACTTTAAAAATTAATACAAAAATTGATTCTCTTGAATATATATATATTTTTAATGTTTGGAATTTATTTTAATAGAATTATTCATGAAATGGAATTTCTTGGCACTAACAGAATTCAGATAGACATGCCAAACCAAAAAAATAGTTGATATTGCTTATCAAATAACCATATGATTAGCCCTAGCTTACTTGTAGTTAGAATTAAAATCATGGAGCAATATTTTTTAAAATGAGATTATTTTACTGATCTACATGCGATGTTTTAATTTTAAAGCTTTAGTTTCTATGTTTTCAAATCTTATAGATTAAATCATTGCTAGATTATTATTAGACAGAAAGAGGAAAAGAGGGAGAAGAAAGTATAAGATGAGACAGGAAACTATGAAAAGAAATCTAACACCAAGCGAGAAAAGAAGCTGTTGGAGTAGAAATTGAGGTTACATCTTATGTTTCACTGTAAAAGGGTGGGACCTAGTTGCTAATCTAGTATCTCGTGCAAATTCATACCTAGAGGGTATTGTAGAATAAAATATTTAAAAAGTAGAACTTGTTTCCATTTTTTCCATTTTCAGGCATTCACATCCCATGATTATGGATATGGACCAAAGAGAGAAAGTAAGTCTAATATGGAAGCTTTAAAACATTTCATGGTCTTGTGTTGCCACTGCTTACTACTTATGCACAATGTATGTGAGAGAGGTGTGTGTGTGTGTGTGTGTGTGTGTGTGTGTGTGTGTGTGTGTATACCTACATATACTGAGTAATCTATACTTAGGCAAAAATATTTCATCAATATGAGAAATTAAATCTCTAGTGAACAGAAGGAAAGAGAGAGTGATGTGGCCCATTAAATGTGTGTGTGAGTAAACAAGTTTTGTTAAATTTAACCATTAAGTCATGTCTGCTTAATGTTTGTTGTATTTTTTCAGTTTTCAAATAAGTTTTCCTACACCCAAATCAAAATTGTAGATAAAATGTTCAAAGAAGATTCAGCACAGAAAATGAAATCCAGACATTTTATCAATAATCCCGACTTGTATATACCAAAAGTCATTAAAAACCTGAAAAGCAGAGAGACCTTGTCAGTTAATTTTAACAAAGCTTGTTTAAATAAATTTTTGCTCTGGGTGTGTGTGTGTGTGTGTGTGTGTGTGTGTATATATATATATATATATATATATATATTATGGCCTCATTACAATTGAGCCCTTTTGAGTAAAATTTGACAAAAACAGTTACCACTTCTGGGATTTACGCATTGCTCTTTAGCAATGAATTGAGTTTCTTCAGTGACTGACATGTGTATAAATTGCTTATATACAATATGCTAAAAATTTTCTTCTGATTCCATGTGCCTATAGCTTAGGGGTTAGCGACTTCAACTGACATCAAATCGGTTGAGTTTTGATCCTGGCCAGAAGCAAGTGGATGCCTAACCATACTGATGAGCTGTTATACAGCGAAACAGGCTTGTATGTGGATAACGAATATATATATATAAATTTTTTCTTTTTTCTGAAGAAAATATATATATATTCTTCAGAATGAGATGAAAGTAAAAGATTTGTTTTTTGGTCTATCCAAGTATTTTTCTTGTTGATAATAGGATATAGAAATCCCAACAAAGTTTTAAAATTTGACAAATGGAAATATTTAATGAAAATAGATTTGATTATGCATTTCACCATTCAAGTCTTCATCATATCCAAAAATGAAAGAATGAAATGTGTCTATGTGTATTTGTGTGTGTGACAAAATAATGAATCTTCATACTTTTTTTCTAAGCTGGTGTTTCTCATGATTAAAGAAAAGGACTGTCTTCTTTTTGTTAAAGTCTTCAATATTTATTCTATATTTTTTCTTTAAAGTTCTTAGTTGAAATTTGTTAATGTATTTTTCCAGCTTTTTTGTATCAAATTAAAAGCAAATATAACATTACATACATGGAAATATATTATGAAACTATGTAGTAAAATGAAAAATACAAAAATAAAATTTGAATAACAAGTTCATAAAGTTGGTTCAAATCAGTAGGTTTGTTAATGTCAGGTAATAATAAAAAGTTACTTTGTGGATAATATATGATCTCGAAAGGTTATTGGAAGGTTTCTTAAGTAGCTTATTTCATATTATTTATATCCAATAACAAAATATTGTTATGTTTACTAAATATTAATAAAAACTTAGACCCGAACTTTGAAAATCTCTTCTTTTTTTTTTTTCTGACAAGCCAAGGTACATGTGAGACTATTTCACATGAGATCAGAGGCTACTGCTTGGCACTTAAATTTATTGTTTCGTTCCTGTCCCTATGGTGAAGACAAGAGAGCTTGATTAATTTTGTCATATACTTGTTTTCTTCTACAATTATTTATTTTAACATCTTAAAGGAAAATACCTATGTAGATGTAAACATTATTGAAAAAATATACCAATTGAAATGGATCACTATATTTTCTTTTCTCAACAAAGAATAAAAACAAACCATCAAAATTTATCTCTTAGTCTATCATTTTCCGAATTGGTGTTCAATTGCAAAATAAAATAAGGAGACTTATCGCAATGCGATCGTTTGGAGTTTACCAAGCTCTTACATCGCGATCCAGTTCGTTAGTGAGTCTGACACCTAATGAGGATCTCAAAGTGAATTAAGTTTGTCTCAAGAGAGGTTTCGGTTCGCTCATGTAACAAGGTCAGTGTCACAATGGATCGATATACGTGTCTAGATAAAAAAAAAAAAAAAAAAATTTAAATACCAAATACAAAGTTAGCAAATCCTACCCAATTTTGGATAGGATTTGTTTGCACATCCCTACACACAAGTCTTTTCCATTCTCCACCCACTACATAGCCCTTGCTTTGGCCTTTTCTTTTCTTTTGAAAACAGATTGAAGTTGTTAACGTATTTTCAGAAGTCCTGTGAAAGCAACAACATTGATATCCTTTCTTGTAATGACTGAATATGATACGCAAGTCATTTTTGAGAAAATAACATTATGCAAAAAAAAACAAAAAAAACTGATTTACAGTTTTTATTTTTTTATAATTCGCATGATTCAAATGTGCTACACTTAAGCTAAAGTTCAGTTATTATTCACTTATTATAAATGCCTATTTTTTTTCTAATAAAAGTTACCAATTTTTAAATATTTTTTTTTCTAGTGAATAAATTGTAAATGATTGCAAAAAATGAAATGAAGTCAGTCATATGACAAAGAAAACCTAGACATATTCCCTTTCATATGGATTAGCGTTCTTCATTTAGTTAAGTCGTATATAAAGTAAAAGTTTCTATACAATCTGAAGCAAAATAAAACAATTCAGAAATTTCAATACATTGTGTAAAAAATTAATAATAAAAATTCATAAATTTCGCTTTGCCGGGAGGTTTTTTTTCATTCTTCACTGACAAAAGTGAATAATTTTATAGATAATAGGTGGTTACATCAATTAGCATTGAAGCAAGGTGAAACTGGTTTGTTAGTATGTTAAAATTTGAATAAAATATGACTGATTTTTTTTTAATTTCGACACTATTCAGACATTCAAATATCCTTTACTTTTTTCTATCAGCTTTTCCTTCTCTGAGATGAACAGAAATATAAATTATTCAAAGGTGGTATGAAAATCTCAATAAAATTTGGCAAATTTAGCTCTTAAATCCACAACCACAAGGAAAAACTTAATATCAAATTCTTTGTAAAAGCATAAAATTGTTCCTGATCATTAAATACAGAATATGTTACTATAGGCAAACAATCCAAACTTTTTCACGTTATAAAATTAGCAGATAAATTTGTGAATTTTAATAATATATAAAAATAAAATCAATTGATTTTTTAATCACAAGGAAAATCTTACTTGACAGAAAAAATACTTTTTCTTAAAAGTATTTTGAAACTTTAGTGTTGAGATTAACGAAAATTGCATCAGTTTTTATTTTTTATAAGTAAACACAAAAATAATTAACTTACCATAATACTAGAAGCATCTGTGACCTTTGTCTTGTTTTTTTGGGCAAGATTTTGGTTCTGATTGTAGCTAACATCGCCTCTCATAATGCTGGCTTCCTGGGTTGCTATTTTGAGCATACGTTCCAAACTATGGATTCCCAAGTTACAGTTTTTATAAAACTGCTGGTCTTCAGGAAGACAATTTTGCTTGATGGACAAATAAAATGGGGAAGTTGGCAAACAAGTACTTTTTGGACGACGCCGAGCAAACTCCTTATAGTAATAAATAGGACAACGTTGTCGATGTTCAGAGTTTGGCCAAATTCTTGGCATTGTTTTCCGAGTTTTCCGAACATTACTTATTGAAGACTTTTTCTTGCAGACTCTCTCATTAAATACTAAACACTCGCCCTGTTGACCCTCATGCAGTAACTGAATATCACCCCAACAGAGTTGATATGCCTCCTGGTTGCATTTGATTCCAAAGAGTTTCCAATTGAAAAACCACACAGTCCTCTGCAAAGAAACAGGATCATTAACACTGCCCAAAACACCACAAGACCACATTTTCTCTTCTTCTTGTTCAGTTAGTTTAGGGGCAGAGTTTGGTTTGTTACCTTTTCCCATTTCTCTCAGTTCTATTTTTCTTTCCAAAAGAACTGACCTGCAACCACTAAAAACAGAATCAAGCAGAATATTATGTCTATAGCGTTTATCACGCAAGTATCGCTCTAAGGAATGTTGGAAGGATTTTAAACTTTGTGGTTCAAAATCTGTCCCATCAAATTTCTTCGCTGTTCGAAAAAATAATCCAAGAAGCCTATCCAGAGCTACTGGAGGAATTTTTTCAAGAGGTCTCGTCTCACCCACTTCATAAAAAAACATCCTAATTCTCTTGATGCTAGACATGGTTTTTCGAAGAGTGTGCTCATTTTTGCTAAGGGATCTCTCAGATTTAGTTCGGGATCTCTCCATTTTGTCTTTGTTTAATTGCAGTGAAAGATAAATAAAAACACTATCAACAAAGTCACAATCTGTTGTGAAAAATTCAGAATTTGAGCTGGTCCTTGCCACTGTATGATAATGTTCACTTGGTGCTAAACATGAACTTAATCTTATACCTAAATGTTTTTATCTTTGTGTAGAGATTAACAAGGTCTTCTCCAACACAAATTCAATAGGTTAGTAAATTATTCGATTCTCATTAGGTGCTAATGTTTTTAGTCTTGTGCCAAACTAAGTATTTTTTATAATTAGATATATTTTTAGTCCAAAGTGACTTGAATCAATGTAGAGAATTTAAATAAAATTAATTTTAAATAGTTAAAAAGAAAATATTCAATCCAAATGTTAAAGCTAAGAAAAAAGTTCTATTAACTGAAAAATTAAAATAAATGGGTAAAGAAAACTTAAACAAATAAATGACTTCCAGTGTACACGTTTTTATTTTTCTTAATTTACTGCTAATCAGTTTCCAAACATAACCTCATAAAAGTTTTATGATAAAACTATGACTGTATCCATTGTTTCTTAATAAAATAAAATCCTGTTTCTGTGTAGAGAAAAAATGGAAAGGAAAAAAAATTGTTTCATGAGCATTCATTCCTTTGTCCATTAAAATCTATTTTGCATAAAGAGAGCCCTTTAAAAAAAAAATTGTTTTATGTTTATTTTAGAAATATCTGAAGATAAAACCCCATTAAATAAAAATCACTTAAAAATAGGGTAAAAAATCTTTTAAAAGAAAACCAACAATTTAAAATTATACGTTTAGCACTAGCTTGAATTATTTGAACTCGTTATCATTCGTAAAAAAGCATTTATACTCTTACTTTTTTACAGTTAAACGCCTTCCGTACAACTAAGTGTTCAACCTGGTTATTCTACTCGAAGTTTCATAACACAATATTTCCATCTTTGATGGCGGCGAGCTTCTCTTGTTTCTGCAGACATGTGAGCCTTTCTTTTCCTTTCTCTCCTATTTAGAGCAAAGTGTGAGAGTGGCAATGGGCGTTAATCCATTTCTGTTACCAATAACCAGTCATCCCCACCTATATATAAGAACTGATTCGCGCCAATTTGATACCACTATAAAAACTTCCTACACACAGGTTTCTTTATCATACTACTACTGCTTACAAGGAGCTGTGAACAATGTGCTTATTTTTAAACAATATGTTTGTTTATGAATTATATTACTAATAACAATAAAAATATGTACACACTCGGAATAATTATTGTCTAACAGTAACACTACCACTGACATACATCAGAAATTGATATCTCCGACAAACTGGCGCACACACATACACAAGAAAGCTTAGCAAAGTCTTCATAAGCAAGAAAGGAGGGGGAGACTTGTATGTCCTTGTTATCATACAGCTAAGTTATTCCACTACTGGCTTAGCAACTTGAAAGAGAGATAAAGCAGGGTGAGGTTAGGCACAAGAAGAGTGGGTAATAGAGAAACTATTCAGACCTAACAGTGGAACAGCAAGAGGAGGAGTAATCTAACCAGCCGGTCTCCGTAGCAACCTGACCATCCTTCGCAACAGCGACCCCCACCACCATTTGCCTTTCAACGTACAATAATCTACATAACGGATGTTAAAATAAAAGCTTCTATAACACGTACTTATGGGTGAACGATATAATAATAAAGTGCGTGTGTTTAATAAATAAAAAGGGACGAAATGGATAAATTATTTATCCATTATTTATCATAATAAAAGTCAGTTGAATGGAATCAATACTTCAATCAATCATACTGCTTCGCCATTATTATATTTTTCAGTTCATTTGTGCCCTGACAACCCCCACCCACTCAAGACAAAAAGGGTTGTTTGGTAAATTAAAAAGAAAAAAACGCATTTTTTTTTCTGATGGAAATCTGTCGATATGCAGCAAATTCAGATGTTCAATAATATTAGTTTTTTTATGGTCAGTTATGTAACGGTATCTTTTTCTTAAGTGAATGACTAAAAGGCGAAATTTAGGTGTCACAAGGCTGCAAGTACCCAGTGAGGATCGAACTTGTTAATCAGTTGTATTATTTGATCTGGCTGGAGAAAGAAGTTTGCTAACTATGCACTGAGACCATATCAAAGTTTATTTCTTAAGTTTCCACTTGATTAATAACAGCTACTACTTCTTAATATTATTGTAAATTTGTTTAAAAAAAAAATCATGAAATAATAATAGACACTTCTTGTCCGAATCGAAAAATATTGGTTTCTTTAGAAATCGTTTTAGAAGAGGAGGGGTGATCATATTCATTAAATGCTGATATTTGATTTGATGATGTAATAGTAAATCGAACCCTAACTTTTAAGCGTTATTGAACTTACCTATTATCAAGTAGGTACCGCCACTAAATTATTGAAGAAAGAAAAAAAACAAAAAACAAAAACAGCATAGTATGGGCAAAAAAGGGCCCAAACTTACAAACTTTTTCCAGCAAAATGTTCATATTTAAGAGGAAAGATCAAAGTATTTTAAAATTATTTGAAAAGATTTTTTCAATCCCTTTTAAGTTAAAAGTTAAAATTTCGAATGTGTACACTGTAAAGTTTTAACACATTTGAAATTTTGATAAAAAAATTTGTTTTAATTTTATCGGGTAACCAAATCGTTACGAGTGTTTACAATGGAAAACGTAATATTACATAACATGTTTTTTTTTTCCGGTGACAAACACAATTTGGATATTCTTGCTTGCAATAATCAAATAATTGCAGAATTTTAATGAAACTTCCAGGACAAAATGAAATTTTTTGTTTTTAAATCTTGGTAATATCTTTTTTTCTTTTTGTTTACATGTTACCCACCCACCACGTAAATTCATGACATTTTAAGCAATTAAATTTTGTTGCGATAATTGGTTTTATAAATTAGTTAACGTAGGGCTCATTGGAAAATGTATTGTAGAAATCATTTTTTTTTTTTTGAAAAATTTTGCCTTTATTTCCGAAAATCTATGACATTATTTTTGATAAGCTTTTAATTGTTTGAAAAAAATAATATATATTAAGGCTTTAAGGACATTATCAAGAAAAAGTTTCTTAATGAAATTTTATTTTCATTATTATTATTTTTTTTTTAATTAACAGTTTATGTTTCAAAAATCAGTTTAAAGATACTTCAAAGATATGTTGGGGTTAGTTTAAAACCTTATTAAGCAAAGATTGATTAACGAAAATTAAAAAGTTTAATTAATACAATCATGCCTTCCTAGTTTCAAAATAACTTAATTTTTTTTTCTTTGTGTATTTGAAGTTTTTTTTTCTTTTTGCATGATAATTTCTATGTGTAAATTAAAAGGTCATGTGTTTCAGGATTTCTTCCTTCTACGTAAAAAAAAAAAAAAAAAAAAAAAAAAAAAACAATTGTAGAATTATGTCACTTGTGATTGCCATACACTTCGCATCCGTCAAATCTGTCACCACATATGTCAGAAAGAGGTTTATTCTAAATTTCATGCTATAAATAAGTAATACTTGTGGAAATCTGATTAATTTAACATTAAATTTGCTAATTTTTCCAAAAATCATGTGTCACAGATGTATATTTTATATTTGCAAGATTTTTAAAACCGAGAATTAAGTTTTGTTTACAAATATGTCAATCACTAAAAAATGGTTGAGAGAGGGGACGACAAAAAACAAAACAGCATGTATCATTGATGCTACCACACTTTTACACTTAAGGTATTGCCACTCATTTTCGGTATCTAACTTTTATTTTTAAAAATAAAAGTGTTCTTGAAAATTTTATTTCAGTTTTAATTGAAAGCTAAATGATTAAATTTACTATTTCTAGTAAGCAAAATACTCTGGTGTATTTCAAACAACTTATATTGATTAGAATCTAAAACTTTTCAATTTTTTTTTTTTTCTTTCAATTTTTCGATCATCTTTAAAGCGATTGTCTCATTTGTAAACAACTTAATTCTCGGTTTTAAAAATCTTGCAAAAATAAAATATCTGTGGTGACAGATTTGACAGATGTGTAATAAGTGTACGGTGATCACAAGTGATCTAATTCTACAAATTTTTTTTTCCTGTAAGGGGAAGAAACCCTGAAACACATGACCTTTTAATTTATATAGAAATTACCATACAAAAAAATAAAAATTCAAATAAAGAAAAAAATTTTTTTTAATTATTTTGAAAATAGGAAGGCACTATGATTTGCATTAAACTTTTTAATTTTCAATTAGTAAATATAATCTTTGCTTAATAAGTTTTTAAACTAAACCCAACAAATCTTTTTGAAACTTTATAAATTATAATAAAAAAGAAAACAATTCTTTTAAAATTTCATGATTAATTAAAAAAAAAATGATTCACATTTCCCAATGAGTCCTGCATTTAACTAATAAAACTAATTTTCCCAACAAAATTTAATTTCTTAAAATTTATATGGAGTAAGGGTAACAGATGCAAAAAAAAAAAAAAAATTTCCAAGATTTTTTAAAAATAATAATTTAAAAAATATTTTTATTCATTTGTGAAGTCCTGTAAGTTTTATTAAAATCCAACAATTATTTGATTGTCATAAGAATTTCCAAATTAATGTGTTTGTCACTGGAAAAAAATGAGTTATGTAATATTATGTTTTCCCTTGTGAACTCTTGTAATGATTTGGTTACCCACTAACTAAAATCAAAACAAGAGTTTTTTTACCAAAATTTCAAATGTGTTAGAAAGGATTAAAAAATTTTTTAAACATAATTAAAAAATACTTTGATCTTTCATCTTAATAATAACAAATATTTTGATGGAAAAAGTTTTTAAGTTTGGGGCTTTTTTAATTCATACTATGCTGTTTTTTTTTTTTCAGCAATTTAGTGGAGGTACCTAGTTGCTCTTCTATATAATGTAGCAATTATATAGTACCAGCGACAGAAGGTAATCCTTAACCTGACCATGTAAGGAGATGTGGTTTCATGCCTTTTTTAAGGGTTATTAGTGTAAAATGAACAGAAACTAACTCAATTGGAATCATATCCCAGTCTCCATGTTGTTAACAATGAGGCCAGCTCCACAGTATAAACTAAACAAACTTGAATTTGAATCTGAGTAAGCAGTTTATGTCTATTAATGATTACAAGAGAAATCTGAGAAAATGATAAAAACCAACAAACAACGTATTTAAAATTTTATTTATAAATTCAATTCATTTTGTTTTGGCAAAATTTGTCAATCCCTTTGTTTCTAGAAAGTATCACGGCACTCCATCTTTAATCTTCTACTCAAGCTATCTTCATGTTGAGGACAAGAATAAGTAGTTAACTCCCCTTCTCTCTCTCTCACTTTTCACCTTCACTCAGCATTAATTCCTCACACTTGTTTCACTCAGTTCTTCCACATTCTCTGTGCCTTTGCCTACAACTGGTATACACAAACGAGTGGGGTGGGGGTTGTTATCTGCTTGCATCACTCTACTAATGTCCCTTGTTCAAAATTTATGCAAAGAAATGAAGGAATGGATCACTTAAAATGATCAAGGCTGAAAAAAGCAGGGTAAAAAATAATAAATTCTTTTTATTGCACAAAAATTGTTTATACTGAAGAAAAAAAAATCTAAAGCATGCAGTGCATGAGTTACATATATGGATTCTTCACCACCAATATTATATATATATATATATATATATATATAAACAGGCACATAGAAAAACAACTATAAAATCAGATCAGAAAAAAAATGTCTACTCTTAATTATAATTACAGGCTTTACACAATTTAAAGATAACCACATATCTCAACATACCACGTTCATTGTGTTGGTATTATGGATAAGTTGAGAACTGAAGGTTTTAAGCTGTACAAAAAAGAATTTGAATTGCAGTGAGCAGTTGTCTAAAAATTCCCTTGTAAAATGTGCCAAAATAATAAATTTACATTTTAACAAAGAAAGTTAATGAGTAAGAGGTGTATGTAGAGATGTGGAGAAGATAACGGTTGAACCTAGACTTGAACAGGTGAAGTGATTGGGGAAGCTTCTTTTTGAGAGTCAGTTCTACAAAGTAATGGTTCATGAGAAGAAGCTATTCGAAAGGAAATTTCTTTTCATAAATGGAATATGAAGAGAAGGAGGGTGGCTCACTACAATGCATGGGGCATGGCAGGTGTTAGCCGGGATGTTAGAACTGGTGAAACAAAAGAATGTAGTTTATCTGAACACTTTACATAGAAATAGTGATAGAATAAGTTGCCAAGTTTTGTCTGCAAGAAAGGGTTGTAGGGTGGAAAATAATTCATCACCCACAAGGATGCAGAGACACTTTTGGACTCTCTCCAGACTGGGCAGCAGTACTTGGTTTTGTAATGGTAGAAGATACAGGAGGAGTCAAGTACTTACTGGAGCAGTACAGACAACCAACCATTTCTTCATTTTTGTTTTTGTTTTGGAAAATTAGAGGAATGCTCCTAAAAGTAATTTTTCTCATTTATTTCATCAGGAAACAACAGATACATAGAGCACAATAACAGTGGTGGATAGAGAAAATTTTCAGCTACAAAACATTTTTCCATATAGTTACCACTAGTGATAGACACCCGCCTACATGCTATGGATTGTAAAATATACTGACCACTGCCTAACTTGACTCAAATCCACTGATTAGTCTCTATAAATGTTTAGCAGGCACTGATGTATGCCAATGGGTGCAATTTTTTTTCTGTATGGTGATATTCAATAACACATCTCTGCTTCAGATGCACTTTCATATCAGCTGCTATTTTGCCAGGCTGCCACTCAGCTGCTATCTGCAACAAGACAAAAGTTAATTTATACATATTGGCAGGAAGGTTAAACTTCTACTGCCATAACACTAACATCTGTTGTCATGGGTCAGCATGACACTTTCAGTATGACCCTTGTATATGGATTCTTAAAGCTAAAACTGTTATTCAATATTCAATGATTATTTACTCAGTCTGACACAAGGCTCAAATAGTGGGAAATTAAATGAGAAATAACTTTATTGCATTTGCAATGGTTTCCCATATGGTTAAAAAATATATTGTCCAATAAAACGATTATATGAAAGGTGTGTTTAAGGGGATATTGTGGATTTAAAATATTTTACAAAAAGAAATGCTCCTCCCCTCTCTTATAATTAGTGAGCATTCCAAAACGAGGGATCTTAAAGACTTCTCAGTCTATGGTCCACTTCTCTTGAAACTAAACCTGTAAAATCACCATTTTTAATAATATATTTAGCAGACTAGAAGGCACATGTTTTACAAGGGCATTTTTGGACAACTGTTCATTGCAACTCAACATGACTTTTTCTGTACAGCTTAAACCTTCAGTTATCAACTTATTCATAATAACAGCATGTTGAACTACTTTTAAACATGATAAAAAAAAATGTCTGCATTTTAATTATCTATTCTGTAAATAGGTTTACTTATGTTCATATCTACTGGGCTATATTTCATAAAATTTAATAAGTAGATATGAACAGACATTTTACTAGAAATGGGTTAATTTCTTTCCTTTCGAAACTTTCAAAAGGAAGATTGAATGTTCTTATATATTATACATTATAAGCTATTGTGAAATTAAAAACAACTTCATTGAAAGAGAAAATAAAAGACAAATTGAAAAAATACTTCATACTAAATATTCTATTTTCTAATTCCTAACATATTCTTTCCAAGTGTATCTTGGTTATTTTGGTATGTAGGAGTGGGTGAATACTGATTACTTCATAGATGTATACTCAACCATGATCCTTGATATAAGACACAATATAAGATTTGAAGCAAAATTTAAGAGTGCATTGCATGATGGTAAAAGAGTGATTTCCTTTAGTTTGTGCCTTTCTATTTTATGTGTAAAGGTAGAAGTAAATGTGAAAAAGAGAAAATTAGTTAAAAAGATTAATAATAAATTTGGAAGCTGAACAAATACTAATTAACTTTACTTAGATTTAGTATTTACATTAGTTAATAACAGGCAATATCATTCTACCATTCAGACTAAGTAATGATATCTATTGAGTAAGACTACCTTACACCACACACACACACATATATATATATATATATATATATATATATATAAAAACAAGAGGTGGTGCTGAAAACTTCTCTGCCTAACCCACTTCTCAAAATCTGACTAAATGATCAGACATCAAAATTTTGAGAGGAATTCCTTTTTAGTGGAACAAAGAACTTTTCATTAACTCCCCATACATTATGATAATCAAAATCTTAGTTATTGATCTAGACAATTTGCATCAATGAGAAAGTCAACAATAAGGTTAGGAATTGTCTATCATCCTGACAATTCAATATAAAATATTTCTGGCTTTCCATATTTAAATAAAAGATTAAAAAGAAAAAAAAAGAAAGTATCTTATCAAACCATAAGCAGTATGATATGAAAAGAAGCTTGGTATTGGATATTTTTTCTCATCTTCTACATTTAATCTCCACTAACATGACAATATAGGCTCTATGGCTGAATAAACTGACATAATTAGCAATAGTAGTAGTAGTAGTAGTGATAGTTGTAATAATAGTCACAGCTTTACACCTCAGTTGAAAGTTGGTTGGCATGTATTCTGCTATTAGCTATTTCTTTTAACTCTTTCTCAAATCTCCTATAGATGCAACAGCTGTAGAATAACAGTCAAGGGGGAAGGGGTGTATGATGTAACTAGAATAGAAATATGAGTAAAAAATAAATAAATACAACAACATGCAATAGAACATTAGGTTTTGATAAAAGAAATAAAAAATATCTTCCATTTTCAAACATTTGTTGGTTAATGACCAATATAAGCAATAATGTAATTTTAATTTTTTTTTTTTTTTTTGTTAAATCATTTCACCCCAAGCAAGGTGAAAATGCCGCTAGGGGATTACAGGAAGTGAAAGTAGAAGAGAATACAGAAAATATTTGTAGAAAAGACAGAGGCAAGCCACAACATGTCAATGAGAAAGTGATTGAAGTCAAGATTGATTAGATTACAGAACATTTTTGGATTTTTTCAAGAAGATCAGTATGAATAGCAGGAGCACCAAACTAGATATAACAGCAGTATTCAATGCACAGGTGAATGGCAAATTTGTAAATGTGCAGGGTGAACTCTGACAAGAAAAATTTTCTGGCATGACACAATGACCCAAATTTTCTTGCAGTAGATCCAGATTCAATGTAGTTGCTACACTTCAAATTCGTTGAAAACTTGAGGCCAAGAAGGTGTAGTGTGTTGCTCTCCAAGAATCTAGGATAGTGTCATCTACATAAATACCTACTTGGAAACTGATGACATCAAGATGACCATTGGTGATAATCAGAAACAGTGTAGGACCCAGGATAGAGCCTTGGAGGATACCTGTGTTTGTGTGAAAGGATCTGAAAGCAAGCCCATTCAAAATGATCTTCATTTCTTAATTTGATAGGAATGGTTGGATTAAATCAAACAATGGTCCTGTAATATTGCCACCCTAGAGCTTGTGCAGAAGACTAGTGTGCCAAAACCCTATCAAATGCCTTTGAGATATCTAGAGCCACAGTTCACGCTTTGCTGTTATTATCAAGAGCTTGATATATACATATTTAGTGGTGGCCCTTAACAAATCAATGGTAGATCTTGCAAAATGGAAGCTATATTGTTTATCCAAGAGGAGGTCATGAGAAATAAGATGCTTAACCACTTCAGCATTGATTACCTTGAATACTTTACCAAAAAGTGGTAAGAAACTAATAGGGTGATAATTTGTGAGGTCAGAGGGTTCTCTAGTATTCTTAAAACTACAGAGAATTTTCAATTCCATTAATGGCAAAAGTGACACACCATTCAAATTGGCAATTGAAGGAGGATTCTCAATTCCTAAAAAGGGAGCATTCTTCAAGGGGGCACATCCATTTGAACAGGAGTAGAAGTTTATCCCTTGTTTCCTGTTTAGGATTGGGTGTCTGGTTCGTTCAACTCTGTACTTTTGACATCTCCGAATTAAATTTTCTTCAGTAATTTTTTTTTTCTCTCCCAATAGAAGTACATAGGTTTGCCTATCATCCGGTGCACACTCTTCCCTGGTCTTTTGTTCAAAAGTAGAGGTTTATCCCTTGTTTCCTGTTTAGGATTGGATTTCCAGTTCATTCTAAAGTCTACTTTAATTCTATACTCCTAACATCTCTGACTGACCTCTGAAATTTTATTTGCTAATTAAATCTTAACTTATTCAAGTTTGAAAATAACTAACTTTTCTATTATCTTATGCTAATACAACTCTACACAGTAACTAACTACTTTGAGTGGCCCTTGGGCCTTATATTGAGTGAACATTAAGAAAAAAAAGTTTTGAGGACGTAACAACATGTTTAGAATTAAAATAATTATTTGATGTACTCCCATTTTTTATTTTTTCTAAGAATTTTGAATTATTGTCAGTTACAAGTTTGTATGGTTCTTTTATATTTGAAATTAAAAAATTTAAACAAATTAAATCTTTGGCTGATGAAGGGACTAGAGGCTCTAAAACATGTCCTCACACATGTTATACCATATTTTTCTACTATGAAATAGCTATTTCAATTTTGTTTATTCTTTTTTTTTTTTAGTCAACTGAAAGAAAAAACTTCATGGAGAAAGTAAGCAAAGATAATAAAAAATCTCCACATTTACAAAGTCTGGTACAAAGGCAGTCAACAAAAGTTGAACTCCAATACAGTAACAACAATATTTTAGATTAGGTCAATAACTATTGCCCAAAGCAAGGTGCTGTCCATTATGTAATATAAATATCCAAGAATTGCCAAGTATTTGAGAAATGGATGTATGGCTGGGTACAGAATACATGATGGTCATCTTATAACCAAAGACTGACTATCAACCAACACATTTACTGATCTTGAGTATTAATTAATAAAAGAAAGAAAGACAAGGATTGAAACCATTTGCTTTTGATAATTTTTCTTTCAAATGATAAAGACATTTTTTTATTGTAGCAAAACTTGCATGGCATTTTAGTTCTAAGTTTGGCCTGAGTGTAAGTTCTGAAAAAACAAAAACCCAAAGATTGAAAGTGAAGACATGATACAGTTAGGACAGACAGGCATTGTGGAAGAAATACAAAACTTAAAAATAATATTGGAAAAAAATTAATGAAATCCTTAAAAGACTCCTTAATGTTTGATCTTCAAATAAGATTAGACTGATTAAAGTTCAAATTATATAATTCTGTTGTGCTTTCAATTGTCATATATGCATATGAAACTTGAAAATCCACCACAAAAGTTATCTAAGTCTTACAGGTGTTCCATTTAAGATGCCTTTGCAAAATCCTAAAGTTTCCTAACAGAAATAAAACCAGAAATAAGAAAGTGTTAAAATGTGCAAATTCTAGAACGCTCAAGGTAATGATAGCAGATACAGTCCACCAGACATATCCTGAAACTATCAGACAATTGGTAAACCAAAGTTCCTCTAAACTTTGCTACAAAATATTAAGAGGTCGTCCTAAAATGACAGGGTGCACTACAGTTAAAGAAGAACTAAGAAAAACAAAACAAAAAAATACCAACTGGTTTCAGGCTCTACAATTTAACCAAGATTGATTGGGGATGGGGGAAGATGGGGGCTTTGCTGTGTGATGGCTGGAGGGACAAGGTCAAAAGTAACAGGATTATTATTCATGTAAAGATTGGCACTTTTGCCTAATATGAGAGTGTATATACATTTTGTCTGGAATCACTCATTCTTCAGCCTTCCCTTGGAACAGGATTCAAATGTCACTCTCTGGGATTTCTATCAAAGATTAGTGTAGTATCTATATTATGAACCCAAAATTATATATAATAAAATGAAATACCTGAATAGAGTATGTAAGCTGGAATTTGGGAAAATCAGGTGATATTTCAAATTTTTTATTGCTGTCAACATTTTGCATAATCAAAAAAAAAAAAAAATTACCACGCCAACCTTGCTACTTCAAAATGCTGTGACTTTTATTTTAATAACCCAGGCACAAACTGATCAAAAAGTACAGTAAAAAAAAATTTAAATGTCAGAGACTAACTAAAATATGGAGATGGTTTTAATGTCAGTTTTGTGTATTATATACATGTTGTTTATTAATGATTTTGTAAAGGTTTATTAGGTTGTCTAATTGATATTAGCACAATAAATATTTTACATATAAAAAAATATCACAGCATCCATTGTCAGCTTTAGGGTCAGCTAACCAATACAGACAAGAAATACAGTTCACTTTGATTTAAAACAAGTTACTTTAGAAAGAGATCCAAATGCTTCCTGAGTGGATTTACTTCTTTCCCATCTGGTCTATCACATTATAAGATAAAAAGTGAAACTTTCTTTATACTGACCCCTATATGGGTCATAATGACAACAACCTTTTCATTTATGATTACAAACAAGATTCTTTCTTTACTTTTAACAGACAAAAACGTAAAGAAAAACAGAATTCAAGAAATTGGTGTTTGATTATCAATCTCAGTTTTTTTCAGCTCAACTAAGATAAAATAATATTCAGTAAAAAAAAAAGCAGCATTTTGTATTATGACAGAAATATGATCTTCAGTTGCTTCTTAGAAACTTGTAATGAAAATAGAGGTAAGATAAAGAGCAGGATATTGTATAAAGAATTCAAATTTTTTAAATGTCACATTCTAAATCATTATATACATATATTTTTTCATTTTAATTGTTGGTGCCTTTTATCAAGTCTAAAGTCATCATTCTGTTATATAATTTTGTGTGTTTCTCTTCTTTATTATGCTTTGTCATTACCACATATAAATAAAGGACAATTCCATTTTGATTGAAAGGAAAGATGGAACAAAATCAGATATGCTATCTGATTTTAGGGAGAAAAAGAAAGCATACATAAGGAGATAATAGAAAAAAAGGAAGATAAAGGAAATGATGCTGCTGCTTCAGTGAAATTGAAACCCATGTCATTTCTGAATCTTCATTTGTACCCACTTATTTCTTTAAGTAATGACCTGTTATTTGTACTTGTTATTGTAATATTTTGTAGAAGTTGTTACTCTCAAATATTTAACAATGTGATGGAGGAATTTTCACACCTGTTTTATAGACATGGAAATCACAAGGAACCTATTCAATCATTAATAATTATGTTGACAGAGGAGAATATTCAAAACACAGGAAAATTGCAAAATTTTCACTGGTACTACAAGGTAATAAAGTGGATAAAAAATACAAAAACAAAGAAAAAACAGCAGACCTGAAGGAGACGATCACCACCTTTAAATTTGTTGTTTTTCTTTTTTACTTTTTTCAGCACAAGCTTATCGGTTATGACAAAGTTTCCGATTATCAAAAAAAAAAAAAAAAAATTTGAAAAAGTTGCAATATTTAAACAATTTGAGGAGGTGCTCACTTTCTCACACAATGTTATAGTAAATCAATCCTCCAATTTGGAACCACTTGCGTTGGGTCGTTTTGTTTTGATTTTTTGGGGGATGAGTTGTTGCTCTTGTTTTTGTCTTTTACAAGCTTTCTTTAGTTCTTATCACGGCATCTTCCTCCAAGAATGGCTTTATTCAAAAATTTCAAAGGATTCATTAGTTGAATATACGCAAGCAAAAAAGTTAATTGCACAGGATCAATTTACTATAAGGTTGTCTGAAAAACTGAGCCCCCCCCCCCCACTACCCAAAAATTGTTTAAATGTTGAAATTTTTATGAATTTCTTTGTCAATTGGAAAGTTTAGGGTTTAATCGATAAGATTGCACTAAAACAGAAAAAAAAAAAAAAAAAAATGAAAAACAACAAATTTAAAGGTGGTGGTAGTGTTGATAAAATTTGAACTCACATCCCTTACTTTTTTGATTCTGTCTTTCCATGGTAATACCTTGCGAATAAGTGTGTAAAGGCTACAAGTCATCCAAAAAGTAGTCATAAGTCTTTCTACTTTTATTTAGGGTTGAGCATTTTTTTTAATGACACTTCAATGCCAAACTATTATATCATATTATGAAAGCCTAAAACCTTTTGAAATTGAATTATCTATGTCTATATGTGCCCATATTTGCAGTTATGTTTTGTTATACAGTCCAACTTTTTTTTGTGAGAATTTGTTTGAATTTTGTTGAATAATTCCTTTAAACTTTACCTGCTTATGTCAGAGTCAGGTCAGAGTTTATTTCAGGACTTATCGAATGCAGACACACAAATGAAAAACAAGAAACCTGTCAATTGCTTTTATGAAGTACTACATCTTTATCTATTTTCAGGAATTCACTGATGCAAAACAAAGGTAAAATAAGAAAAAAGGATTGAAAGGAGAGGAAGCTGGAATCAGTGTCTTTTAATGGTGTCGATTCAAAAGTAGTTACAAAATGGAGAGGGAATCAGCAAACATTATCTTTCAAAACAAACCATGCCATAAAAAAAAAAATTAAAAAAAAATTAAAAAAAATATATATATGACAGTCAGAAACTGAAGTAGTCAGAACAAAATTTCCCTAAGTCACTTTGAAATGAAAATAGCAAGTTCACTAAAACCATTTTTTTTTTTAAATATTTTTTTACAAATTGTCATCCAATTGAAGGAAACAGGCAAAGACAATTTTTCTAATTTTAATATTAAACTTAATGGATCTTGATCCATAAACCAATACTGAAATTGCTGAATGGATTTAGTTTTTGTTACAGGGGAATAATACTGACCATTACAAACATGTTAAGAGTTTTCAATCCCATCATTATTCTCCTCTGGTGTTTCTTAATATTCAGAAGATATTGGATAATATTTTGTGTACATCTTTGTCTGTGTTTTTCTACTTTCAAATGATTGCTAAGTCTTGAAATGAGTTGACAAATACCACAAGTAGCAGTTAAAATTAACTTCAAAATTTATTTTGTAAGGATAGATGTAAGAAAGAAAAAAAGCACATGTTATTTTGAGTTAGAATCATCTAAAGTATTTTATTATTAATTTCCCCATTTGTAAATTATGTGACTTAAGAACTTTTTGCACTGAGCTCTTCATCAAGATATACAACTTTTTTTAAAAACACTTGCAGAAATATGTAAGTAAACAAAGATCAAAGATATCACCTTTGTAGAAATCATATAAAATCTTTTTCTTTGTTTATAAATTGTATAAAGAAAGGTCTTTAAAAAACAAAGAAAAACAACAGGTATGGTTTAAAAAAAAACAAAAAAAAAAACAAACATTGCATTGTTGTAATAATAAAACTTGAAACCTGTATTTATAGTTAAATTGGTTTTGTTAAACTCTTTGGCACCACCCATGACAGAATTTTTCGATGTTCTGGCATACTTGTATCTAACAGCATAAATGGCATATTTCTCACTATCCACAATGTGTATCCTCTACTAAGTACTGAAAAATAAAAAGAAATAACTTGAATACTTTTCCCTTACTTGTAAAACTTATCATACAAAAAGGCCCCTCCTCATTTAAAAAAAAAAAAAAAAGAAAAGCATGGAGCCAAAGAGGTTAACAAAAAAATATCACATTGTTATCTTTTTTCAATCAAATTTTGTTTTAACAAAAAATGATTTATCATTTTCTCCAATATACAAATATGGTAAATGTCAAGTAAATTGCTATAAACTAATCAGTGAGGAATAAAAGAAATACTCATACACATCCACACATATGCAAAATAGTCATTCAATCTAAAAGACTGCATGTTTTTAAAGATATTTACAGCTGTAAAAACATAGGTTAAAAATGAGCATTATTTAAAGAGTTTTCTTTTTTTTGTTTTAGGAAAAACATTTTTTTAAGTAAAACAATCCAAGCCAATTTTGTCCTAAAATATTCAAAAGGTCTTCAATAATATAACTTTATATCAATGTAAGTCTAAAAGTCATACTTGATTTAGGAAAGATTCCAGTAAAGCCAAATTTCAAGACATCTTTTCAGAATTTCTGAAAAATTTGATGTTGAAAATGCTTTTGTTTTTTAGCAACATGACTAATCGTTCTGAGAGAGAGAGAGAAAAACATTGATTTGTTTAAAAACTTATTACGCAAAGATTACATTTACTAACTGAAAATTGAAAAGTTTAATACAAATCATCGTGCCTTCCTATTTTTAAAAATAAGTTTGTTTTTTTTTTCTTGTTTATTTGAAGTTTTTTTTTTGTATGGTAATTTCTATGCATAAATTAAAAGATCATGTGTTTCAGGGTTTCTTCCCCTTACAGAAAAAAATTTGTAGAATTATGTCACTTGTGATCACCATACACTTATCTCACATCTGTCAACACATACAGTAGAAAGGTCAGAAAGTTGAACTATGTTTAAGAAATAGTTTTATTCTAAATCTCATGCTATAAATAAGTAATACTTTTGTAAATCAGATTAATTCAACATAAAATTTGGTAATTTTCCAAAAATAATGAGTCACAGATGTATAATTATTTTTACAAGATTTTTAAAACCAAGAATGAACTTTTGTTTACAAATGTGTCAATTGCTTAAAAATAGCGGAAAAATTAAAAGATTAAAAAATAAAATTGAAAAATTTTAGACTCTAATCAATATAATTTCTATTTGCAATACAGCAGAGTATTTTGCTTACTGGAAATAGTAAATTTAATCATTTACTTTTCAATTAAAATTAAAATAAAAGTTTTAAGAAAACATTATTTCTAAAGATTCAATTTAAAAGTTAGATAGATGTCAAAAATGAGTGGAGGTACCTAGTTAATATCAAACTGTATATTTTCTTATTACTTGTATGTTCAACTTGCTTTACTTTGTTCATTTCATTGACTACTTTTTCCAATATCATCTACTTATCAAGTACAACAACCAAAATATTGTGTTAAGGAAATCCAATTTTGAAAATTGTTAAATATACTAGCCATAAAGCAGTCCCTAATATTTCCTGGAGGCCTATAAAAGTGACAATATAGATTTAGATGCTTCAAATGTTTTTTTTGTTTAAATAAACTTGATTACTCAATAAAAGAGGCATCACATGATAGTTCTTCCTCCCTACTATAAAAATGCAATAAAATAAGTAAATAGCTTAGATCATTAGACTGGAGAGCATGAGGTAAACATTTTAGAGTGCCAAGTTATAATCAATTTCTTTCTTGCTTCTATGTAACTAAATATCTAACAAAAAAAAAAAAAAACTTTTAAAGAATATTTCAAATGGAATCATTAAAAAATTGATTCATAGATATGCCAAACAAAAAAAAAAATGTATTACAGGTACAAGCCAATAAGCAGCATAGATATTTTACAAGACTTATATGGAGAACGTTAACAAGTTGAAAACGTTAAAATTAAAGAAAAAACTAATTGTAAATTAGTTCAATTTTATTGCAATGGTTTTATTATTTTTTTGAAGAAACAATAAATAGAATAAAAGATTATGGCTTCAGTATTACTCCTAAAAAAAAAAAAAAAAAAAAATTCTGATCAACTATTGAAAGATTTCACAATACAAGTTCTTATTCCAATGTCATTAATAAAACTTCAGTGCATGGAGGGAAAAATGACAGTCAAAAATCAAATTTTTAAATTCAAATGTAAGATATAAATTAAGGTGTAGTAAATGGCATCAGTATTTGATTATGACCTTGCTGCAATAGGATTGTTTAAACAGTGTTTAGCAAGGCTACAAAATACCAAAATGGTAACCAGAGTACAAAAGGTAAAATGGCGGGGCCATTGGTGAGAACTTGAATCCAACCAGGGTTAGCTTTTTTTTTTTTAAATTTTATCACAGACAACCCTAACAATAAAGGTTTAGAAAAATGCTATCTGTTAGAGAATATAGATAGATATGAAAGAACTGCTACAGATATGAACAGGCTAAGACAGAGCGGATAATTTTAATATTTGAATCATTTAATTACAACTGCTTTAATGATAAAAAAGAATCAACATGTACCTAACATTATTTGTATGTTTATATCTTGCATAGACTTGTATAAGAACAAAAATAAAACACTGAAAATAAGAATACATATACAGAAGTATTTTCCAATTTTTGTGAAAAAAAAAATTAAAGCAAAATTATAATCAACTGTGATTATTTTTCACAATTAAAAAGTTAAATATTAAAACCTATTTTTAAGAAAAATTCTAAAACAAAATTATAAACATTCTTTCAAAATGGGACTTGGATTGTTTTGATTACAACTGAAGATACGTTTTTTTTTTTTGTCTTCAGAGCCCAGACCTGGCAAAAAATGCTCCATTTTGCTCTAGACAAAAAGGTGAATCATTGCCTATAATTTTGATCTGAAAACAAGATACCAATACTCTTAATATTCCCCCTGAAAAAGATGGGAAGGGGGTCACCTTAACTACCTTGGAAGCAGATTGTAACCAATCTATTTCTATGTATAGAACATGACACAATAGTGTCAAAATACCAAATTTCAATAAAATGCTCACAATTTTTTTTTTAGATTAAATGCTTCTTGCCTCACACAAATTTGGAGTATTTTTGGCAACTTGAACAGAATTAAGAGCTAAATCAATAAAAACAAGAAAAAGATCTTAGTTTAATATTATTGAGAAAATGAGTTGTCAGAAGAAAAAAAACTGACTATCAACAACTGTATTAAATAATAAGTTATAGTAAAAAACCTCATAATGCATGCTAAAATACATGCAAACTTTTAACAAAGACATGGTATTTATTTTTGGCCATCTTTTCCCCTATGTATTTTATTTTATTTAAAACTTAAAAAGCATTGATAGTGCTTTTTGAAATCACAGAAAACAAATGGAGAAAAGAAAAAGAAACCATATCTTAGTACAAATAATAATGGCCTAGTTACATGACTAAATGCACCAATGTCATCAAGATAAATATTTTGTAGTGCATAACAAAAAAAAATTAAATGCTTTTCTAAATTATAACCTTATCAAAAAGTTTTCCATTTTATCTCTTTGATTTCAACAGAACTATCAATCATAAAATTTAAATAATGCATATTTACAGTCATGGTTAAAAAAAAAATAAAATTTTCAAAACAGCAGCTTTGGAATGCAAAGGAGACAGGCTATCTAACAGAGAAAAGATAATATAAATGAATTTTTAAAAAATGTTAAAGGGTTTTTATAATTATAAACAAACCATTATTTTCCCTCATCTCAGCTTTCTGAAGTTACCTGGTAATATTGAACAATGCCCCATACAACATCCCCCAAATATTTGGTCACAATGAAGAGAGAGAGAGAGAGAGAAATTTCAAAGAGTATTGCTCATCAGATAGATATGAAATAATACTGCAGTAAATCAAAGTTTTTGTCAAATGAGCCCCAGCACCTAACTCAAGAAGATATTTATATTACATAGGAATCAAAGATGTACAAGTAAACAGACTGCCATCAAAGAAAAGATGTGAAAAACATGCCCAAATGTCTAGGCAGTTACCTTGAGACTGATCCTATTATCATAAAAGTGAAAGCATCAATATCTTTACTAGATTAGCCATAGCACCCATCCCATGAGATATAAAGGATTTTACAAATATACAAATGAACTTGAAAAATTGCCTAATGTCCAGAAGGATACTCCTCAGCTCTGCTATTTCATTATGGCAAGAATGAATCAACATTTTCACTAGTCATAATATATAGACAACCCAAATCCAAATGCTTTTATAGTGAAACTTTATCTCACTACTGTTTAAAGACTGTCAGTTAAAGAGACCCACAAAGTCTAGAGGTAGAAAGGGGGGACTTTATATGTATATTGAAAGGACAATTACTTGGCATTATAGAAACCACAAAAAGTGCTTTACCAAATGAGGTAAGAGAATGAAGCCAGTGAAAATGTTTTCCTATTCACAATGAAATTACTTTTTTTCTTTATTTCTATAAGGAATTTGGGCTATAAAAAATTAAGGGGGTTGGGGATATATAGCCTCAATATAGCCTTATTATTTTGTCCAAAATGTGGCTTTCAACATAGGATTAATAGTAATAGATGTATTAACAATAGATATCTTGATATTTCAAGAAATAATGGAAATGTGTTAATGAAGTATTTTAGTACATTAATAAAAAATATACATGAAAAAAGAATTTAAAAAATAAATCAAACTAAAAAAAGAAAGACAAGGAATCCTTAATCTCCAGGATTTATCTTTGAACTGGTCCACTGATTTTTGTGTTTACAAATCATGATATCTGCAATGCGCACCATGTGAAAGCCTCACATTATTTTCATAATCATTGTGAATAATATTGGCTTTTGTCATTTTCAGGCATAAATGTTTCAAATATCACGAGACATGTAAATTTAAGCATGCTTTAATCACATATGGATAAAAAGTGACATGTTTTCTGCATTGTAACTCAACAAGACATGGTTTATATATCACCCATTGAACTCTCTAAATTTCCTCAGGTGTTTGTTGAATTCAGTCACCTTCCAGGTTATTTTAAACAGAATCCTTTATTTGATCTATGGATCTAATTTTTACCTGGTTTGTCCAGTGTCTTTCTAACATTTAATAGATTACCTTTCTAAGGTAATCTATTAAATGTTCTGAAATTAAACATTTTCAACTAAATATTAAATATAAAACCAAATATGGTAATGTTTTAAAGATTTTCTTTTTTTTTTTAAATTCACTAAATAGAAAAAAAAAAGCAACAGCATGCAACATGATTGTCCACAGATGCAAAGAGAAATGAAGTATCATGAATGTTTGAAGACAATTTTGCTTCATATGTCTTGAGACATACTATGGAAGACTATGGGACTTTATTTTTTATCCCCACAAAAACAAAACAACAACAAATGTAAGTTTGCAAGAAAAAATTGAAAGACTTTGTTTACAAAAAAAAAAAAAAAAAAAAAATGTAAAAAAGAAAAAAAAAGGGTAGGTAGTGTTTCTACCTTCAAAAATGATTGAACGGTCATTTGTTTTGTTTGTAAGGAGGGAACCAGCAACTGGACTGATCATATTGAAGATAACAAAACCTTCACTCATATTAAAAACTAAATCAAAAACTTACAAATCTTTAAACTATTCAACTCATATCAGATGATCATTAAATCATAAAACCTATTTTATGTAATATTAAAGGCTTGCATTATTCTTTATATAAAATCACTAAGTCATATCTACTGTCAAAATCATCCATAAAATCTTTGCAATGAAACTGAAAAGATTCTTAAAGCATTTCTTATATATAAAATCAATTTACTCAGTATCAATGTGATTCATAAAGAGCAATCACTAATCCTCCAATCCAAATTAAATGAGAAAAAATAAAATTTCCTTATTGAAAGAATATATTTTGCTGTATGTATACAAATGCATATGAAAAGGTAAGTCATTTGTGTTTAAAAATACAGAGTCAGCATGCAAAAGTTCAACTTCAGAAGATTATCAATATATGATAATCTTTTTGTTTCACAACAAATATTTTGTAGCTGAAGAATAAGTATCTGGCAATGAATGGACTTTAAATAAAATAAAACTTAAACCCCCCCACCAACCTACTCCCAAAAAGAACCTTATCAGATGGCAATGATTTTTAATGTAATGAAATCAAAAGAACTTAAGGGACAGTTTGGACAATGCAGAATTTATATAAGACATTTTCCCCAGGATCTAAAACAATTTCTGCACTACAAGTCAGTTAAAAAAGACTATCTGAATGCCAAACTTTATATATATATATATATATATATAAAAAAAAAAACGAATTTTAAAATATATAATTTTTGCTAGTGAAAGTGATAAGAGATTATATTAAACGTGTGTATATTATAAAATTCACATGTATTATCTATTTGTATGAATTTGAGAATTAAATTTAAGATTATCTAATAGATAAATGTATAACCCTTTTTTTGGCAAAAAGCATGTGTTCGTATGAACTACAATGCTCAATCCAAAGTTAACTCGAGTAATATAAAATATCACAAAAAAGGAAGAATAGACATTAATATATAAGAATACAAGTATGTAAAAAGTAATTTTATATATAAAGCTTTAATAAATTAGTATATTATACTCTTTATGACCCTTAAAGAAATGTAATTTGTGTGCTTTTGTAGGTTAACATACCAGCCCATGCATACATCTTTTCTCTAAGTACCAAACATACAGATTTCTTTATTTCAGTCCTATCATTTAAATGCCTTAGAAAAAAAAATTAAAAGAAATTTAATCAGAAATTTGTATATGTGTTCATTTTCTATAAGATATGATGATGCTTGTCAAGGGCGGCCTTAGAAGCTGCAGGTCTCAAATGAAAACGTTTTTTTTTTTTTGAAACCCCAGGTTCACAGCTAAGGTGTTGCATGGATATTTACAGGTTTGTCTTTTTAACAGACATTTTTATATCGTTCTATATAGTTAATTAATAGAGTAAAAATATTTCAAAATCTAATAAGCGTAAATCAACACAAGTGACTGACTAAACAATTCAGAAAAAAATTATTACAGATCAGTGTGAAACCTGCAAATGTGGTGTAAGTCCTATGTGGCAATGTGTTGTCTTGTGTATTTAACAAGACTAGAACATCTTAGCAAAATACCCAATTAGTTCAAAAGCATCCTTGAAGTCTGAATTAGTCAATTCTATAAAAAAAAATAGCTAAAACAGTTCAAAATTTGAAAATGTTTATACTTTCAAATATATATATATATATATACACACACTAAATAATAAATAGTTCTAATTTTCTTTTCAATTTAACATTCTAGTTGAGAATGAATAAGAAAAAATATGTACCATTTCCTGGCACCAAAAACCCTATTTTCTCTCAAAAAAAAATTCTCAAGAATTTTGGCAAGTCAGAATTAATGTGCATCCTGAACATCAAGAAATAGTATAAATTGCTTCAGTGAAAAGTATATTTAGATAATCATAAACAGTTATTGTCAAGTTACTTTATAATAAATATTGTATAAAACTCAAATTTATATTAATCCGAGTTGGTAGTAAATATAAATAGAAAAGATTAAAAGGCAGTTTTATCATAAATTTAGGTGGGAAAACAAATATATTTGTTTATGGAGATTATTTTATAAAATCTTTATATAATTATTTCTATGTTAATAAAATGGTAGACAAGAAAAAATTGTGCTCATTTATTTACTAGAAAAAGAAAAAAAGAGTGGGAATTTGATGTTAAAAGATTGAAACCTAAATGCTAGCATGGAAAGAGATATGTAGATAAGTGAAAATCTTTAACAGGTTTTTAGATAAATTATAAATACTAAATGAATCAGCAATCAGAAAAAGAAAAAGTTTGCGCCTTTGATTTTGAAAAATTACAATGTATAAAATTCAATTTCAATAATTGAGTATATATTGCAAAATTAATATAATTTAAATTTTTTTTTAACAATCTTATGCATTTTTTTTAAAAATTTGTGTGATTAATTTAAGCAAAGAGTATCTCGTAGGTGGGGTAGGATATTTGTGCTATTCTTTAAAAAAAAAAAAAAAAAAAATAAATAGATAAAATACCACCCCCATTTTCATTACAGGAAATTCTAAAGATACAAGTGAGAATATCAAAATAAAATTAAAATGGAATCAGCATTTGCTATGATACAGAAAAATATCAAGGAAGTTATTTTCTTAAAACAATTTCTTTATTCCCATTCCTGATATTTTAATCAAGATAACAGTAGATGCTTTGGATATTTTAAAGTCTGTATTAAAAGTAAAAAAGCATCTTCATTTTCTAAGCTTAGCTGAAAAATTAACACATTAATTCATAAGTTATAAATATTTATGTTAATCAACAATACATTCTTTATGTAAAAATTAAAATATCTTATAAAATAAAAGACTAAATGCCTTGATTAAATTTTTTTTCCAGTAATATGTGAATCCAGACTGATGATCAAGTCTGGATAATTAATTATACACGAAAACTATTTCATTCAGACAGCATTATTTTTAACATAAAAATAAATAAAATAGTCCTGAATTCTTGTTTTAAAATGTAACACAGTTGATACAGAAATTACCTGAAATAAAACACTTTCCTTTCAGCTTAGTTTAAAATATTTTTGTTTGGTTTTAGGTAATAATAAAATGTTAGAAAATAATTACATTTCAAGGAAGGTTTAAGTGGATCTTTAATGCATATACATAATACTACTTCTCTCAATCAAACCATTCATCAAATACATTTGGAAAGATGACATCTACATAAAATAAAAATTGCTGATTATAAGAAGAATAACCTTTTTATCTGAATAATTTTTATGACATCATCTGCATGAATTTGTCTAATAATTAGCTGAATAGATGTATTTTCATTTGAATGATTAAAAAAATACACCATGTTTAGCCCTGTTTTGAAATCTTTGAAATCTGTAATAATGAAATTGATGATTACTAATAAATATTTAAAAATGAATGTTAATAAATATTTAGTCATAGTTCTGCTGTTAGTATATTTTTTTCATATATAATTCAGATACTTTCACTAGAGATTTACATTCATGAATTCTATAGTATCTGATTTTAGTGTGTGTGTGTGTGTATATATATATGTGTGAGAGAGAGGAGAAAACAAAAGAGAGGAAAAAACATCTAAACTAGACAAATAAATTCTGAATATGAAATGTAAACTATCTATAAGAAAAAAAATTCTAAGATGACTTTTTTTCTCTCTTTGCTAATTGCCAAGTGGATATTGTAAGATCATTAGCTTAGATTCAGTAAGGTGAATAGGAATTAATATTAAATGCCTTGTATCATCATTTTCTTCCTCACCCCCTACACACCAAAGCTATAATATTCCTTGCACAAACACACACACACACCCTAAAACCTACACATTTTTTATTTGCAATCAAAGTGCACGTTATCACACAGCTGTTCACAGAAGCAACTATTTACACAATACAAAATAGCTTTAAAGATTTCATTTAAGATTTCTAAGTGTTTATTTTTTCTGTTCTCTGAATTTCAATTAAAATTGTATCATAATGAATAAAAATGTAAAAGTAAAATTTAATAGATAATATTTCACAAAAGCTTATATGTGGATATTAAAATGTATCATTTTTTATTTCATGTGAACTAGAAAATAATATTCTGCCATATTTCTGAGAAGAAAACCAAAAAACTTGTTCTCAAATTAAAAATAATGTCAACAATAAATACCTTATTTTAGAATCTTTAAAATGCTTAATAATTTGGAGTTGAAATGAAAAGTTTCTGTAAAATTCTGTTGAGTCTATCAGATAATTGTAACAATTGAAAAAAAAAAAAAAAAAAACTGAATTTGTGTTTTTATAACAGATGGCACAGTAAGGATAACACATACAAATTCTCTTTGTTCCGAAGCTGCTTACGTAGACAGGTGATCAAAATTAGAATACGAAATTTCCAATACCTAAACAGAGAGGAACCAAGAACAGCTGAAACAGGAGCCATATGCTAGGATCTTAGGCCTCTATCAAAAGTACATAACCAGCCACATCTGGGAAGAAGAGAGTTCCTTATCAAACACAAGGAAAATTAGATAGATTCAAAAATCAACAAAAACATAAACCCATAGAACTGATTTGAAATTGAAATAGCATTTTTAAAGAGTAACCAGTTAAAAAGAATTACTATTAAATAAATTTATAATTATTTAATTTTAATGGGGGAGAGTGATGGCAGTTACCTCTTCCCGAATGAAAATTATAATCTATCACATTTTTCGTTTGCAATAAAGAATATTTTAATAAGGATGGACAAAAGTTATTTTTATAACAGAAAACATTTAGAAACATAATTTTCATATTTAGAATTAGAATAAAACAATCTATTGATGAGAGACAATAAAAATTAGGACTTTCAAATTTACTAAATAGTTATACATGTTAAAATCATTTTTGTAAATCTTCTAAAAACTAATGAAATAGGAATTCATAATATTATAAATACAAAAATTAATTTACTTATAATTGTTCATGGAAAAATTAGTTAATAAAAAGAGCAAAAACATTTTTTCCAGATTTCTCCATAAACAGATTAAAAAAAAAAAAAAAAAAAAAAAATCAACAGTATGAAAAAAATTGCATTTCTATTCATTAAAAAATAAAAAATACATTCAAAACAAAGGCTTGTTGACTAAGATTTCTAAACATTTTTTTTTTCCTTTTTTGAATGTATGCAATGTGCATACATGATTAAAATATCACTTTTTGGGTGGGGATAATCTCAGGTCAAAAATTAGATTCCAATACTCTAAAGAAGGGGGGGGAATTTTATACAGAAGTTTCTTTGAAAGTCCTTCTGCGCATCACTCTTTTCCAATCTCTGCGGGGTAAAGTTCCTGCAGGCCGATCTGGATAACCTCTGAACTGGCTACCCTGATTCTTTTTTGCTTCTCGCTCTAAGAGGGACACACTACTGTGGCGTCGGTGCCACTGGTCAACTTCCTTCTCCAACAGAGTCATGCTATGGCGCCTCTTGTCCACCCACTCATCAATCTCCTTTTCAAGAAACAGGGTTTTCTTCCGATGGAGTGTCACCCACTTCTCTAAGTCAGATTCCCGGGTCAAGGCACTCTGCTGACACTCACCCACCCATTTTTCAAGATCCCGTTCTAGACTGGCAGCATTTTCACGTTGTTGGTGTTCCCATTTCTCTAAATCCCTATCCAAGCTCATTGACATGACATTGTGGGGTGAGGGCCATTTCTCGGGTGTTAATGACAACACAGGTCTGTCACGTCTGCGTTTCCATTTTTCCAAGTTCCTGTCTAAACTGGTAAAGTTATTCTGCTGAAGATTAGCCCACTTTTCCAGATCTTTGTCCAGGCTCACAGCAGTTGACTGATGCAGGTTGGCCCATTTGTCCAAATTTGAAGCTGTAGAGTAGCGTAGATTCTCCCATTTTTCTAAATCCCGATCCAGACTGGATGCAACATCATGAAGTTGGTTTGTCGTCCATCGATGCAGCCCTCCACCAAGTCGGGTCGGGGTACTGTGTCTGCTTGCCCACCTTTCAAGATCTTTTTCTAGGCTGGATGTGCTTTGTTGCTGAACAGTACTTAGTTGTTCAATGTCAGTTTCAAGCAAGGAGGCACTGTTTTGTTGTTGAAGAGACCAGTTCTGAATCTCTTCCCCAAGGGCAGAGATCGCAACCCGCTGCTGTTCTGCCCAAAGTTCAGCATCATCCAGAGCAGAAGCTGTCTCCTGAAGATCATCTTCATCATCATCAAAGGCACTAGGGGTGCACTGCTGTGCCCACTTTTGTATTTCTTGATCCAGCTTAGCACATACACACACACGGGGCTCCACTTAAAATGTACAATCAGCACCTAATGGCACCTGAATTTGCATATTTATCAGTAAAGAAAGCAACTGTTCTTTGTTGCATTTGACAAAAGAAAATTATTAATTTTAGTTTGCCTTTAAAAATATCATAAAATGACTTGTCATTAATTTAAAAAGATTTTTTTTATTAAATTGATGATATTTAATAGTCATTAAACATTTTTCAAAATTTAGTCTCATTTATTTTGTGTGAAGAAAATGCAAAATAGCTAAAGAAGGAGAGAAAGAATTTAGTTTATAGTTGTCAGCCATTTTTTTTTCTTATATATTTTTTAGCGTTTGGTAGTTTTCTTGAAAAAAACAAACCAAAAAAAAACCAACTATCACATGGAGCAATCCCAATAGAACAGCTTGTGCACCAAGGGAGGTAATCCAAAAGTTCCTACTACAAATAAAAAATTATTTTCATTCATTATACTTTTCTTCGTCGCAATTTATTTCCTTCATTTTTCTTTAGTTAGGATGCTCCTGTAAAGAGCCTGGTACTGTTTAAGAAAATATTCCCTCCAATAGAAAGAATTCAGTATTTTCCTGAATAATAATTGTCATCTAAAAGAATCAAAGAATTTCAAACGTTACAGATTTTTTTTTTTTTTTTACTCATCACACTCACAGTCATTGCCAAAATTGCTGGTTGACAACAATCGTCAAAAATTTCGATTGTATATCAATTGTCTTTATCTTCAGAGACAAGTTCGTTATTTTTTAAAAAAATATGTATATATATATATATATATTTTATAACTAAACCATCATTTTAATTGAAACATTCTTCCTTGCTTTCTCTTTAAGAGCGAATAAAAATTGTATTTTATTCATGAGTAACGTCTATAATCATATGAGAAATATGTTCAGTCAAAAAATCGTTGTACACAATATTACCGCCAAGGCAGATAGGAAAGAAATATTTTACTTAGAGAAAAAAAAAAGGTGGGGGGGGGGGTACTTTTTTTTTTAATGAAATAAAGGAAGAAAAGGTGGGGTGATTTATCAACAGAATTAGAAAATGATAATAAAGGTTGGAAGAAATTATAGCAGGTTGAACTAATAATTTTTACACTAAGTCACTACAGGTATCCTTTCTTTTCATTTGTTTCATTCCAATGGACAATCTTTCCAAAATGAATATAGATTGATTTCGAAGATCACTCAGTCCAGCTTCTTGATCAGAAAATTCGGGATGGATGGTTCTTTTACAATTTTTCTTTCCTTTTCTCCTTTGTTTTTGTTTTTTTTTTTGTTTTTTTCTGGTCTGGTTCTTCCTGGTCCGAAAGACCGGCTGTCGGTATTCCGTATTTCTCGCTACGCGATTATTATTAATAAAAAAAAAACAATAATAAAATAATTTTGTCGCCACTATAAATAAGTAACAATCATCATCATTTTCTGCAGTTTGGTACAGGATTACGTGATTGAAGCGACATTATTTTGTCGGGTCGTACGAACATTTTTCTTTCAACAAAGCCACTTTAAATACGATGTCTTCAACGATTTTTCCATGCCCAACTCCTAGGCTTTCCTTTTCGTCTCTCATCTTATTTTCTTCCTTAAAAATAAATCTCTTTTTCGTCTCCCTCTTCTCTCTCCTCCTACTTATTTTCAAGAAGGGAGTCAAGCAGATCGCTGTTCAGGGCTTTTTTTTTTTTTTAAATAGAGAGGTCTTCCTTCAATTAAATTGTTTTAACATTACTAGTGGGGCGCTATGTAATGTTTGATTAGACGTAACGTTAATCTTTTTTGTACTTTTTGTATGTGTGTTTGTATATATGGGTGCGCGCACGTTGTATGTAAGGAAATTGCGTTAAAACCTTTCTCTTGGTCGGTTCGGTAGGTCGGGACCGTGTTGCGTGCTCGCGCGCGCAATAAGACAAACAGACGGACAAACAGGCACACACCTACCACTGAGCAAGTTCAGTTGTGTTAGTTAACGTGATAGAGGGTCCATAACAAATAACTCGCAATTATTGCGCTCACACACCCACACTCACGGTTCAATGAACCAGAAAGAAAGAAGAATAAAAGATGAATCTCAAAGATCTGAGGAAGAAGCAGCAACTGCACTGTGGGAGAGAAAGAGAGAGGTGGAGAATGGGGAATGAAAAGAAAGCTGAACTGCGCGTGTGGCTTCGGCTAAGAAATTAAAAATGTGTATTTTACACACACACACACACACATACACACACAGAGTAACAGACAAGCACTCATTGAGAGAAGCGAAGGTGTGTTAACATATGCAACTGTCTGTCTTTTCTTTCTCCTCCTACTGTTCCTATATCGTGCAGACGTGCATACACATGCAAGCTGCAGAATTATATAGCAGCAGAAGAAGAATTAAAAAGAGATTACCAAATTGTGACAGAACGGTCGTAATAGTAGTTTAAGTAGGCCGGAGAGGTAGTTTCATTTGTAACAGACTGACACAGCCACTTCTCACGCTGCTACTACTACTATAATATTTATTATTACCATAAACAATCTCGATCTTTGGGGACTGTAAATTTAAACCATTATTGTCATTTTCCCTAATTTGTCTGAAAAATAAATAAAATAAAGCGGGTGTTAGATAATAATCAGCTCAATTCTTGCAAAAAATATCGCACCTTCTCTAATGTCATCACAGGTTAGAGATGAGACCGGACAAATCTCTTTCCGAGATGTGACCAGGTAAATGATAAAAAAAAAAATTTAAAAAAGTAACGCATAGAGAGTCTGCCGTTTTTTCTTTCTTTCTTTTTTGTCCTAGTTTTTCAAATTTAAAATAGTAACTATCACTTTTTAGTTTTTAAAGTAACAATATTGTTAATGTTAATTGTGTTTATTTATTCCATAAATAGCATTTCATGGTATGTCCGTGTGCAAAAGAGAAAGAAACAAATTTTCGAGTGTCAGTTACACAGTTCCTGAAATTCATGGGAATAGCTTAGAGCAAAAAAAAAAAAATGTGGGAGACAAACAAAAAACCGATCTAAATTGACAGACAGGCAAATATTGAAAGTAGGAATCAGAACATTAGAGACGGGCTTGAAATTCTAAACAAATGTACAGGTATATTTGCATAAATAATTAATCTTTGAAAATACCCGCGTCAGAAAAAAAAAAAAAAAAAAAAAAATTGTCGGAGATGAATTTTATAAGAATACAAGGAAACATTTTTTAGACGAATATTATTATTCATTTTCGAGGTCCGTAAAGTCGTAAAAACAATATTGTTTTCAAATGCATCTTTCTTTTTTTTTTTTTTTTATCAGATATGATGAGGATGACAAGAGGCAGGAGGTTATCCGCTAAGCCACTTGTAGGGACACATGACTTGAACACCTTGTCTCCTTACACAGAATAAAATAAAATGTCTCCAGATAAATGAATTGACGTTAGAGACCCGTTTTTTTTTTTGTTGTTGTTTTTTTTGGGGTTTTTTTTTTTTTTTGCAGGATTATTTCAGACTGATTTTCTTTTTCATTCCTTTCCCATATATTTTTATGTAAAAAAAAATATAATTATTCAGCAAAAAGAAATATGTAAATCTACTTTAAAAAATAATAAAAATATACTAACGCAAAAAAAAAAAATCACTAAGTGGCAGATTTGGTCACAGACAGCCAGAGGAGAGGGAAGAATAATTATCATAAACATAGGTATTCACCAAGTTTAGCATAGTATGGCACAGGGCTACAGTAGCAGAATACTCAGCAAGGATCTCACTCATTGAACAACGATTTGCTAATATGTTTCGTTTAGACTTGTCCTGTCCTTGCAATTTATTGAGGGTTCTATGCTGACTGAGTCACTTTCTTTATGCCAACCACAGGGTAAAAAGTGTGATGCCCAGCTCCTTTCTATGTAATATGCACTAGGTTGAACTTTATTATGTGGTACCAGCAACAGAGAGTAATACTTGGCCTATTTTTTTTTAATTCCCTACGAGCTAAGAGTGGATTCATGCCTTTACTAAGGGCATTAGTATGTGTAGAGATTGCACTACTTCAGTCAATCTGAACTGATTGCTGCTTGTTTTCTATACCATTAACTATTATTAAGCCACCCACACTTCTGCCATCCGAGAGGGGAACTTGTTACACATTTTTTTTATGCCAAGTGTCCATATAAAAAGGATAATTAGGTTAAAACAGTAAACTCTTTGCAGTAAAGTGATGAGATGGAAATGTTCTATTGAGGTGTCATCAGAGGCCAATGGAAATCAATTGATGATTTTAAATTTTCCCAATCATACGGGCATCATTCCTTCATGATTCAAGCCTAAATCTTGATACATACTTCTCAAAGATAAATGAGGTGGAAAATGTTGACAATTAGGTGCAAAGATTGCACAATTTAATTGTACATGAAATGCTTCAAAGATTACCATACTTTTCATTTACATCAGACTATTGTCCTCACCTTTGTTGTTAATCACAAAGTTTTGTCCAGTGTGCCTTCAGGCCTTCCTCAGATGTATTGATCTGGGCAAACTACACAGAATTCTGAACGGAACCCTTTATTTAATCCAGAGATAGACTGTTCCATTCCACTGACCTTGGGATTGAACTGTTAAAAATATTAAATTTAGGAACCTAACATTTGTTTTATTTTCATATTAATAAACTGGAATGCATGCAGACTCAGCAGCCTTTTTCCCAGCCACTTAAGAGTTAAAAGGCTTTGCAACAGATTCGAACATTTTCAGTCAATATCTGAGACATGTCATTCTTAAGTTTTTTTTCTATCCTCACAAAAACACATTCTTTTTTAAAATAGTAACTCAGATATTTTAATCCTTTTTGTTGCATATTGGTTACAATTGTAACCAATATGCAACAAAGGGTTAAAGCTGTTCTCATTGGGGCTAACAACTATTCTATTTCTTAAAAAGAACTAAATCATTGACATTTCATAAAGTTTAGGCAAAAGACCACAAAAGGAAATACCCAAATAAATATGAGTTTATAGTAGACTAGCAGTATAGCCTGGCATTGCTCAGGTGTAATGAAAGCTTTAAAACTAATCCATGGCCCTGGAGCTCAGACTCTTTGGATATTGGCACAAAAGACTAAAAAGCAATAGTTGTTTCCATTTAAAGTGAAACCATAGACTGAAAGAAAAATGAATGGATGTAAGTCAAATTTTGATTTCCTGGTATTGATATGAAATTTTCTGTACTATTGTAAGAACTGCAACCTTGAAACTTCTGAATATCGTTTCTTATGTCTTTGTCTATGAGTGTATCAAATTTGATTAAAATCAGACCACTCCTTCTATAACCCAATTTTTTTTATTATCGATTTTCAATATTTATCGGGGGTACGTCAACACAAAACCTAGCTAAGACCACTCGCAGACGCTTATAGTACAACTGTGCAAATTTTCAAGAAAATCGGTTCAGCCGTTTTGGAGTCTATAGATAATGGACACACAGAGACACACACAAAGTTCCATTTATAAATAAGTTTAGATAACAATGATTAATTTATTTATTTTTCTATAGCTTATCAACCTTTTTGCAGGAGATAGAAAATAATTTTTATTTTATTTCTTTGTTGATAATAATGGTTTTAGTGATACAACTCTTACTAAGGTGTAATGAAACAGCTGGTGTGAAAAGAGGTGGATCCATCTCTTTCCCAAGGCTATTTGCATGCAAGTAGATACAACAAACCAAACAGGAATTGGAACTTGTCTCCTCAATTTTCAAATCCAAGCTTTTATTCAATACACCAACTGCACATGCAAGTAACTGGTATTTCCAAATTCTCAAAAAAATAAAAAAATAAATAAAATAAACACAAGACACTTTGTATATGATTGTATCCCTATAAAGACAATTGTGTTTTTCATTTTGTTTTTGAAAAATGTGTCTTCATTTTGCTCAAACAAGACCTGGAATTGTGCCAAAATGAACATGAGGATTTTGTTCTGTGTTTTTAGGACAATAAACCTATTTTCATATCTCCTTATTTTAACACATGGTGTCTGAATTTTACTTTCTAAAAGTAAAATAAAATAGACTTCCAAGTTAATCCTCATGAAATGTGAGCATACAAAAAAAAAGAAAATAGTTGCTTAATACCCACTGATCACTAATTAGTGTTTGGACCAAGGGAAAAGCCATAATACTAAGTGTTCAAAGGTTGACGCTATACAATCTTCTTAAATCAGTTTATGCCTTGTGCTAAATTTGATAAATATTAAGACTGCCTCATTCTGTTAGGTCAAAGTCTCTCTGCAATATGGAATCATCAAACAAAATTGTTTTGATTTGCAGTTAGTGGATTATTTTTTTTGTTAAATCTAAGTACAACTGTTTGATCAAGGAAAAAAAAAATTTTTTTTGTTTTGGCAATATGTTTATACACAAATACCGAGCTTTGGCTTCATCCCACCTTCAACCGGACACAGTCAAAAGGGCATTATAACCCACACAACAGGTCACTTTATTCATTTAGAACAAAGGCCTACAAAATATTGATTAACAAATATCTACATTACTTTCTGCCTTCTCCTCTTAATGGTGATTTTGCTTTCATTCCTCTCCATTCAGAGTTGGTTGATTTCCAACTCATTTTCTACAAGGTGTGCAATGCTAACATTCTGGTATTTACTAAGCTTAGCTCATTTTGGTTTATACCAAAGTAAGAAGATTGTGTTGCACCAGTCATGCAAGTGGAGTGGGTCTAATTGGCTACTGAAAAAAATCAGCTTTTCTTAGTAGAGCTTTTCACAACTAAGATGGAATTTGTTCCTTGCTTAGAACTGCCATCATTCATGAGTAGGAGGAGACATTTGCATAAAGATTACAATATTTAATGGCAGCATATAGGAAGCTCCACTGCAATTTACATTGACCATTAGTGTATAATGGAGTTAGAGTAGATAAAAGTACTGGTAGACTACTGTAACCAAGGAGACATTAGTTAACCAGATATCGCAACATCAGATATGACTCTCTACATTTACATTTAATATTAGAGTATCATGAAGAACTTAGGCTAAGTACAAGTATTGGTAGACTATGGCACCTAAGTAAACATTATGTGACCAGATATTTCAATTCTGAATATAAAAACTAGGCTATTTTTTCAGTTGGTGGAGGAGGAGCTTTTATTGTCTCAAAAATTATAATCTTTCAACAATGATATTGTATATAAAAACAATCTTAAACATATAAGAGTTTATGAGCAACAGTCCAAAACCAACTTTGACAAATATTTAAATATATTAATTCTAAAAGCATAAAGTCTTGTTCACTATGCAATTTAACCTGGTATAAGGCCAAAATAGTAGAGTATCCAGCAAGAATTATCTTTATTATATCTGAATGGGTCTGTCTTCAATATGCACCTAAGTTTTAATAATGAGGATAATATACTTTTGCTGCTGGAGTTAAAATTGTCATTTTCTGCCATCCATCTTTCGGCTGTCTCATGAGAACCGAGGTGAGTTTTCATCACGTATGTATGAAAAAGTAAACAACAACAAAAAAAAAAAAAAAAAAATTAGTCTGACAAAGCAATAGACACTGACTTTTATATTCAGAGATACCTTGCATATGAATTTTCACATATTTTTGCAGGGCTATTAATTTTGGCACTGTGGCAGGAAACTCAGATTGCAAACAAGTTTACAAAATGTAGCAAGTTTGATACTCTGATGTTGTTTACATTTGGACTAATTCCCCGCTCCCTTTTTTCCCCTCCCCACTAAATTTTGCCCAATACAAGGCTTAAGAATCACTCATGGTAGAGGGTTACAGTTGAAATGATAAGGATAAATGAAGGTGCAATATATAAGCAGAACAGGTGGTAAGAGAAAGTGGAGATTATGAGAATAAGGAGGATAGATAACAACTGATCCTTGACTTAATATAAATGCATTCACAGGAAACAAATAGTTGCCCAATCCATTAAAAAAAATAAAATAAATAAAAAAAGCAGTTCATTACAACCCTCTCTACTTAGTATTTTTATGTTGTAGATACTCTAAGTTAACAAAATTTTAATTTGAGACAGACAATTAAAAAAGGCAGAACAAACATCTAATTTTTTTTATTATGCATGTCGACTGTTGAACTAAAAGAAAAAGCACAAACTTTATTCTTTTTTATTATATATACTTTAACTATTTTCCATTTCAAGATCTCTGAAAGTAGAGGGCCCCTACCAGGATAGGAGAATCTACTCAGACTTGGTTTTGCCTTCTAGAAAATCTATTCAAAGCCACAAAGTCATTATGTAGTTGTAAATCAATACCAAAGTGAATTAATTACTTGGTTAAATCTAAACTAAGAATAAAATTAAGACTAAAATCAATTTCAGGAAATACTTTTGCTTTAATGATGTCAACTGATTTTACTAAATCATTCTATTTAGTCTAAATGGATGAACAGTTTGAATGTTTCGCTCAATTTGTCTCAAAACATTTAACAATGTAGAGAATAACATTTGCCTTTTTCTATATAAAGCAGTTGCTAAATACCAAAGTAGGATTTATTAAATAAATCAAAATTGTAATTTGACTTAATGATTATATGTGAGGTTTAAATCCTGAATAAAGATAATTTCTTTCTACTTCACAATTATTTCTTTATAATAAATCTTAAAAGGCAATTAATAAATATCACATTGTACTTAAAATAATAGTGATGTCTTGTGGGGAAAAAAAAAAAAAAGTCTGTTTTCACACAATTTTTCTCAATTGAATAAGAATGTGTCAATTCCAGTTTTCAAGAAACATCAATACAAGGCTTAAGAGAATTGTACTCCTTAAAAGGTAAAACAAGAACACTCCCACAGCAATAACTGAACAAAAACATTTCTTTTCATAAGCTCACCTTAGAAGCATTGCCTAGGAATTCTATCATCTACAATTCTCACTAAATGACCAATTCACTTCAGATGATGTTCACTGGGCATCATTTCAATATTCTGAGAGTCACTTGTAGGATCTCTACATCACTAATATGCATCTTCCATGTATACCAAGAACAAACCTAAGATATTGAAAAAACTCCAGCTACCCCAAGTGATTTCTGTACATTATCCAGGTTTCATGTGCATACTGCAAGGTTTTCAAAAGACAAAGTGTAAAATTTCAATTTGGTCTCAACAGAGATACAAATTTTAGAAGCACAGCTTTTCAAATGTGTCAGACATAGAGAGAGAGAATTCATTGTCCAGAATGCATCCTCTAGTTAAGAATCTTAAACATCGCATGAGGAAACTCCTTGCACATGACTAACCACACTCTTTGAACAACAGTATTTGCCAATAAAAGAAACAAGTATGCAGTAAAAATTGCAGGCTTTACATCAGAGTGCATTCTTCTAGCAGGATGACTTAAAGATTACAGGTTCTTCTGGGTTAAAGTGAGTTTGACAATAATAGAAACTAAGAGATGAATCTACACACATTATGACAGAACCAAATGCAGTTGAATGCCATACCCAAAGCTATATATTACATACACTAATAATAAATATACATTTTGTCTCTCACCATCAGTTTTCAATTTGTGCCTGATTTGTGTAATGATTTGGGCATGAAACTCAGAGTTGAACAAATAGTTAGGAACAAAATGTATATTTATTTTTAGTATAAATCTTAGCTGTTATTTTACATCTAGCGATGCTTTATTAGTATCAATATTCACTGTTAGCTATTATATATATATATATATATATATATATATATATATATAAAAACACACAAAAGAGTTTAGTGCATATATCTAGACCTGCTAAAGATTTAATCAACCAAAGTTTATAGTTGAACTGAACAAAAGTGATGGCTTGGCTGACCCCACTGCTTCTACCTACAATGAATAATTGGCTGCAAACCAGGGCTAAAGCATACATAATGTGCCAGAGGAAAGATTGAAATGGATTTGGAAACACTTTTGCTGAACTGGCAGGAGTTTCTGAAAGGCAATGCCAGATTCTCATCGCAGCTTCAAGATTATATATAAAAATGTATAAGTTGGTATATAACACCGGACTTACTTTAAAATAATGAATACAAAATAAAAAACATCAGCTGTGTATCCAAAATATTTAGATAAATTTTTTAAAGTCTTATAAATAAATAAGCTATATCTGACATGCAACATTCAAAGCTTAGAGTAAATATTGAGTTTTTAAATTTCTTTTAATCACATACTAACTCCTTTTATGATTAAAAAAAAAAAGAAATCCTTTGGTCACAAAAAAGAAAAAAATATGGTACTTTCAACATGCTCAAACACAAATATTGTTTATTAAAGTTTATGACCAAAGTTACACTATGTGACGTACTGCATTATTTTTTGTTATTGTCATATTATGGCAGAGTAATACATGAAGTGGGTTACAATGAGTAGAACAATGAGAGCCAATATTTACAGGGTAGGTTGAATTCTAATGGGTTAAAGCAAGTCAGAAAAGTAAAGATCATAAAAAAAATGAGTTTACTTAACTTTATTATTAAGTAAATCAGTATTCAATATAAATACACGTCTGTCTGTTTGAGATGTCATCTTCCAAAATGAAAGTGTTTTCAAAAGCCATTGATTTAACTGCTGTCAAGTTTGACTATGGAAGTTTTTTTGTTTTTTTTTGTGACTATTGTTACTACTTTGACAGGCGAGCAAGTGATTTGTTTAACTATTGCTTTCTCCATGGCTTGAGATACAGATTTGTATTACCAATCAAGGTTTGATAGTCCAATTTAACCTGTAATTTCACTCATTGCTTATTGAAAAGGAGAGAAGAGATAGGGTCCCATCTTTCAAGGGAATTAGTTTTAAAATTTGAAATCAGCTCAATACTGATTCCATTGTCCTCACTGTTAACCCTTACTTCACTTTCACATCCATCTAAAGATGACAATACACTCATCAAGTGGGCAGAATTGGGGAGAAAAAAAAGATTATCAAATCAAGTTAAACTACTATATTGCTGATGTTATTGCTATCACGAACACAAGAGTGGCTTTTCTGCTGAAAGAAAGATGTAAAAACAAACTAAAAGTTTGGTTAACTCTGGGCAAGTGACCATTTTAACTGTCTAATTATCAGCAGTTAATGTAAGCCCTGATATCACAAATAGGATTTGTTAAACAAATCCATGAGATTTTCATTTAATGATTACATGTAGAGTGAGACAGCAAATGCAAGCAAGCATGTAGATGTTAAACATTTTCATTGCATGGGAAGAGAAACAGAAAACGCAAGAATCATTTAATATGAAATACTTCTTTATGTTATACAAAATATTGACATCAGATGAGAGGAGAAACTCACACATTGCTGGTAGATGTTGATCTAACTGCAAAAAGGTGAATACGCTTCACAGTGCTAAGAATGAATGCCAAAAATAAAAAGAATAAAATAATCTTCATAACAAGTGCTGAAAAGTTAAATTTGATGATTAAACTCCCACATTTTGCAGTTTTTTGACAATCAGTAGGTTATGGAATGAAAAACAAATGGGTCTTCAAGAGTCAGGAATTACTGAGAATATACTGACAACAAAAAAAAAAAGATTAATTCTAAACAAACTTCAGAAATTGGCTTTATGGTTATAAATAATGGGGTGGGGAGCTCTTTTCACCATCCCATGTAGTGTCTCCCAATGCAGACAAACAAATGACGAAAAGGAATAGCGGTCACTATAGTGGTCAAACCAATCTATTTGTAGAGTATCTCCTTTGACACAGATGATTTTATAAAAATATTTTATTTGTTATATTAATCTCCAATTTTTTTTGTGGTTAATCAGAGACATAGATACTGCATACCAAGAACAAAATAAGAGATTAACTCCATGTATAAAATAGGTAATTGCTTGAGTCATGGTTTGGTCCAGTCAGAAGACTACTGACTAGTAGACACTACACAGAAAGAAATTATATAGATGAGGACGGTAGGAGAATAAATTGGAGGAAGGGAAAGGGAGAGAGATGGGAAAGGGTGAAGGGGAAAGAAAACCAAACAACTTTTGAAATGATAATTCTCTGAGGAAATATGGGGAGAGAGAGAGAGAGAGAGCGAGAGAGAAAAAAAAAAAAAAGAGGAAAGAAAATCAACTTTTGGAATTATAATGACTCCTTTAAAAAGAAATTAGAGAAGAAATGATCAGAGAATAGCATAATTCAATTTGTTCAATCAATTGGGTTGGCTAAAAAGTTCATGTCGATTTTTAGTAGTTCAAATTCCAATGCATTGAAACACGTCAAATTTATCAATAGATATAATATGCTTCCGTCAGTTAAGTGTCATACATGATACACGCTTCGGCAATCATGTCTTGAAGAGACATGACTAACGGGGCAGAAGATTTGCCCACAGTAGGTTGTCATTACCTTCTGTGGTAGACTGGTTGCCAGCTAAAGCTATAGAATCCACTCTGTCCTGCTATTTCACCCTTAGCTGGAGAGAGAACTGATGGATTCATACCTTACCCAAGAGTATTTGCATCTATATGAATGCAATGGATCCAACTGGAATTCGAACTCAGATTTCTCATCCCAAGACGACATCACTGCACCACAACGATCTCTTGAGAAAGTTTGAAATCACTTAATTCGTGTCAATGAAAATGGAAGATTATGAGGTGCATGTTAGACATTCAGTGCTCTGTTTTTTTTTTTATTACCATAAAGGCAAAAATGCCTTACAAGCAACAAACAAGGTATATGCTGTAAATGGTAAAGATGCTTTTGTTGACATAACTGTACAGACGTGGTTCACTAAGTTTAGAGCTGGTGAGTGTAACCTTATGGATGAAGAATGCTCAGGTAGACCCTCTACTACAGATGACAACCAAATCATTGATTGAGAACACAGTTTTTGCAGAAACACTAAATTTATCAAAATCCACCATCCATGAACACTTAGTGAAGCTTGAGAACTAAAATTGCTATGTTTGGGTACCACATGATCCGGGTGAAAAAATCTTTTGGATCACATTTCTAGCTGTAATTTGCTGAATGAAAATGCATTTTTTAAGCAAATTTTGACAGGTGACGAGAAACGGATTGTTCATAAGAATGCTAAGTGAAGAGGTTCTGAGGTAAGCAACATAAGCTAAGTTTAGCCAACCAGAAAAAAAAACAAATCTTCATCCTAAGAAGTCATTGGAAAGGAATCCTGTACAAGGAGCTTCTGCCAAGAAACCAGTCAGTTAATTCTGAAAAGTACTGCTTGCAATGGGACAAATTAAAAGCAGCAATTAAGAACAAAACACCAAGAATTAGTGAACAGGAAAGATGTTGGTTTCCATCAGGATAATGCCAGACATCACGTTTCATGTGCAACCCACCAAAAATTGTTGCAACTTGGATGAGATGTGTTATTCCACCCACCATATTTACTAGACATTTCTTTTTCAGGTTTTCATTTATTCAGATCCTTGCAAAATAATGTCAATGATAAAAATTTTAGTTCTTTAGACGACATAAAAAGAACACCGAAATTCTGGACAAAATCGTTAAGTTAAAGGAAAAATGAAGAAAATTTGTGCAACATAATGGTTCATATTTACTTGAATAAATATTTAATGGCATAATTTTGTTTTGTTTTAATGGCATAAAAATTGGCATAAACTTTTCAGACAACCCCATATTCAAAATGATAAATTTCCTTGTGCTAAATTATTTTCTATTTCATTTTTTTGTAAACCCTTTTCCAAAAATTGGCAAGACAAAGTTTTAGCATAGCTTCAGTATTGAAACAAAGCAATTTTTGCCAGTATAAAAAGGTCTGGTGTTGGGGGGAAAAAAGAAATTCCTACCTTAGATGGAAATAACTGTGTTTGTTTAGTTGGCTGGCTGGAGAGCACTTCCCCTGAAAGATACAAAAAAGAAAAAAATATTGAGGTAGACTTAAATCCAAGACTCACCTTTAGGTTTTCTCCAGATTAGTTTCAAGAAAAATATATCAAGAAATAAGATTTCCCAACAGTTTTCCAAATACTAGATGGCTTAAAAATTAAAGAAAAATAATAAAAATATAAGAAATCAGTTAAGTCTTTTAATATTCGAATATTGTATTGTCAATAATACAAATGACCAAAAGGAGGGAAATATATATATATGTCATCTGCAGATAGATCTGTTTCACAGCTCATCAGTACAGTTAGACTCCGATTGCTTTTAACCCAGGATTGAAACCCGACTGAATTGGCATCAGTCGGCGATTCTACCTCTGGGCTATGATTATTTTATCATATTCCAGGTTGACAAAGTTTAATGTTAAATATAAAATATAGGAAAATATAAATTTTCTCTAAAAGTATTACAGGTTACTAAAACCTAGTCATAAAAAAAAATAAATAAATAAAAAATAAATAAATAAATTCTGTAAAATTCAGAAAATTTTTTTGGAAAACCAGATTTCCAACAATTATCAGAAAATTTTTATTTCTAAAAATGACTGTTTTTCATATTAGGTTCATTTCAAAAAATACAAAATTGTTGGTGTTTTGTTTATAAACGACTGTACTCAACTTTCTCAGTTATGGGAAATATCTAATTTGCAATTTTTATTGTACATTGCAAAAACAAAAAAATGTCATTATTAAGGTGTTTCAAAGTTCATTTTCATTGACAGTGGTCATAATGTATTTTGCTTACAGTGATTTTATGAACATATATACAGCAATTAGTAACTTTATGAAGAAGTTGGGCTGCACTTTCTCTGAGAAAAATTTTTTTTTTTAACTTTCCATTATTTTCCTACATTTTGATATGACCTCAGTGAAGGTTTATCATAAAAAATATTAAAGAAAAAGTGTTGGATTCAATTTTGGTAAGGTGCAATATATGTCTGATTAAAAAGCAAAACTGAGACATTATTTCCTATGTACAACTGGTTGATTCCAATGAAAATAATTTTCTTCAGGTTATTATATTACATGATTTTTAAACCCACCAAAAAGGTTTTGAAATTGGATGGATGGTAAAAACAAATTAACAATTTTGAAGTAGATTATATTTTTGTATTAAAACAATCTTTTCAATTCTTTGAAACTGAGAAAGAACTTGTATACCAAGTATGTCCTTTAACCTGAAATCAAAAGAAAGAAAACACCATGTTTAAAAAATAAATGGGTGAAAACCCAAAATTCAGTAAAAAAGACAACATAACATCAGTTGATGATTGTAATCTTTTATTGTTCTTCAATAAGAGAAAGAATATTCTTAATTTTAACAAGAAACAAAAATAAATTCTTTATATAAAAGGAGTAATTTGTAACTTTTGATCCCTATCAAGGTTGACTATAGAAGTTAAGTTTTTTTGCCATGACTATCTGAGCAACCAATACAGGTTTGAAGAATGATTTGAATGCTGAAATCAAATGCTGAATCACTTTTTTCTTCTGTCAACCATTTTGACATGTTAGTGATGATATTTTTTTTTCAATGACAGAGCCCAGGAAGAAGTGGATTCATAACTTTCTCAGAAGTTATTGACAAAAAAATATAAGACTTAAAAATCAGTAACTACTGGAATGTCTTATCACAAACATTTTGTAGATTTAAAAAAAAAAAAATTACTCTCAGTTCCTAAATTGTATCATACAGAAAACTGAAAAATAATCTACATAAAAACTAATTTCTACTCATCAACTATACAGTTTGATTTCAATGGATAGAACATAAAAAAGACGGTTGAAAGGTCTTAATTACATTGGATACCAGTCAAAGAGTGAAACCATTCTTCTTGCATACTATTCATTATAAAGTAATATGAATCATCACAAACTACTCTATGATTATGCCTTTGTGCCAGACTAAGTTTATCTTAAAAGAAAATGGCAACTGAAGAACAGATTATGTTGTCCTTATTCTACAGAGTGCTCACAAAAATAAACTAAAAATGGGAAATTTTAGATTATATCAAAAAAGATTAACGTATAAAAAAATAAAGTTTTAGTTTGAATACCATGTCTAATATTTGGGTGTTTTGTTGTTTTAAGCTACAAAATTTCTATCATTTGCTTTTGCTTCAAATAACAAACAAAAATCTCACAAATTAAATAAACTGTAACTAATTTTTTGTTGTTGTGTGGAGCACCCTGTAGTATGCATGTGAGAAATCATTGAGGAGGAGTAAAGAATGAATTTATATTCAATTTGACAGAAGCTATCATTACAGAAGACAAAAAAAAGAAAATAAGGCTGAGAATGTCAGATGAAAAACACCAGTAGAGAGTGAAATACTGAAACACAGGTGAATCATGATTAACATTTTTCCATAAACAAGTGCAAAACTATTGGATTCATTCAAGAGTGCAATAACTGGGAACTGGCAAGAATTTTAATCATCAAACAGGAGGACTTTGTTTTGACAGCGATTTGTTACAAGTACGAGAATTCTTTTTCTTGAATAATTTTTTTTCCCTTCAGAATAAGCTTGTATTCAGTGAAGAACTGTAGTTAAGGCATTTGGTTTTATCAGTTCAAAGTTTTCTATAAGCCAGAAATAATCAAAGTCCCTTGAAATATTGAAGAAGGACTACTGAGACTCCCTTTACATATACCATGTGTCAGACTGGGAAAACTGGTACAAGAAGTTATTGCTATTTTTTTTTACCAAGTTTTAAATTGGTCAACAATAACTCTTTTAAGAGAAAAAGTAATGGTGCAAACAACAACATATCTCATTTGATGGCTATTTTCCCTTTTTTTTTTTTAATACAATTTTGCATTTATAACAAGTGTCATTTTAAAATCCAAAAAGAGTGAATAAATGTTAAATTGTGCAAGTAGGAGGCTAAAAAAAAAAAAAAAAAAAAAAAAAAAAACTTACCAAACATTCTGGTACTTATAAAATTCTAACATTAAATAGGTCATATAATCAAGCCTGTATTATTAACTTACATATTTCATATTGAACTCCAAGTGTGACCCGACTTGTTCTTAATTGCAAATAACTCTGCTCGACCCCATCATTATAACAACAAAGGCTGTAACTCCCAAAACCAACAAACAAAAATACACATAATCAAAATAATACAATCTTTTCAATCAGTACATTTGCAAAATCAAAAACAAATGATTTTCTTCAAAATGAACATAATTTGGTAGATGGAAATGGATTATTTCAAACAGTCTCCTAAGTTTTATTAAAGTTACAAGTTTATGGCACTGAAAATGGTAGCAGCTATGAAATATTGACATTGTGTTAAATTCTTACTTTGAAAACATTTTCATGTATGAACCTTGAAATATACACACACACACAGTGCAAAGAATGAATTATCATATAAATTACACAAAAATGAAAATAACACTGACATTTCATTTTCACAGATATCTTGAAATATGAAAGAGTAAATTTATTCAATTATATCACCATTGATTTTAAACATGGCCTATGATGACTAGGGAATCTCTAGTGATCATTACAAACACCTTCATAATCACCATCAGACTCATCCAACTCTTTCCAAATCCTTTGCACTGTCCTCAGATTAATATACAAACACTCTTAAATGTTATCAGAGCTTCCACTGCAAATACCAAGTAGTACAGCATGCCATTTCCAGATTTGTGGAGTAAATTGCATTATGGTGCTCTTTTTCTCACAGACGGTGCCCAACTGACCCTACTATACTGTGCAATCAACCAAATCAATAACAAACGATGGCAAAATTAAAATTAAAAGTGTAAAATGCCGAAAATTGGCTCATCGCACTGTATATATTGATTGTTGTACTGCTCTTTCACTGAATTAATATTTCCCTCCAGCATCAAATATCTTCAAATAATTTACCATTGTCATAACAAAGACATTGCCATTACGTCCAAAAATAACTTGTTAGAAATTATATATATATATATATATATATATATATATATATATATATATAAAAAAACAAAATGTATGCAAACACAAAGAAAAAAATTAAAAAATATTGTACCAATCAATGAAAAGAGCATAAATCATTTTTCATTGTGGTGCAGTGGATATCAGCTCGGAAGGAGAAATCAAAAAGCTGAGTTTGAATTCCAGTCAAATTTGTTGCATTCATTTACAAACAAATACCCTCCGGAAAAGAATTCATCCATCTCCTCCCTCCAGCTATAGGTTAAATAACAGGACAAATATAGACTTGGTTGCCAACCAGTTCACCACAGAAGTCAATGGCAACCTAGTTTTGAGACATGATCACTTAAGCATATATCACATATGGCACTTAATTGACTGATAAAAGAAAAATGAGAAAATAAACAGTCAATATCTGATATCCACCTAAGGAGTGAACAGAACAATTGATGAAGAGTCCATCTATGAAACTATAGAGTTGGGATGCCATATGTAATATCAGTTAAGTGATAAACATTGTATTTGTATTAATCCTCTGTGTGAGTATATATATATATATATATATATATATATATATATATATGTTTAAACATTATTTTTAAGGGATACTCATATTTAAGTAGATACTGTTTTTTTGTGGGTTTTTTTTATATATAATTAAACATATTTATTTAGTTCTACCAGCCTGAATAATCAAGAAATCTTGTTAGGATTATTCAGGCTGATAGATATAAATAAATATACTGTTTAATTATAAAAAACAGTAACTATTCAAATACAAGCATCCTTTGAAAACTAATCAAATAAATTAAAAATGTCCCAGTTAATCCATTTCATAACAGATTTTGTAAAGTTTCACACATCTACATTAGGATCTTGAATAAGTTCTTACTGAACATTTTATTTACAAAAATTAGTAAGAACCCTGTCACTGAAAATATTGTCCGTCGCTAGCCACTACTTTTTCTTATCTTTCTGGCAGCATTTGAATTCCTTGTCGGAAAAATTAGGCATCTTTCGAGGCTAACTATGAGTCCACCCATTTTTTGGAATCTTCATAGGAATGAAAGTGTTGCTCAGCCAGGTTATGTGCCATCAATTGGGACAAGTGATAATCAGACAAGACAATGTCTGGTGGATATAGCAGGTGGGGAAGCATTTCCGAGTAGGATTTCACCTGTTTTGCAATATGCTGTCATGTTGCAAAATCACTTTGCCATGTGTCTGCTCATATAGCAGCCATTTTTTTCCTTCAAAGCTCAAAGCCTGTGGTAAAATAGACCAAACCTGGATATAAGAGAACTTATATCCTGTTCAGACAACTCTCTTATATCAGGGTTACACTGTATATGCCAAAAAAATAAATGATTTTGATAAAGCCCAAATTGTTACAGCTACAAAAATCAGTCAAAACAAACTAAACATTTCTTTATGAAATGTTACATACATAACTTTATACAATCACTAAAATTTACATTAATTCTTGACCACTGACAATCCCTTTTTCTAATTATCAATGCATAATATAATAATTGAATACAAATATGCAAATAAATTTTAAATTAAAATAGCAAAATTCAATAATTAAATCATCAAATTCCCCTTTTCAGCTCTAATCTTACAAATTTAATTCACAGATTTTTGTGAATAACTTTCATGAGCAGTTTTGATTGGATAACATTAATTACTTAATAAAAATACTATTATTATTACAAATTCTCTTGAGACCTTCCAAAAAGACCTCTAAAGTTAAAATATTCATTTTAGCATTTACTTCCTATATATGCTTTTAGTCTTTCCCAAATTAGTATATAAAGTTAACCATTAGAGATTAGAATACAAATAGCCTATATATGCTTTTAGAATGCCATATTGCTACAATTGTAAACAGGATGTATAAAAATAAATATTCCTGAGATATTTTAGTATCTATAATTTTGAATATTAAAGAGAGCAAGAGATGTTAAATCAGGCATCCTTACTGTTTTAATTTTGTATCAACAAATTACACAAATAATATTTAATAATTTATGCAACATTCAAAATTGAAGCTTTAAAGTTTTCTATGTACTCTATAAATATGTATTTTCCTGTAAATACTTTCATGATAATTGTTCTGATGAGCTTTCCTCTTTGGTACCTTGACTTTATGAATTTAAGCACAGTAGTCAGCTAAATCTCATTTTACAATTGAAATGGCTAGATGTAACCAAGTTCTATGTTAATAGTTTCTTCTATCACACTTCTTGCTTTTATAACTATTCAAGCTTTTTGAAAATGTTGTTCCCAGATTAACCTTCACCCATGGTGATAGCAGCCATTAGGGTCCGAGCTATGAGAAAATAGTGAATCCCTACATAAAAATACTGAATCCCTAACTATAAAAATACATTTTCATAGTGAGATTTTTATATAAAAAAAAATACTAACAATACACTTTATCATCTAGAAACCATATGTCTATAAATAAGAAAAAAAAAAGTTTACCCTGAAACTATAAAATTATGTACAAAATATATGTTTGGTTTGGTTTGAGTTTAACGACCTATCAACCATTATGGTCATTTAAGGGTCAGCTTTTGTATTTTGGTATCACATTTGTTTTGAAGTTGTTGCATGCATTAAAGTGGTTGTACACATTAGATTGTATACATTTTTATTTTAATTAAATTTTATTGTATAGTTCTATTTTCTTTAAATATGCCATTAAATGGTCTATCTTGGTGTGTTCAAATAGTTCTTTTATTGTTTTTGTGTTGTAATACTTTTTTCATATAGGTGAAAAGTCAGCACAGTCCATTAGTCTTGTGTATGGGACATGACAAGTTGTGCACCATGGTGGTTCCTTTTTTTTTCCAGTATGAATAGTGTAGCTGAAGCCATGAAATTGTGTACAGAATAACCCACAGAGGTTGATATGCTGCCAAACAAAATCAGCCTAACCAAACATAAGAGGTGTATACAATAATAGAACAATATATCTTGGAAGCAGATTATTTCCCTAATAAACCAAACATACTTCAATTTCATACTATGAGCTGAAACTCGCACAATATATTGCACCTATTCGCATATCATGAAAATACCAATTTTATTGTAAAAACCTGAACTTGCATAATAAAATTTGACTCTGGAAAGTTTTAGCAACATACAAAACATTGCGGGTTTTATTTGGTCTTATTATTTCAGACATACTCTTTGACAATATCCAGTTTTAAACTTTAAGCAAGTGGTTCAAATTCTGCTATACTCAATACTAGAAAAGAATGCATGATCAAAGAGCAGAAAAATTATTTGTTCTTCTATCCCAAAAGATGAGTTAAAATTCCTAAATTGTTTACTGAAATCAAGCATGAAATGCCTAGCCATTACAGCAACAATATATATTTTCTTTTAAACAAACATGTGTAATGGCTAGTAAACTGGTCTAGCAGATCATAACTATTGCAGAATAAATTTGAGCCTGGGTGCTCATACTTGAGGCCTTGTGCCAAAGTTTTGTTTAATAAAAAAGAGGCAAAAGGGGAAGGTGGAAAAATGATTAAACAAAAAATATCAAAATGATATTTAATATAGCCTAACAAAATAAATACCATATTCAATTTATAGTAAAGATATATTTTCAAAATAACATGACAATTGGATTAAAGCATTGGTTTGTGAGTTCAATCACTGTGTCAGGCAATGTATACTTGCACTCAGTGGAAACAAAGAAGCAATAACTGAATAGTACTAAATAAAATAAGAACTACATGATATCCCTGGACATAAGCAGTGAAACGAGAACAGTCTACTCATATAGATTAAATAAGGTTTAGAATTCCATCTAGGCTGCCCAGATTGATATACACCTAAGGAAGGCTGAAACTTTTTGCTAAAAACAATGAGGTCAATAGACACACATAAATCAGGTAAGTAACAATGACTTATTTTTTTAAATAAATTAAAATATTACTCAATCAAATTAAATATAATATATTGAATTATCTTAGAATTAAACCTATTTTTAAAGAGGATATTACTTATTTTCTCTATAACTTATTCCCACCTTAATAAAGCAAACTGACTTTTCTTCAATTACATTTTCTTGTCACCATACAAGATAGTCTAAAAGCACTTTATCAAAAAAGAGCCTATTATAAACCTACACTATTTTTTTATACATATTTTGTGATTTTAAAAAAAAGATATATATCAAATTTAATCACTTTTAGTCAACAAATGTCACTGACATGTATTTATTGTGAAGTTTTACACAGCAATATTATTTAACATATTTTAATCCTTGAAAACAACCACAATGTTTTGCTAAGATTCTTTTAGTTAATGTATTGTTGCATGTATTTTTCAAGTTTATCCATATTCTCCTGACATCTTGCTGTTTTCTACAATTTTGGAAAGTGAAAATTTCACAAGTTTTCATTTCAAATCAAGAAAATCCAAAATTTAAGCAAAACGGCCACAATATTTCGGGGGGGGGGGGGCATCAGCTTAAACAACTAATTTTCTACCTTTATTTAAATTCAATTTCTATTTAAACTTTTTATTCATAAATAACTACAATTTTTTTTACCAATCATTATGTTATGAAATTTTAAATTACACTGATTATTAGCTTCTTGTGTAGCCTTCTTTAACTAATGTATTTTTTAAAGATATCTATAAAAATAACAATACCTGTCCCATAAATGTTTAAGTACATGAAATATATATGTAACAGCTATTATGGAACAGAGGTAGTATTAAATAAAGTAACTTTTTTTTAATCAATTCACCTTAAGCAAGATGATAATGCCACTAAGACACAAGGAGCTGCTGAAAGTGAAAGTGATGGAAAAGACTATCAGGAACCAGAAACCCAATCCTAAGCAAGAAACAAGGGATAAACCTATACTTTTGTTCAAAAGACCAAGGCGTGTGAACCTATCTATTACTACAATATGCTTCACATTCACATTGTTAAACATTTGAGAAAAAAAAAATAAGTCGTCATTAAAAGCAGAATTTCTTCAAAGCAAACCATCTACATGAATTTGGTGGGGAATGTGATTACAAAGTGTTTGGGTCAAATAAGAAGTTAATTTTCTACAATTACAAAATATTAGTCAAATTAATAAATCAATTTTTAAAATTTGAAAATCACATTTCCTCACAAACCAGTGTCTGCTTCTAAGAATGTTTTTTAGAGAGTCAAAATTGATTTTTACTCAACAGTTTAATTTAAAACATTTTTTTGCCAAAGTATTTTTTGAATTTTGATTATTAATTCATATTGCATTTTTTATCAGATTTCAAGTATAAAAAACTTCTACATTTATTAAACAAACTTTATACAGTAAGCAGAGTTTAGATTTTTAATATATAATTCAACACATTTTCTTTATCACACTAGCTAGTATCACTACTAAAACAAAATATTTTGCAATAAAAAAAAAAAGGCATTATTAAAATTTTTCTTTGGTTTAAAACATTTTCATTATAGCATTGAGAAATTTCTTTCCAATAAAAGTTTACATTTAAAAATAGTTTGCGTGAAAATTTAAGTTAAATACTGTCGCAAAGTGTTTGTTAAATGAGACACGAATAGGTAGAGCTATAAACAAATCTTTAAAAATAAATGTGGATAAATAAATCTGAGTGGATTTCTTCCTTTCCCCATTAAGTGGGGCAGATGACATGGCTGCGTAGTTGCACAGACGAACCAAGCTTGTCAAACTTCGTTATAGACGCACTGTGTCAGCCAACGCGCCGACCAATCAGCGTTCAGCTCCTCAATAGCGTATAATGTCTATTTTGATATTTCTCATACACAATGAATCAGGCGAGTTGTCTATTACAAACACTTCCAAGATTGCAAGACTATAATTTTGTTTAACCTTATCTACTAGACTCTAGAGTTTTAAAACTTAATGCCTCTCTATTTTTTTTTTAATTTGTAATAAGTATTTTACATTTAAGGACAAATTTACGTACGCAGCAGACTAGAGAGTGGAAATCGACGTTCGATCATAAGAGTTACGTTAAGGCATTTAATGACTAGATTTTTTTTTTTTTTACTCACCCTGTTCAATTGGTTTAAAAGTTAACCTATGTCGGTTTTTAAATCGTTCAAACCATCCATGGAGACCACAAAAATCCTTGTATCCGAGGCTTCGCGCCAACTGAATAGCTTTACTTTTTAACTGAGGGCTGGTCACCTTGGCTCTTTGAGCGGCCACGGATCGAACCCACTTGTACAACGCCACATCAACATCATTATAGGCCACTGTCCGGATTCGCTTTCTCTGCGACGAAGTACCGTGAGCAACGAGGTCTTCGAGTATACGCGACCGGTTTTTTATTATTGTCGACAAAGTTGTGGCCGGAATGCCAAATTGGCGAGCAATAGTAGTTTTCTTTTTGTTGCCTGCATCTACAGCCCGAATAATGGCCACTTTGGTCTCAAGAAGAAGACCCCGGCGTTTACAGCCGTGGGGTCTCTTCGCTTTAGAAGGTGCCGCCATCAGTGACTGGACTTGGTTAAAAAGCAGCTGCTATCTTTCCTACGTTATAACAGCAACTGAGTCAGTCTGCGTGTGTGCGTTTTATTATGGGCGGGTTAAAAGAGCGCCAAAGTGTGTAGATTATTTAAAAAATAAACAGTAATTTCTAGCTAATAGATGAAAACAAATATACGAGGAAAGCAAAAATTAAAAGAAAAAAAATAGGAAAGAGTAAAGTAAAAAAAGTGACGCCATCATAGAATGGATACAAAGTAGTCGAATAGTCGACGACTATCATAAAAAAAATAATGTCTTATTTACATTTTTTGTGACGCTGTTTTACCTTGTTTCATAATGGGAAGATTCTTTTTTTCTGCGTTCTTGATTTTTAAAAGGTTTAAAAAAAAAAAAAAAAAAAATTTTGATAAATTCATATTTAAAATAGAAATATACAGTTTTTTCCTTGCTTAGAATTTTAATTTCGAGTTTTTAATTAATCGACAAAGTAAAATTAATCGACAAAGTAAAAAAAAAAGTGAATTGATCTTTTTTCTTTCTTCCTTCGTCCATATAGATTTTTTTTCTTCCTTCAAACCCGTAGAAATTAAAATTCGTAAAACTACCACTGGCTTTACAATCTCTCAAAAACGTGGTAAAGCGTGATATAGTTCGCTTTCTGGTTGAGTTGAGGGAAGCTTTTCGTTACACAACTGATAATTGCCTAAAATTTAATTTTTTTTTTTTTTTTACTTTTTAACTATTAAACTTAAAACATTTAACATCTAACTATTAACTTTTAAACTGATTTTGAATAATTCCTTATATCTGAAAATGTGGAGTAGTGGATACAAACTGAATACGTCAAAAAATTCTGAATTTTGAAGAAAGAAAATTAAAAGCTAGAGAAAAAAACCGCTAACCTCGCGTAATTCTAATTAAAAAAAAAAAAACAAAAAAAAAAAACAAAAAAAAAACGAACATGTCTTCCTTAAAAATCAGCATTTGAAATCCTTTACTAGCCACCAGTGACAAATATGCAAGGTTCAATCAAAAGGCAATTGTTTTTATTTTTAGGCAATTTTATACCAAAAATGGTTTAATTTAAAATGGTTTCTTTTTTTATGTGAATGATTCTTGTTAAGGCTGACAATGAATGTAACAGTTTAATTGCTGCTACAACTTGAATAGGAGGTTAATTATGGAAGAGTGATTTGTCCCTAGTAATCGTTCAACAACTTTCTTCATCTAGAAATGTGCAAGTAAAAAAGTAAAATATGGAAATACTAAGTGATGTAATCTTCTATAATTTGCATTTACTTACAGATTTAAGAATATTTTAAAGCATTCTTAAATAAAAATATTGTAAACTTAATATTCTTGCTCCACTTTACTTCTGTTTCTCAATACATGTTGCAAAATAAAATCCTTACATTTACCTTGATAAAGTCAATCAGGGTTTGAAACAACAGTTTTCTTTTTGTCATTTTTGATATTTTATTTACATTTAAATTTTTTTTGTTTCCTTTTTAACACACAACTCAAAAAATATCTGTAAATAAAAATCCTAAAACTTGTTTGTTTTAACGATTAAATATTAGTCATTTTCCTGACATAGGGTCATGTTATACACCCTTCAACAGATAGTCATCAGAGGAGGTACTATACATGGTTGGTTGCTTTTTAGGCCTATCTGATAGAGTGGCTAGCTAATCCTTGTTGCAGATGCCTACTCATGCACATTTGTGTTTCTCCAGCAACCACAGCCAACCAACCTGTGATTTATGCAGCAACTATGTTGGAGTGGGCTTTAGTAACAGTTTCTGCGAGAAGACATAGAATCTGGCATGAGCAACAATTGAATGAGGCCAGTTTACTCAAAAACTTAACAAGGAATTGTAAATTTGTTTTACCACAACCATTAATGGCTTCTGAACAGTTCCATTCATCTAATTTCACTCACAAGGCTTGGGTCAGACTGTCCAATAGTGTCACATGTTGGGATTGTTTCTCCGAGCATATATTGAAGAAGTAATCTCCCTGACAAATTGTACATGGCAAGATCAATACGATACATGCTATCTTAGTAGGTGATAAATTCAATTAAGACTTTAGCATTTATATCCAAACCTGACAGAAGTTTAAAAAAAAAAAAACATTTAAATTCACACATGTAAGACTTATTTTGGTTGACTAAAAAAAAAATTTTTTGATTTTGTTGGTGTATGTATATATATATATATATATATATATATATATATATATAAAAAATCACAAAGTAAAAAAATAATGAAGGTGTATCTATTTTCAGGAACTTATTGTAATGATGAATGTATCATGATAACTAACCATTCCTTAAATATAAGATAACAGGTGATGAAAAATGGTTTGTATACAACAATATTTGATGCAAAAGCACTGAATTGACAAGGATACATCTTCACAACTGACCCTGAAAGCTGATCTCTGGAAAAAAGGTAATGTGAGTGAGGTAAATTTGTTAGTGTATTATTCAAGTTCTTAAAAACACTGTGAAACATTAAATGCACATTTATATATCCTCCAGCTACAATATGTTCATGAAAGTCTAGTTGAAAAATCACCCAGTCAATAGAAAAAATACCGCATACAAGAATAACAGAATATTTCCCACTTTTTTTCATCTGTTCTACCACAACCCCCCTTCATATTCAACTGACCTGGCAACAACTAATTATTTTTTTTTATCATTGCAAAACACTTTAATGGGGAAAACTAGATTCAAGATTTTGTTGAAAACTTTTTTTCACATCAAAACTTGCAGAATTTTACTCTAAAGCTATTGAAGAAAGTGGCAAGAAAAGTTATAATTGAATAAAATATAACTGTATTTTATATTTTGAAGAATAATTTGATAAACAAAAGCAAAAGTTTTTGGAGTTTTTTTGGGGGTTTTTTTTATGACCCAACCTAATAAATAAAACAAAATATTAAAATAATTTGAAAAGAGAAACTTCACTATGGAGGAGGGGTTAACAAGTACGTTTCTCACCCCCATGACTACTGTCACATGTTCTATCTTCACTGGGTGTTATACTATAAGAAACTGAGTAATTACTTACAGCCTGTCCAGTGTTTGGGTAGCTGCAAATTTCCTAACCAACCAGGTTTCAAACTTAGGCATAATCTAAGATTTCAAATGCAGATTTTCAAGACTGATGAAACTTCCTTCTCCCTATTAAAATCATTGCATCAAGTGTAAGTCCAAGTGACAAAGATCTTAAAATGAATTTATCATATATTAAAATAGCATAGAATTAGGCCTGATGAAGATAAAATTACTAAGTATCTAAAATGGCTGTTCTTTTTTTACATGTATGGAAGATCAACAGAGCAAGAAATATTTGCAGAAAAAAAAAACATTACATGCAGCAATGAGACAAACTGAAACCGAAGTTTGCATTTCATTGCCTTCAAATCAAAATTTCATTGGCAATCTGCAGGAGGCAACACATTTAATGACATAACAGTGAATTTTCAGTTCATGAAAATATATTGGCTAAAAATGTAAACTAAAAAATTCAAAATTTATGTACATTATTTACTAACATCCACACATCTTTGTCATTACCATAATGTTTTGGCCAGTGGGCCCTCTGATCTTCTTCAGGGGAGTCTATCAATTCAGTTAACCTTCAAACATCTGAAGATGGTTGGAATGTGATAAGATGAAGATATTAATCCAAATATAAATTATAACTATTCATATGCTGTTCATTGTTAATATTATGAATTTTATTATTAAACAAAATGATTGATGTAATTGCAACACTTGCAGAAGAGCACGATCTAAGAAAACACTTTCTTAAATCATGCTCTTCTCTACATATTACATATTACTAATGTAATTATTAGTCTAATCATTTTATGCTACTGGAAACTAAATTTGTATATTTTTCTTTGTTATTCCTATACCTCATTACCATATGCATAATATCATTAACATATGTCCATATGTTAAGGATTTCTGGCCAAGTGGATTAAAGTGATGGCTTATGAATTTGGTGAAAGTAATTGTAAGTTCAATCCCTGGGTCAGGTAGTGTAGGCTTAGAAACAAAGAAAGCAATAACTGAGAAGTACTAAAAAGACTAAGACAAGATATCCCTAGATCCCTAGATATTGGTAATAAGAACAATCTCCTCCTATAGGTTATATAAAAGGTTCAGTTTGAAATTCCATGAAAATTACCTTGTTCAATATCTGCTTGATAAGGGACATAACAAAAATGTGATAATAACAACAAAGATTAGGACAATAGTTTGAGTGCAAATAATGATAACTACTCATCCCAAAAATTCAGGCAGAAATATGTGTGTAAATTTTGTTTGTCTTTCAACCCTCAAAACTCTAAAGTTTATTGCATATGGCTCTTCAATTTGGTCACTGAGACTAAATAGAATTAAAAAGGTAAATTTAGAAGAATTCATTAATGGTTAAACAAAACATTAATGTTAGAAACATGAAACATATAGTAAATAAAAGGAAGAGTAAGCAATTTTTGATTTTCAAATGAGGTTTCTCAAAGAGCAAGATAAAAAAAACAAATTCATATAAAACATGAAATGGCACAAAAGATTATTGATCTCAACTTGAAGAAAAAAAATGATAAAATTATACGTATTAGCTATTTGTGTCTATTATCAATGTGATCTGCCTAAGATCAAAGAGTCACCTCAGATTAATTCTGTCTAGGATCAGAGGGTAGTATCTGTGCACATTGTAAAACATTACACATCAAATACCATAAACTGTATTTTTAGTGGCTACACATATTTGAATTGCGATGCTTGATTTTGTATTTTCTTAAACAGTGAAATTACTAAAAACTGTCCTACAAAAGAAAAACTGTGCCTCCAACAACCTTTCTTTAGGGGGACTTCTTAATCTAAGTCAGATGTTTTTTAATTTCAATGTTAAAAAAAAAATAACAATTTTGCACAGACACACTTTTCTTTGATTTTGTCAAGTGCAAAATAGTTGGGTAAGTTGGGCATGGCCTAAGAAAATGAACACCATGACACAATTCACTCTGCCAGAAATTTGGAAACAGCATTGGAATTTGCACTGGAAACTCTAATACCAACATTAGAGAGTATTTGGGTGTTAATATGAGGACAGTGCAGAGGATTCAAAAAGAGTTGGATGAGTCTAATGGTGACTATGAAGGTGTTTGGAATGATGCCTCTATTCATCTTACCACAGGGTCTCAGACTCAATATGGAGGCCTACATCAAGTGCTTTGAGAAGGTAGTGCTGTCTGGCAAGAGGACTCTTTGCCATGCCACACAATCAGGAAAACACAGTCATGACTGTCAGACAATTTCTGCCATCCCATCACCCCTTATATCTGGCCAACTTACTCCCCAGACTGCAACTTGATGGATTATTATGTGTGGATCATAGTTGAGGGCGAAACTAAACAAAACACCTTGTAAACCAAGGATGAACTGAAAACAAAGATTATGGTAGCATTCACCAATGAAACCATCCATAAGAGATTGAATGAGATTCCAAAGTCATCTGGAGGCCATGGCTGAAGCCAATGGTGATATAATTGAATTAATTTACTCTTTAGTATTTTCAGATATTTTTGTGTAACTTTGGTAAATATTTTGGTTAAAACAAGGTGTCAGTATTATTTCCATTTTTGTGTAATTTAGATAATTTATCCATCTCACCGTGTATGTGTGCGTATATATATATATATATATATATATTATAGTTAGTTTCACAATCCTTGGATGCCAGAAAAAAAGATTATAAAGATCCATTTAAAATTAACATGAAAACATGTTCCCCACACCTAACAGTAGCAAACATGCCAAGATAGAAACTTTAATCAAATATAGACAACTTTTTTTTTTAATTACTCAACAGCATCAGCCATAACCATTTTCAGGAATTACAAAAATGTCTACATGTCAGCAAACTAGACACAATTTGCAATAGTGCAACCAAAATTCTTTAAAATTCCTGACAGATTAGCCAAATACAATTAATTTTGACAATTTCTATAGACATCATATCGAAAAAAGAAATCTTTTGTTTGCACAAAAAAAAAAATATTAATAGTGCCATTTTCTCAGTCAAAAAATAGAATTTAGAGAAGGATTATTGCCAAAATGCACAACTAAGTATTATTAAAAATAAAAAGAAAGAAAAAGTTATTTTCAAAGAACATCTTCTACACTTTGATCATGTCATAAGTTTAAAAAAAAGAAAACAAATAAAAGACTGCCAAGGGTCTCAAAATTTGAAATGTCTACTTAAAACATTTATGAAAATTAATAATAGTCAAAAGAAAATCTGTTCATTATTTAAAAATAAAAATAAAAAGTCTTTTTTGTTTTGCAACAACTCAAAAATAAAAATCTAATGGTAGTTTTTGCTCTAAAAAACAAAAAAACAAAAACAAAAAAAACAAATAAATTCCCATAAAATCAAAACAATAAGTTCAGAGGAAAACAAAGAAGCAATTTATTGCAAAAGTTTGTAAAGAAAAGAAATGAAAAGAGGCATTTCTTATGGTTACCTTGGTTGTCTACATCAATTTCAATATTAGCAGAGGTTCGTGCAAGATTATTTAATTTTCGATAGCCTTGATTTGCTTGACAAACCTGACATTGTTGAATAAAACCAGCAACATCTTTAACAATTCCAAGCCAATAATAGCTGGTTGAAAGTTGCCGCCATCTAGAAACAAGGAGAAATGTATTAAATAAATCTTCACTCAAAAATTTTGACACACATAAAATTTATTTTCTAACCCAATCCAACAATTTGAAGCCTATTCAAAAACATCAACAGAAGCCAGAATTCAGGTTATTAGCCTGCAAATTTAAAACATTTTCTATAAGTGTCACAACTAAATTTCAACCATTATGATGTTTAACAATGCATTTCATTAATTTATTATGTGAGACAGAAATTTCTGTTTGAGTGTAGTGTAATCTAGACCAATGTATACCTTTTTAACTCTTGTGCAAACTGAATCTATATGTACCTTTTTTTAAAAATAATTGTTTCACCCCAAGCAAGGCAGTACTGCCACTGGAACCCCCCCCCCCCCGAGGGGTCAGTCAGTTAAGTGCCTTACGTGATACACGCTTGGGCGATCATGTCTCGAAAGAGACATGACTGACTGGGCAGAATATTATCCCGCAGTAGGTTGCCATTGCTTTCTGCGGTAGACTGGTTGCCGACCAAGGCTATAGAACCCAATCTGTCCTGTTATTTAACCCATAACTGGAAGGAATAGACGGATTAATACCTTTCCCAAGGGTATTTGCGCGGAGGGGTACAGTGTAAGAAAAGGAAAGAAAAACAGGAACTGACAGATTTTGTTAGAATGTTGATATACTGTAAAACTAACCAAACAGAAGTTCCCTTCATTCACATTTAAACCATAAAAATGAAATGAAAATTCCTCACATCTGAATTTGACAGTTAATCAATGGGTATAACTGTGTTGCAATTTTCTATAACATCAAAAATGGGTAAATTTTCGTTTTAGGTCCCGAAGGCTTTTCCCCACTTCAAATTTATCCAAAATAGCATTATTTCTGTGCAAATGTATATGCTGAACTCAAATCAACAATTAGTTATTGAAGAAACCTACCTTTATTGATCTGAACGTCCAGAAAAAAATCAAAATACATCTCACTCATTTTGTCTCCCGTAACTCTAACGCAGTCATGTAATTAACTACTAAATGACTTTTGGTGTAGGCAACAAATTTTGGCCTATTTTCAGCCTATTTACTTCCTTTACTGAAATTTCTGTCTATTTACTTCCTGTAATGAAAGTAATATGTGATTTTTTTTTACGCGCATTACTTTCATTACAGGAAGTAAATGGGCAGAAATTTCAGTAAAGGAAATAAATAGGCCGAAATTTGTTGCCAACGCCAAAAGTCATTCTGCAGTTAATTACATAACTTCATGAGAGTTACGAGAGACAAAAAGTGCAAGATGAAGTTCGATTTTTTTCTGGTTGTTAAGATCAATAAAGGTAAATTTCTTCAATAACTAATTGTTGATTTGAGTTTAGCATATACATTTGCGCAGAAATAATGCTATTTTGGATAAATTTGAAGGGTGGGGAAGCCTTCGGGACCTAAAACGAAAATTTACCCAAAAATGTTCACTTGTAAACTTTCATTTTAGTGTTTAAAGCCTTTCTTTGTTCTTTAAAATATTAAAATTACAGCTCTAATAAGTATAAATCTAAAACCAAAGAATTTAAACTGGGTAAAGTGTTGTGATGAACACAAAGGTAAGAAAATTCTTCGAAATAATTCAAAATGTCATTTTGGAATTTTAAACTGAACAAAAATATCTCGCCAAAAATAATTTGTGGGGCAAAATATAACACATTTTTAAATTTTCAATAACATGAACATGGACCATATTTCATATAAAAATTAAGGAATTAAAATTCATTCTTAAGTTTTCATTTTGAAACATTTACAAAATTAAAATTACTTAATGCAGTCAGCATCTGTCAATATTATTCTTTCATGAACTAAAAATCAATTCTCAGGATATTTTTTTTTTTTACTAAATGTATGTAAAACACCAAGATATAGATTTTTATTGACTCATTATAATTAAAATTTAAATCTAGTTTCTAAGCTCACTTCAGGGGTTAGGTGGAAGTAAAGTCCAAACTCAAACTGAGATCTACAGCTGTATACCCTATTAGAATTACATGAAAATTTTAATATGCATTTCCATAGAGGTGTTATTCAAAGAAAAACACTTACCAAATTTGGGGTTAATTTAACAGTTATTGGAAAGCAATGGCCTTGTCTATTTAATATGTCTATATTTTTCTTTAACATGAAAATGTAGACAATTTACATTGCAAGAATATTATGTAAAAATAGAAATAAAATTCTGTGAAGAAAATATGCATAAAGCGTATTAAATTGATTGATCTGGAAATTTTTTCTGTTAAAGTATTTTTTTTTTTAAACAGCATCATGTATTGTAATACATTATACACACACACACACAAGTTGTTTTCCATACCACAAGAGTTCCTGATGAAATCAGTTAATGTGATTCCTAGGTGACCCAAGAAGCTGGTAGTAAAATGTGGTACCCAGATCAAATTTTAAACAAAACCTAAACACTTTCCACTCATATCCATTTCTTGTAAATTATAGTTAATAAATATTTTAAAATGGGAGCTACTTTTCAGTCACCCTTCACTGTGTGTGTGTAAAAATTCAGATATAACTAAAAGACTAAAAATATAGGTGTAAAAAAACTATGAATAAAGAAAAAATTTTATCTTAACCAATGAGTTTCATATCCTAACCCATCAGCTATAGTTTCTTTTTGTCTTTCATGTAATGAAGTAGGCCAAATTATATATATATATAATATATTATATACACAAATTTTAAGAAGCACAATGAACATTGGATAAAAATAAAAATTAAATATACTGTTGTCAAGTAATTTTAGTAATAATGACATTTTGAGTCCTTAACAAATAACAATAAGCATTTAAATTCAAATTCCATCAAACTTTAACAATCCTTATCCAGCACAAACCATACTTCATTTCCAATGGACCAAAACAAAAAAAAAGTCAAAAATCCAATATTCATTATTTAATAAATCTTTCTTCACTACCAGAATAACTGAAATTATATTTTTTATCACACAAAATGTGATCGCAATAAAATTAATTTTCATATTGAATAAATAAATCTTCACAGCTATTTTATACTCTTTAGTTTAAATTTAACATGCAGATTTTTTTCTGTCAACACATCAATCAAGGGATAATCGAAAAATTAATATTGACAGTTTGAAAAAGTCTAGTCACGCTATGAGAAATAAATTTAAATTCTAAACGTTGCCTCTCACAGGATCAAGAAAAAAATGCAGATAGTTACACTAACAGTTATAGCACCAACTGCATTAAAAGCAAAAATAAATCATCATAGTTTTCATTTTCAATGTTATATAACAACTTCTTATTTATCTCCAACCCCACTCTCCGACTGTGAGGACTTGAATGAAAAAAAAATTTCACATATTTATAAACAGAGAACACAAGCTATTTGTTTTTAAAAACTCCGATAACAATTTTAAAAACAAACACACACACTCAAAAAGTCTCTTGAAATTTCAGAATGTTAAATAACTCGCAAACAGCAAATAAAAGTTAGGATTAAAATTGAGTGAATTAAAGCAAATATTCGAATAACAAAAATAAAAATACTTACGTTCGTGTTTCTCCTGTGTGGCCGGTCGGTTGTTCGTGGACCCTTCGTATAAGATCAGTCTTCTCTTCTTTGCTGACCACCCGAAGAAGACCGTTTTTTAGGTGGTTATAATACAACACTCCGTTCTTTTGGACAAAATTCTGACACTTACGACGAAAAATCTTTTTCTTTTTACTATCATTTTTAAGAGAACTAGGAAATACTTTCTCGTAAAGATAGCGCAAAATATAATCCATCTCGATTCGATCCATTTCGCATTTATTTTTTAATCCATAAACCAATAATTTATATTTTAAAGTTAAATATTAAGAAAGTTTATAATTCAGTTTATACTTAATTAACAGCTAACGTTTGAAAGCTTGGAGCAGTCAGAGTGACAGTAGAGGCAGTATTTTGCAAGGTGCTTTTGTTCGCTTGAAATATCCTGCCATTTTAAATGTTCACTTATCAAAATCCTGTGCCACACAACATCAATTACATTACAAAAATAAAGCTACTATTACATAACAAAGTGTCATTAAACGAAAAAAAAGTCTGAATAAAATTTCATATTTAGATTGTCGATAAATGAGAACGAGATTTAAACAAACAAAAAAGGATTAGAGAATATTTGCAAACAGATTTTTTTTCGACGTTGTAAGCGACGGTCTGAGTTGACTCACCCACAAAGACATAATTTCAGTCTGTAATAACGTGAGTGGGATAGACTAAATATTTTTCTTTTTTAAATTGTGAATTCATTGGATCTCCTGAATATATAATTTAACCATTTTTAAACTTCCAGGTTATTTTAAAACAATGAGTTAACTACCCTTCCCTTAACCAATATATTCAAATTTTATTTTTACTTTTCAAAATGATGTGACCAACGAAGTGATATTTTTATTTTATTTAAACATGCCTTCGTCTCACAACAGTTACAACAATTTGTTATCTCATGATCTTGTTAAACCTTTTTTTTCTTTGGCCATTTTTTCTTAGAGTAATATTATCGAGGTTTTTATTTTTATTTTCAACCAAGGCTGTTCCAAAAAAGCCTAATATACAGTTGGTGCCTGACCGGAGGCAAGTATGTTAATTCGCAACGAAATGTGAGTGAAATTTTTTTCTAGGTACCTTTTTTTTTTTCACTAAAAAACAACATAGCATGATGAAAAAAAAAAAAGATCCTCCCCACAAAAAAAAGTTTTATCGTCAAAATGTTAAGAGGAGAGAACAAAATATTTTCAAATATTTTTTAAATCCTTTCTAACACGTTCGAAAGTTTGGTGAAAAATATTCATTTATTTTATTTTATTTTTTCGTTAGCATCGAACCAGAGCTGACTATGGGAATTCTATCACTTTTTGTTTCCGTTAGACAAAAAGAAAAAAATAAATACAATTTGGAAATTCTTGCAAAAATCAAATAATTGTCGGATTTTAAAGAAACTTGCAAGACTTATTCACAAATCACAAATATGTATTTATGAAATTATTTTTATAAAACTTTGGTAAAAAAAAACTATATTTTTTTTTTAAACATCTGTTACTCACCACGGTCACCACCCCAACATAATTTCATGAAATTTCTATAAATTCAATTCTGTCTGCAAATTTTGCTTTATTAGTTAAACGCAAGACTTAAAGAATATGTATTGTAAATCATCCATTTTTTTTTACCCTTTAAACAGTAGCCATTTTCCTGAAAATCTGAATAGTAAAATAAGAAAATGGAACAAAATTGGCATTATTTAATTAGACAAGTTTTTAATAGCTTTTATAAGGACATTACTGTCTGAAGAAAAAAAAATGTGGCAAATTAACTTTTTTCAAGAATTGTTAATTTTTCCTTTTTTAAATTATAACAATATAATTTCAAAAATTTTCAAAAAAGTGTCTGTGTTAGTAAATATATAATCTTCACTTAAATAATCTAAGCAAAAATTGAACAGTTAATACAAATAATTAATTTTTTTCATGTGTATAAAACATGGTCATTTTGAAAGGATGCATGACCATACACAACATTATCAGAAAATAAGTTTGATGACTACAGTAAATTTAAAGTCAACATTCCTAAAACTTGATTACTGAGAATATTTCCAATATTTTTAAGATTACTGAGTACTTAAAAATTATTAAGCTCTACTCTGTATAAAAGTAAAATAAATGCTTGAACAGTGGGTTTTCTACATGTTCTTTCACTTTCTTATAATAAATGTTTACCCGTCATTTTTTTTAAATTATGTTTTAACAGATAAAGTATTCAAAGCAATAAACATGTAATTAGCTTATCAATGCTTGACAAGTACTTAACTTGTTGGGTGCTGAACATACATAAATCACTACTACTGTTTTTCTGCTGCTTTTTTAACTTAAAGTAAAAAATATTATTTCAAATCAGATTAATTATAGTATATAAATCAGGAAAATATTCCTCAAAGTTTCAGAAAAGTATATTTTATTTTTGGAAGAATTTTTAATAAAAAAAATTACATTGCAATGAAAGATAGTTAAAAAGGTTGCTAATCAGCTATTTTGGGGAAAAAAAAAATTAAAGATTCCAATCAATATTTCTGTTTGAAAAATACACTACAGAGCATTTTACTTAATGGAAATAGTAAATTTAATCTTTTAGCTTCCAATTAAACCTAAAATAAAAGTGTCAAAAAAGTGTTTTCATTTATCAAAATTAATTTTAACACTTAGGTATTGCAAATTATCGTGAAAAAGTGGTGGTACATAATTTTAGCAAGACTTGTTAACGGTATTCAATATTTATAGTTAATTAACTACTTTACCTAATATTAAGAATCACTTCTTTTTTTTTTTTTTTAAAGAACATAAATCAGAGAAAATTTAATTATATGAATTAATCAAAGGGATTTCATCTTAAAAAAAATATTTGCCAGTGAGACGAAAGAATGTAATTCAGAGAATCGATAATTTTGATAAGATTCAAAAGTTTTATTTCATGGTTTTTTTTAATCATGTTTATAGTTTTCTCTTCTACACAGATTATTTGCCTTTATTTCTTGCACAATGAAGAAAACATTCATGCAAGATAATTTAAAAACTTTTTGGTTGCCTTATGAGACACACACCATAATCCTTGAAAAATATATTTGACAATTCCAGAATCTCCTCTTATGCTGAAAAAATGCATGTCAGAAAATGGCATAAAATATTTGTTCAAGAAATTCTGCAAATCATAAAACATACAGTGAACTTTGGTATCTAGCAAAATTTTTAAATAAAACCACTACCTGTTCAGTAGATACTTTTTCTGTTTTATGAAGTTTAGTATTGTCAAATTAAAATCTTACAGAAATTCTATCTTTTTATGTATTTTTTGTTTTTAAGAATTACTGTGTTTTTTGTTTTTTTTAATCTGTTCAGGCAACAAAACAAAACAACTACAAAAGATTTTGAAGTCGTCTTAAATTTTTAGTCTTGTATTAAGTATTTTCTTTTCCCAATAATTAAAAGACAAATAACGTAAGTGAAAATAAATAAACCATAAATGACAGCAAATTGTGGAATAAAACACTGGAATTTTAAAATTGTTTTCCTAGTCTTTTTTGTTATTTTTTTCCTAAAAAATATTTTTGGTAGAAACTAAAATCACTGTTTAATTTATAAATTTTCTCTACTCTCAGATCAATAAGAAATAATAATACTGATTCTTAATATTATAATACTAATTTCTAATATTAGTTAGACTAGTTAATTAACTAATTAATGAATATCACTGACAAGTGCCTTGGTAAAAATGTTTTTCAATAATTGCAGATAAATAGTAATTTTGAACTAAATTTGCAAGCTTCATTGTTGCTTGGCATTGCATGAGGCAAGTATATATATAATTGAACCATAACTTTTTTTTTGGACACACTAAATAGATTTGATATTTTATTACATTTGGTTTCTATGGAAACAACAAGAAGCAGATATTTTTGAGTAAAACTGCCTCTACCATTTCATCTATGTGGAAAAATAGTGTTTTTGTAGCTGAAAAATTGCTCTTTCCAGTCATATTATTGTCCTTGTCTCTTGTTCTTTCCATGAAAATAAACAGGAAGCATACTTTTGGAATATTTCTCAATGCTTGCTAGGACTGAATGTAAATTGTTTATGAAAATATATCTATCTCAATATATTATTGATAAGCATGTATTTTCTTTTTCATATTTCCTTTTTAATTGTGCACAAAACGTTTTACTTTTCTCAACCAAATAAATATTAGATGTCTAAATTCAACTAAAACTATAGGAAAATTATAGTAAAAAAAAAAATAAATAAATGAATTTATGAAATCTCAAGCTGAAACTCTTCAAATTTAAAATATATCCCACTTAAAGGACAAGATCCAAAATGTTATAACTTATGTCAACAGCAAAGAACTAGATACTCTGAACCCAAGATTCCAAATCTAGTTGGACACACCCAGATCATCAAAAATTACCAACCACATTTGATGTTTACATGAAAAAGAAGCTGTTTAACTTTTTTTTTTGTTTATAATGAACAGCTGTAGCTGCACAAGATTAACTTTTTTTTATGTTCAAAAAATTAAGTTTTCTGATTTGGAGTTCAAGTTTGTCTTTTTAAAGAGAGAGAATATAAAATAATTGATTCATTTATAACAAAAGAAAAAGACTTATCCAGTTAATTGATTGGTGGGGGGAGCTTCATTTTTCAAAATCATTGTGAATGCTTTTTTTATTAATTCCTATTCTCTTAATTTCCTTTTTAAAAAGGTATTGTCATCTTTCCTTATACCAAATTTCTATGTTTCAATATAATTTAAAAGTATAGTTAAAAGGTAATTTCAAATGTTAATTAACATAAATGTTTCTTTTATCATGCACACAAATGTCATTGTCACTTTAAAAATATTCCTGTCTTTATTTCAAAGATATCAATGATAAAATTAACTTTAAAAGAAAATTATATATAAATAATAACTGATTAACAAATCAAATGTTTGTCATTGATTTAATGTTTATACTCACCATCCTATGTAACAAAATCAATTTCCTTCAAAGAAATAATTTAAATATCAGTGTACAAGATTTGAAAGTTTATATTTGTATCAAACTCATGCCTGGAATAGCAAAACTAATGTCTTTATGTCAGTGTAATGATACTTTAGTTCATGTTAACATCTTGAAGCACATGAGCCTGAATCTGCTCTTTCAGGTTTGTTTCAATGCTGAAGCTATATTACTCATCAGTAAAAATAAGTCATACTAAGCTATAGTTGTATTTAATACCTATATTATTCAAACAGGAAGAAACATCTAAAAGAACAAAGCAAGATTACTATAGATTTTACAAGTAATAAAAAAAAAAAGAAAGTTTTTTTTTTTCTTTCTCTGAGTGTACTTTCAGCTTTGTGATAAGCTTGGTTGACTAGGCATGGAAGCTTAAAAATGGTTATTCTTTTCCTAGACTATTAGCACTCAATCCAATATTAAGATGATTTTGATAAGTACTCCTAATATAGAAAAAATCTTATAAAACTTAATGAGAAAAATAATTATGATTTTAAATTAAAACTTTTTAAGATTACCAAATGTCAATTTTTTTTTTTTTACTCTAGCAGCTTTTATAATTTAAGTTACAAATTCTTATACTAAAAAGCAGTAAACTTTATTTTTAATAATTAAATACTGATTACTGATTATTTAGTTTAAAACCAAATAAAATGATAAAGATTCTTGTTTGTAGTGGCTTTCATCATAGCAAAAATCATAGTCTTTTATGAAAAGACAGAAAAATAAAATCTTAAAAACATATTACAGAATCTAATAAAATATCAAAAAAGTTCAAAATATTTCTGTTTAAAAACAAAACTCAGCCTGACCCAGGCTACAGAAAATAGCCTTTCAAATCATTGTCATATAAATTCTATTAACCCTTTGTTGCATATTAGTTACAATTGTAACCAATATGCAACAAAGGGTTAAAAAAGAAGAAAAATAATGAATAAATAAATATAAATCTCATTCACTTGCTGAATGAACTGAAAAAATAAAAAATAAAAAAATAGTGGCTTTCTTGGAAAGAGATGATTATGAATTCTCATAGAATGTTTAAAAAAAATTGGCCTTGAAATGCAAATAGATTCAAAGCAAAAAGACTTACAGAAAAAAAACAAAAAATACAATAAAGGATTTGTTGGCCTGAAACAAAATTTAAAAAAATATTTTCTTGAACCAACAGCCAATGTAATTAAAAACACTAAGTTTTTTGTTTTCTCAAAAAGAGGTTATGAGTTAATCTTTTGACAAGAATTGTAAAATATATAATGAACCCAAGTCTGACACACATCCTAAATTGAGAAAGGAAAAATCAGCTAAGATTATCTAATTTTGCATATTTTCTAACTAGGGAAAAACCTTCATGTCTTGATAATCAGTATTTGAAATTCTGGCATTTCTCTGCATTTAAACAACATCCACAGGTACATGCATGAATACAGAAATATTTGAGCCATTCACAAAGTAAGCCAAATAGCCAAGGACAAAGACAACCAATTGTTTCTCTCAGAGCTTAATATCAATATCATTTAAACAGTTAATTTTTTTTTCAAATAAAACAGGTTATTTTAAACTTTTACACCTTGTGACATAATAAAAAAAAAAAAAAAAAATGGCTATCAAAATTTCCAAACAGGGTTTAAAATAACCACCCAATGCATTTCCTAAAATTAATAAGAATTAAAAGACAATCTTTGTTGTTTTTAAAAAAAGGAATGAAATATTTTGCAACAGATCACAAACAGAAATCCAATCAAAGAATATTTTTGGCTCTGCAATAAAAAAAAAAAATAAAAAAAAAAGAAAATAAATTCTTGTAAAATCAAAACAATAAGATCATAGAAAACAAAGAAAACGTTTTATTGCAAATGTTTGTAAAGAAAAGAAACAAAAAGAGGCGTTTCTTGGGGTTACCTTGGTTGTCCACGTCAATTTCAATAAAAGTAGAGGCCCATGAACATTTATTGGATTTTCGAAAGGCTTCATTTGCTTGACAAACCTGACATTTCTTAACAAAACTAGCAACATCTTTAACAATTCCAATCCAATAATATTCTGTTGACAACAGCTCCCATCTATGAATTGAGGAAAAGAAAAAAAAATGATTAAAGTTATTATTTCCAGTAAGCAAAATACTCTGGTGTATTTCAAACAAAAATTATACTGATTGAAATCTAAAATTTTAATTTTTTAAAAAATTTCAGTCATTTTTCAATGATCGACACATTTGTAAACAAAAGTTAATTCTCATTTTTAAAAATCTTGCAAAAATAAAATATACATCTGTGACACATTATTTTTTTAGAAAATTAGCAAATTTAATGTTAAATTAATCTGATTTATACAAGTACTACTTATCTATAGCATGAAACTGAGAATAAAACTATTTCTTAAACACAGAGTTGAACTTTCTGACCTGTTCCTCTTCTATTTGAAATGTGATGACAGCTTGACAGATGCAAGATAATATAAGTGTATAGCAATCACAAGTGACATAATTGAACAGTTTCTTTCCTGTAAGGAAGAAACCCAGAAACACATAACCTTTTAATGTATGCATAGAAATTACGATAACAAAAAATTCAAATACACACACGCAAAAAAAAAAAAGAATTATTTAAAAAATACAAAGGCATGATGATAGTATTAAACATTTCAGGTTTTGATTAGTAAATATAATTTTCATTTAAGTTAATAAAATAACGACAACAAATCTTTAAAGTATTTTTAAAATATTTTTGAAACTTTATAAATTATAATTAAAAACGAAAAAGGCAAACAGTTCTTTTAAAATTTCAATATTAATTGAAAAAAATTTTTCTTCAGACTATAATGTCCTTAATTTATACTATTTATTCAAGCAATTAAAAGCTTATCAAAGTGCATAATGTCATAGTTTTATTGCATTTTTTATTTTAAAAGTAAAATGTCTAAAAAAAAAAAAAAAAAAAAAAAGTAAATAAATAATAGATGATTTACTTTCCCTAATGAGTCCTGCATTTAACTAACAAAACCAAAATTTCATGAATTTACGTGGAGGGCGGGGGTAACACATATATATATATATATATATATATATATATATATATATATATATATACCAAGATTTTTTTTAAATAATTTCATTCATTTGTGAATAAGTCTTGAAAGTTTCATTAAAATCCGATAATTATTTGATTTTTGCAAGAATTTTCAAATGTGTTTGTCACCAAAAAATAACAGTTATGTAATACTGTGGTGGATAGGGAATCAAAAATTAAAAGTAACTCTCTTCTCTACTTCACTTTTACAAAAATTCACAATGATGTGTGAAATCTTGATTTTGCCAAATAGAAAAAAAGATTGACCCCCCCCCCCGTACTGAAAGAATAAGACAAAGTCAGATGTTAAATTAATTTTCTAACCAATGAAAAGAAGTGATTTGAAAAACTGAGAGAAAAGTTAGCAATCCAGTGTGAAAAACTAAATGTTATAAAAACAAAAAGTCAGAATCAGTCAGTGAAAGGGAAGCAGCAATATCATACATCAGCAACATATGACAAAAGAAACTTCAAGTCTAACCAAGACAAAGTCCAGATACACATTCATTCTCCTTCTTCACTCATGCTAATTTCTTTTACCTCTTCTCCACCCTCAATATTATCACAGTCAACAAAAACGACAACAAGATACTTCAACTGACTCCTAAAAACTAACGTCCGATAAGTACAATTTCCTTTATTGCTTCACCTTCCTTTTCACTTTTTCACTGGCGATAAAAAAAAAGGAAAGGAACACAGACTTTAATTAAACACACTTGCTACTTACAACTAGAATTCTAGACACTTACCTCCTTACTACTATTTCTCTTTATTTAACTCCTTTTGTTAATAAAATTCTACTTTAACACGCAAAACACTTTTATTCTTCCATTTTCTACAAATTTACCTTCTGGTGATTCCCCAACCTTAAGTTGAAGGAATTGTCGGCTATGTTTGTGAACTGGCCTTGTACCGGACATGGCTGACAGTCCCTACTACAATATTACGTTTTCCATTGTAAACACTCGTAATAATTTGGTTACCAGATAACTAAAATTAAAACAATTTTTTACCAAAATTTCGAACATGTTAGAAGGGATTAAAAAGTTTTTTAATAAAAAATAATGTCAAAATGCCTTGATCTTTCCTCTTTTAATAATAATAAACATTTTGGATGGAAGAAAGTTCGTTTTCAATTTCATTAAGTTTGGGGCATTTTTCTTCATACTATGTTTTTTCAGCGATTTAGTGGAGGGCACCTATATAATCAAATAATAACTGAATAAAAACACAATAAACCACTACTAAGAGCTAGAGAGGATAGGAAATTGTAGAAATTGTTCCATGTCTCTTCAGGAGGTGGAGATCAATGGTTTTATTGGTTTAGGTGCCCTCCACTAAATCGCTGAAAAAACAGTATGAAGAAAAATGCCCAAAACTTAATGAAAACGAACTTTCTTCCATCAAAAAATCCTTAAAAACTTTTGTTTTTTTCTTGAGAATGTTGCCTTACAAATGAGAAGGCCTAAAAATATTTGAACAATTCTTTAATTTTTTTGAATCTGGAATTGCCTGTTGTAAGCGAATCATTTGAATCTTTTGAAGGAAACGAACATCGATCGACTAATATTTTCAGTCTCTCTCCTTCTTTTGATTTTTTGTTTTTCTCCAAAGTTTGTTTATATTTGCAAAGCATCGAAATTTTTTTTACCTACTTTTCGATCGTAGGGATTTCCAAATTTCTAGCTGCTTAATCTAAAACAAAACGGAACAAAAAAGTTTTTTAGAGATAACAACAATAACATTAACAATTAGTGACGGTGGCAGGGAAGCAGTATTCTTTTTAAAAATGAAAGGAGTTACAATTTGTAAAACAATCAGCATTTCTTTGCAACTGTGGTGATACAAGAAATTACAAAAAATGCAAGTCAACATCAAAAACAATTTTTTGTTCTGCAACGATGTTGTAAAAACCGATTTCTCCACTTTTAGCTCCTGAGTAGACATAAAAAAAGAATAAAGATATTCGGATAAACATAACACCTTTTTTTTTCCTTTAGATCAATAATAAAAAAATGTATTATTATTGTTTTTAAACTTTACTTGTTTTCCCGCCCTTTCTTTTGTTGTTCTAAATAAACAAGCTTCATAAAAAAAAAACTAAAAAAAATTCTAAGTATAAAAATACGAATTTCAAAAAATGATTTTTTTTTTATTTTGATAAAAAAAAAAAGAGATGTCGTATGAGCATATTTTGTTTTGGCTTTCGTAGAAAGATCAATTTCACAAAAAATATTACAAAGCAAACACTCAAACAGGATCGTCTACTCTAAGTTTTTAATTTTAAGTGTAACAAAATCTTCCTACTAAAATAATTAGTGATCTCTACATAGTTATAAAAAAAATAATTTCTGGTCGCAGTACCTCTTTTTATTTTTGTTACATTGTACAACTCTGAATAAAAGAATGAAATAAAGCGTACTAAAAAGTTCTCGGCCTTACCCACCTTCCTAAAAATCAGTATTCTGATGTTTCGTCATTAAGTTGAATCAAAATGAGAATTTTTTTCAACACCCACTAATTTTTCTTAACCCGGATTAAAGTCGAAATAAGAGGACTTCTGCAGAAACAGGAAAATAAAACTATTAATTCCAATCCACCGGAACAAAATATGTTCTTTTCAAAAACAATTAAAAAACAAAACAGAACACCGGAATAAAATGTGTAAACATATTGCTATATATTTTCTACTAAAAATAAGCATTTTTATCAGCTGAATACGAACAAAACAAGACATTATATAATTTTTTTTTTTTTTTTTACTGAAACATGAATATTGGAAGAAAATGTGAGGTAAAAATAGATTAAAAAAAGAAAAAAAAAGCTGATCAATTTTTAAAAGTAGTAAAAAAAAATTGTAAATACTTACGTTCGTCTTTCCTTCCTATGGCCGGTCGGGTGTTCGTGGAACCTTCGGATAACATCATTTTTCTCTTCTTTGCTGACCACCCGAAGAAGACCGTATTTCGGATGTTTATAATATAACACTCCTTTCTTTTGAGAAAAATTGTGGCACTTACGACGCAAAATCCTTTTTTTGTTACTGTTACTGAAGAAAGAAATAGGAAACTTTTTCTCGCGAAGATACCGCAATATATGATGCATTTCGATTCGATCCATTTCGTACTTAATTTTTATTATTTTAAAAGCCACAAACAAAACCTTTTTAATTTATATTCATCCAGAGAGAATAGAATTAAAATTTATACTTAGTCTACAACTGAAAGTTACGGTTATGTTAATTTTGAAATCATATCATCTGACATGACGATACAGCAGCAGAGAAATGTACGTGCTTTGGTTAAAACAGGTTCGCTTGAAAAATCCGACCATTCAAAAATCAAAATCTATCGAACTATTCAAAATCTATCATTTCCAAAGAACGGAAAGGGTTTTAAAAACGACAGTCAACACCGTAGAAGCATTAGAGTAGAAATTGTTAAGATAACTAAGAAGGGATTTAAAACAAAAACAAACATGGAAAACAAACACTCCAATCTTTTATTAGGACGAGAATTTTTTTTTCTATGCTGTAAGCGACGGTCTGAGTTGACTCACCCCACTTTGTAAATTTTTACAGACACGATTTCAGTGTGTAAAATGAAGTGGGATAGATTTAAATTTTGAAATATATTTAAATAATATCAATAAATTGGAATTTTTATTTTAAAATTTATTATATCTCAACGATTAAAAATTAAAAACTGAAATAGTTTCAAGATATTCCAATTTCCCAAATGGTTCTACGATTTTTTTTACTCATTCATTTATGAACCATTTTTTATTTTAAAAGTAACTACAAAACAGCGATGACTATAGCTCTAAACAGTTTCCTTGTCTTTAATAACTGATAAAATGCCATGAAAGTTCTTGAGAAATATAGAAGAGTTGTTTATTTTTGCTTTTTTCACGTTAACTTTCTCTAAGTTACCAACCAGAGGCCGATAAGCTTTGCTATTTAACTTGGGGGCGGAAGATAGACTCAGGTCTTTCCCAACCAAAAATTGAACTCGGCTAACCGATTTTTTTTTTTTTTAATCATATCACCCCAAGCAAGGCGGTAACGCCACTGATGCGCAGGGGGCTACGTAAGGGTAAAAAAAGAATGGAAAAGAGAAAGCCAGAAACCACATCCTAAACAGGAAACAAGGGATGAGCCTCTTCACCTGTTCAATAGATGTGGGTGGAGTGTGAACCGGGCGATAGTTTAGTCTATCTACTCCAATTAAAAAAAAAAATAAATAAATAAATAAAAAAGGAAAAGAGTGAAAAGATTGGAAAAGAGAAAACCGGAAACCGCATCCTAAACAGGAAACAAGGGATGAGCCTCTTCACCTGTTCAATAGATGTGGGTGGAGTGTGAACCGGGCGATAGTTTAGTCTACTCCAATTAAAAAAAAAAAAAAAATAATAAAAAAGGAAAAGAGTGAAAAGATTGGAAAGGAGAAAACCGGAAACCGCATCCTAAACAGGAAACAAGGGATGAGCCTCTTCACCTGTTCAATAGATGTGGGTGGAGTGTGAACCGGGCGATAGTTTAGTCTATCTACTCCAATTGAATTTTCAATTTTTTCCTCAATAACACAGCCCACCCGCACTTTCATCAGTAATGTTATAAAATTTTGCAATGAAAACAAAATGTTATCAGCTCAGCAGAGTATTTTTCAAGCAAAGCTTCTACTGCCAAGAAATTACACTACTTACACTTTTTTTACTAGTTGATTTTTTTTTTTGTATGAGATAGTCTTTTGAATTTATTAAAAAAGCCTTGCTTTTCCACCCCACATTTTTTTTGTTTTCAGCTAATAAAAGTATAACATTAAAGCTAAGTACCACCACTAATTCGTTGAAAAAAAAAAAAAAAAAGCATATCTTGATGAAAAAATGCCACAAACTTGATTTTAAAAAAAGGAGGGGGGAAAGATACGTTTAGGAAATTTGAGCATCTTTTTTGCTGAAAAACACTGATTTGAAAATTCTTGCCACATTTTAATGAAAATTTCTGTACTTATTCACAAATGAATGAAATTATTTTAGAAACGGTTTTTTTTTTCCAGAAAATCTTGGTAACATTTTTTTTTTGTTGTTAAAACATCTGTTCCCCCAGCACTACCACCTATTTAAATCTAATTTCAAGAAATTAACTTTTTACCCTCTATCATGTTTATATTAATTCAAAGCCAAACTCCATGGAGAATTTGAATCAATTTTTTTTTTTTTTTTTTGTAAAACGGAAACATCAGCTACCAAAAAACTCCTATGAACTGTAAAATAAAATGCAATAAAACTTAGACATTATCTAATTAGAAAAACCTTTAATTGCTTTTATGAATAAGATTTTTAAGGACACTGTTGTCTTAAGAAATAATTTTAATGAATTTTTACAAATGTTTTTATATTTTTTTAATTCTGTATTAAATTTGACTCATTTAAATTATATTATCATGAAGTAAAAACTAGATTTACTAATCCTAACTTGAAAAACGGTACAATTTACCAAACAACAATATTTTAAAAATAATTTTGAATTTTTTGTATGTTTATAAATGTACTGATTTTCGTTAATGTGGGTGTTCATTTACATTATCAGAAAATAAGAGCGATAATTTAAAATCAAGGTATCTAAAATTAATAAAACATTACACAGAATATTGTCCTAAATTTTCAAGATTGAGTACTTAAAAGTGATATATAAAAAGCACTTACATTCTTCAATTATTTTTTTTACAGATATAGCCATATAGAAAAACATCCATTTATCATCAAGCTGTCAGCATCTTAAATAAAGTTACCAATGTGTTAAAAATGCATTTCTGTGATATTTAAAACTTAAAGTAAATGTGTTTCAAATCAAATTAATTATACTTTAAATCAGATAATATTCCTCAAATAAAGTTTCAGAAAAGTATATTTTATTTTTAGAAGATTTTTTTTAATAAAGAGAATTACATTGCAATAAAAGAGGGATAAAAACGTCACCAAAAAAGTTTGTTTTGTTTTTTCTAAAAAAAACCAAAAAACTAAGCAATTTCTTCCTGGCAATTCAAAAGTATTTTGCTTACTGGAAATATTAAATGTAATCTATTAGCTTGAAACTAAAACTAAAATAAAAGCTTCAAGAAAGATTTTTAAAGATTCATTTTAAACCTTAGGTATTGTGAACCTTTACCTGCTTAAAACCATCAAAATGAACAAATTATTTTGGGTAGAATTTGGAAAGCATGTTGATATGCCATTACTCCATTATAATGGCTATTAAACAAATAAATTCACAAGACTACTGCAGATTTTACAAGTAATTAAATAACTACATAAAATAATTTTTTGTTATTTAAACCCAGTCTCCTTTTTCTCATGTTGCAGGTTGTCATTGACTTAGACCACTGGTTACAAACATGTCAGTTGTAAATCAGCCTGTAATTAATTTTTGCAGTCATTTTTATCTTACTCCAGGCATTTTTTATAATTTTTTACAGTTTATGTTTGATAGCATTTGTATCTTTTCTCTGCAGTCTACAACTTGTTTTATTTCTTACTGTTATGCTTATCAAGTTTAAGTCAAACACTGCATATTGTGGTACAGTTCATTTAGTTTACTAAACCTACAGCAAAACAAAATATAGGTGCAAAAAAAAAAAAAAAAAAGGCGAAATGTTTACAAGCTTATTGCTTCTCCAAACATTATAAATTTCTAAAAAATCTCTTGAACCAGCCAGTACTTTATGGATGGGCTTGGTCTGTTGCTTTGTTATAACTGTCGATCACAGAGGTGCAGAACCTTTTACAAATTCTTTATCCTTCAAAATCATTGACACAGTAAACTTCAGTTCACAGTTGATCACATTCACTTTCTTTCCTTCAGACACCCAAACATTATAAATTGTGAATCTTTTCTTGAACCAGCCAGCCAGTCAGTCAGTTAAGTGCTATACATGATACATGCTTGGGTGATCATGTCTCGAAAGAGACATGAATGACTGGGCAGAAGATTATCCCGCAGTAGGTTGCCATTACGTTCTGCGGTAGAATGGTTGCCAGCCACGGCTATATAACCCAATCTGTCCTGTTATTTAACTCATAACTGGAGGGAAGAGACAAATTAATACCTTTCCCAAGGGTATTTGTGTGTAAGTGAATGCAAGGAATTCAACTGGAATTCGAATTCAGCTACCCAATTTCTTGTTCCAAGCCAATATCCACTGCACCACAATGCACAACCAGCCAGTACTTTTTGTACAAATTCTTGACTGTAGCCTTCTTTGGTGCATTTTTTCAAAGTCTCAAATAGACTTCTAGCCTTCATCTGAACAGTAAACAGGCTCAACGGGATCTCTTTTTTTTTGTCTGATCTTCCATCCATATATGCAGCAATTTCTCCACTTCATGAATGGGCCCAGTTCGTTGCTTTGTTATAACTGTCGACCGCAGAGGTGCAGAACCTTTCACAGCTTTACAAATTCTTTCTTTGTCCTTCAAAATCGTCGACACAGTAGAGTGCGATAACTTCAGATCACGTGCGATTGCATTCACTTTCTTTCCTCCTTCGTAATGTTTAACTATCATTTTTGTGTCGAGATCAATAGCCTTTCTTTCCTTCTTGACAGGTTGAGGAGAAGACAAAAACAATTTCCTCTTGGAGGACATTTTTTTTTTTTGTAAGTAAAATTTAAAAGAGAAAAACAGACTCGAGTGGAAAGTGTGCCATAACAAGGCTGTTCTAAAACTGAACTTGAGTTGTATGAGGGAATGCTAGTGCTGGCAGGAGTGAAAATTTGTCATGCATTAAGCTGGGAAACATTGACACTATCAAATGTGTTGTTGTAGTGGTCAGACATATCAATTTGTGGTTGTGACTGTAAATTCAAACAGTCTTAAGTCCACAACTTTTTACTAAGTCAGACTGATTTGGCATGAATGGTCATTCTTTTCTTTTACCACTAGAGCAAAACCAATATGTTCAGAGTATAGTTTTCATAAATACTCCTGGCATAGTAAAAAGAGAAAAAATAATAATTAATGAGAAAAGTAAATTGTTTTCATTTAAATTCAGAATAACTGAGATTAATTACCAAATACTAATTCTTCACACCCCCCCGAGTCTGGCAGTTTTAATCATTTTCAATTTTACACTGATTGTTTGATTTTAAACCAAATGAAATATGATTTTTGTTTGTGACATACTTCCATCCAGTCATGCAAAATAATTATTTTTTGTCTTTTATTAAAAGTTAAAAAAAGACAAAAGAAAAAAATAGAAAATGTTCAAAAGACAATGCACATATGTATCCACAATATATTTTCATAAATGTACAAAAAAAAGAAAAAAACGCTGCATATCTCAAACAATAACATGTCTTTAAGATTTTAATTATAATTAATAGAAAAATACCTTAAAAAAATATAGTCATAATACAAATTCAGTTAATAAAGAAAAAAATCCCAAATATAAAATTTTACAGATTGGCTGAAACAGTAAAGAAAGTTTTATTGCTTTTCAAAACTTTTTAGTGCAACTTGTATTGTTAAGCTGAAATTGTTGTATATATGCTCCATGTGCAGTTATATTTGAGCACAGGTAAAAGCCAGAATTTTTCATACTGATTTTCAAGACAGGTAGGCCCTTTATTTTGAATAGTAGTGAAACACTCATTTCCTTCTGATTAGCCATTTCTCAAATTCAACACTGGTTTAGAAAGAAATTTGCATGTTTCCTTAAGATAAATGATTTTGTGACAGTAGACAATTTAATTCTATAAAAAACATTTTTTTTTAATACTAAGCTAGTTACACTTAAACAAAGAATATAACACATTTTAGATTAAAATTATATTTTACACTGATCATAAATTTCCAGACGATTTATACATGAGGCACTTGGTATAGTTTGGAGAAAATCCAATGTTAACAGAGAAAAAGAAAGAAAAATGTTTGCTTTTATGAATTTTGTAATAAATTAATTTTTGCATTTGAAGTTATTGGTTATGTTTATTGCAGGTAAATAAGTTTTTGGAATTAAGTAAATAACATTACATTTTTCACCAGGTGTGAAATACTCTAAATTATGTCGAACTAAATGATTATAGTTTTCGTGGATTGTGATTTAGCATATCAGTAAATCAGAAGTTTGCTTTTTTTTTAATTCCAAAAAGAAATGACATATATCCATGGTGTAAAAAAATAAAACATAAAATTAGAATAAAAAAAAAAAATCTTTCTTTCTCAAATGCATTAGTGAGCACAAGCTTTTCCTTAGATTTAAACTCAACTTACTGATTACATTTTCAGTACTATTATGGTACACATACACACACACTATATATATATATATATATATATATAGAGAGAGAGAGAGAGATAGAGATATTTAATCTCATTACTTTGAATCCTTTTTCTTGATCAAAGATTTTGTGTTTTTTCAGAAAAGTTTAAAAAAAATCAAAATAAATAAATAAAACACTAAATCATTTTAAAGAACAGTAATTACAGGTGATCACAGAAAAAATAGGCACCTGAGATTAAAAGATAAAAATTGGGATTGAAATATTCACTTTTGTTTTGCAACAAATTACAAAATTTCAATCAAATAAGAATTTTTGCTTTGCAATAAAAAAAAAAATTCCTGTAAAGTCAAAAAAATATCAGGAAAAAAAATTATTGCGAAAGCCTGCAAAGAAAAACAAAAAAAAAACTGCATTTCTTATGGTTACATTGGTTGTCCCCTATCACTTTCAATATTAGAAATTCATACAAGATAATTTGAATAGGTTTGTCAAGCAAATCAAGGCTAACATTGTTGAATAACACTAGTAACATTTTAAAATTCCAAGCCAATAATAGCATGTTGAAAATAGTTGCCAACTGTAAAAAGAAAAGAAAAAATTATTAAATCAATAAAAATAAAATCATTAATAAAGTCTTGAAATAAAAAATAAAAAATTTAAAAAACAAATAGAACTGAAAAATTTTAAACGGAAAAAAAATTGATAATTTAGAACATGACACTTAAAAAAAAAATCCACCCCAAAATACTAAATAATGGTTAAATCAAATTCTGAAGCAGCAGCAAAAAATTCAGTCTAAACATCTTTGAGTTGTAAAATTATAAGAAATAAGTTGAAATTATCATTATTTAAAGTTCCCATTTCTTATAAAGTTTCAACATTAATTTCTAGATAAAAAGAATGTTAACATATGGTAAGGCACTCAAATCATTGTTCTAGCATGAGCAAGTAAGTAGGTTTGACTATTGCCTATTTATGGCCTTGTGCCAAACTTGGTGTAATAAATAGAAAACCATTTGTGAACATTAAACTCGTCTCACTGACTATAACTACTGTTATCAGTTCAATCTTCACTAGATGTTCTTACACAATAAATTTAGTAAATATGGAGGTTGCTTAGCTATTAGACTAAGTTAGTGAAAAGTGAGCTCAGTTCTCAATGTTGTGGTCTTGTGCCAGATAATGCTAAATTTGTCTTAACTTCCTAAGAAAACAATATTGATTAACTCCAATGGTTACTATAATCTTGAAATCCCAAAATCAGAATCCTGAAGGACTAAAATTATGAAAAGCCACTATCCTAAAAGATTAAAATCCTGAAAATCTAAGAAACTGCAATTCTCATAATGAAAAATTGAATTTCTAAATTCTTTTTTTAGATTGTTTCAGAGTTTAATCTTAAAAATACACAACTCTCAGTTAATATTCTTTACCAGTGGGCAAATCATAAATGAATTCTATCCACATTTTGAAATAAAAAAAAGAGTAAACTTTTAATTTATTCATGTGCTAAATCATTATCTCTTTAATAATTTTTCATATGGTGAATTTTCAACTAAGTTTGTTCCCTTTTTTAACTCTTAAATAGCAGACATCATCAACTGATGTTTCATTGAAGGTCAGCTGATATCAATAATTGCTGTTTTAAGCTTTTCCCCAACAAAACAGGTATCACTTATTCATGATTCAAGTCTAAAAGTCTAATTGGCAACTCTAGGATTCATGAGGTCTTGGAGTATTTTCCTACAAATAAAGTTCTAAGAACAACAAACCAAAGACAGTGTTAGATCTGTATATATACTTTTGAAGAGAAAAGAAGCTAAAAATGGTGACAACTTGGTGCAAAGAATGCACAGTTCCATTGTGAATGAAATACCCCAAGAAGTATCATACTATTAAAAAGTATTAAATTTAGGAACCCAACATTTGTTTTACTTCTTTATTTTTTAAAATCTCAAATCATTTTTTAAATATTTGTTGCATATTATTAAAGCAAAAATAATTTCCAAATGTTCAGGTACAAAACATTTAGCATAACATGATAATTATCAAGTTTTTAACATCAAGCTACAAATTTCCCAGATGTGAAAAGAGTTATTATTTTGAATGTTGTTTAGACTTGTGATATCATTTACTTTCATTGCTCTCAACGTTTCAGCTGATCCACCATACAGTCTTCTTCAGTAGTACTATCCATATAGAGGCTACATTTTATAATCTTGAGATGAATCATTATCATTCCAAGAACTGTCTCAACTCATTCATTGTTTCCATAAAATTTTCAGTTGCTTCATTCTACAGACATCCTGTCAATAGTATAAACTAGAAAATAGCTGAAAATGGAGTGGTGTATGAGAAAATTGAATGAACTGTTGATTTCTTTATTTAGTAAGGACATAAGTGAAGAATCATTGCAATTCACACCAAGGAATATAGAGAATCCCTTCCAAGAGACACTGTAGACATAAATTGACTTAAAAAACAAAAACAAAGTTAATTGATTGTATAGATCAACACCCAACGTTTCAAAATCCCTTCTAGCAAGGTGATGGGGACTGTAGGACAACTGGTGGTGTATCAATTGCAGTGAATGACCAGACCAAATGCTTAAATTTTATGGCACATGCACAACCAACCAGTTTGAATTCAGTTCTCTTTCTCCGGAACTGATTGTTAACCAATGATGACGTCCAGTCAACCCTGCTATTTAATGGGAATTGGAGACATAATAGACCCAATAAACTCATACCTAAAGAGTTTCAATGCAAATCAAACAAGTCTGACCCAAATTTGAAAAGTCCTCAACTCTACTTTCTAATAACCATTAGTCTATCTGTCCAACCCATTGAAGAGTAATTCTATATATGACTTGAAATTGCTTGTGTTACAAATGTTTGACTTAATGAGTGTTTTGGGGAGTTACCCACTTAATAATGGACTTTTCTTTGTACCAAGGGATAGCCCCCACTTTACATATAATCAGTCGAAAAAACGTGAAGTATCAAGAAAGGAAAAATATAAACCCCATCTAAACCAGCCTGCAACTAATAAAAAAAAAAAAAAAAAAAAAAAAAAGAAAAGAAAAAAATGAAAAATTCCCTACAAGCCTGGAATGTAGGGAATCTTATGAAAAAAAAAACTAACTACAGTTAGTGCTTTTCCTCTCATGTTTACGAAAAATTGGTTGTGTTAAGTTTGAAAAAAAAAAGGAAGACTTACAAAAAGTGATAATTCAATTAATGAAAACTCAGTTGGATCGACAACAAAAAAGCAATGAGCAGTTACAACAACAACAACAATTATTTATGGAGCTACATAAACAACAGATGGATTTGCAAAAACAAGTCTTTAAAAGGACCAATGAATGATAAAATCAAATTGAAGAGTTACTTCTTAAATCATTAAATGGCAAACACACTGAGAACGATACTGCTTTTTCCCAGGGTACTATCTGGAGTACTATGAAAACTTTTGAGTATGTACCTGAAAACAAAAAAACCTTTGATGCTTTTTATAGGTGGTACGAAAATTTAACGTTGACTGTAATAATTGGACAAATTCCAAGAAAGTGTATCTATTACTAAGGAAGTTGGGTACAGCAGAGCACAGTAGGTTTGTTGATTTTATCCTTCCCAAAAAGACAACAGACCTGGAATTTTCAGAAACAGTCAAGCTACTGTTGGAATTATTTGGGCCGAACACGTCACTTTTTCATAAAAGATGGAAGTGCCTGAATTTATTCAAAGAGGATCAGCAGGACTATTTAACATTTGCCGCTACGGTAAATAAATACTGTAACGATTTCAAATTAGCAGAATTATCTGCTGACGACTTTAAATGCCTAATTTTTGCTCAAGGTCTGGTCTCAGCCAGAGATGCTGAAGTTAGACGTCAAGTGCTAACAAAACTAGAAAATAAGCCGAGTTTAACTCTCCAAAAATTAGCAGAAGACTACCAGAGAGTCGTATCCATAAAAAGTGATTCTAGGAATATAGAGGAGTCGGGAGTTGCTCATATAAAAAAAATTATGAACAGATCAAAACGTCACTCCCCAGAAAGAGAGAAAAGAAAATATCATGACAAGCATACTATAAGACAAGAAAATTCACCACCAGGTCTGTGTTACATTTGCGGAAAATTACACTGGATGAGGTTTTGCCTGTCCAGAAAGGAAAAACATCTGTCAGAATTGTGATAAAGCTGGCCATATAACATCAAGTTGCTGGTATGCAAAAAAAAACAGAAGAACAAAAAATAAAACAAGGCAGACACAGTCAAGCAATAAGGAAGATGGAAATTTGCACAAATATATAATCGTGCAAATGTTAAATAAAACCATTAAATTCCAGCTAGACAGTGGATCTGACCTGACGATCATAAATTTGCATACATGGAGGCGACTGAAAAAGCCAACTTTATTGAGAACTAACAAAACGGCAAGCTCTGTGACAGGTGAAAAAATAAACATTTTAGGAGAAGTATTTTTCACAGTAAGATTAAATGGAACAACTAAAAAATTGAGAGCATATGTGATGAAAAATACCGAAAATTTGTTTTGGATTGAAAAGTTAAATTTGTGGGATTGTCCAATGAGTATGTTCTGTCACAAAATAGAAACTACAACGTCCAACATTGAAGAACTGAAACTGGAACTAAAGGAAAAATTCCCAGAGGTGTTTTCAGGCGGTTTAGGGAAATGCACTAAAATAAAAGCTCAATTCAAATTAAAGGATAATGCACAGCCCATGTTCAAAAAGAAGCGGAATGTTCCGTTCGCAGTGGTAAACCAAATAGATGATGAATTAGACAGATTAGTAAATGCAGGTATCCTGTCTAAAATTGTTTTCTTGGAATGGGCTGCTCCAGTGGTATATGTTAAGAATAAGTCAAATCAAATCAGAGCATGTGATGATTTTTCAACAGGTCATGGACACCATGCTGAGCAACCTTGATTTCGCAACTGCCTATCTTGACGACATTCTAGTTACGAGTGAATCAGTGAAAGAGCATATAATAAGCATATTTGATAAAATCCAGGAATATGGTTTTAAAGTTAAAGAAGCTGAGTGCAAATTTTATTTAACCCAAATAAAATATTTAGGACACATTATTGATAAAGACAGTTGACGACCAGATCCTGATAGGGCTACGGCGATTAAGGACATGCCGGACCCAGATAACGTACAAGCACTGCAAAGCTTTTTAGTCCTAGCAAATTTCTATCAAGTATTCATAAAGAACATGCATAACTTGAGAGCTCCGTTGAATGATCTTTTAAAGAAAGATAAAATCTGGAATTGGACACCAGAATGTCAATCAGCATTCAAGAAAATAAGATACACTTACGTCAGACCTATTCCTCACCCACTATAACCCAAAATTGGATATTATAGTAACGAGTGATGCCAGCTCTTATGGCATTGGCAGCTGTATATTACATAAACTTCCAGACGGAACGAGAAAACCGATAATGCATGCTTCCCAATCTTTGCTGCCGGCACAAAGGCAGTATTCACAGATCGAAAAAGAAGCATTAAGTATAATCTTTGCTGTGACCAAATTCCACAGATATCTGCATGGCAGACATTTTACTCTACAAACCAATCACAAACCACTGCTGACGATATATGGAAGTAAAAAAGGATTGCCGGTGTACACCACTAACAGACTCATTTGATGGGGAACAATATTGTTGAAATACAATTTCAAAATCGAGCATTTATCTTCAAAGAATATTTGTCACGCTGACGGATTATCCAGACTCCTTCCTAAAAATAAAGAGTATTTCAAAGACTCGATAATCGCAACATTGAGAACGAATTGTGAAATAAAAAACATGATCACCAACACCATAAGAGAGCTCCCAGTTACATTATCCAACATTAAAAGGAAGGCTCTGAAAGATGAGTTCATTACGTCTACTAAGAATAAAATTTACAAAAACACTCAAGTGTGCCTGAAGTTTTTTCTCTTTATGATGAGGTACTATTATACAACAAAAGAGTGGTGATACCAAAAAGTTTACAAAAAATCCTTCAGGACTTTCATACAGGACATCCTGGAAAAATCCAAACTAAAAGCCTTGTGCGATGTTATGTCTACTGGCCTAACATGGACAGAGATATCACAGACATGATTGATGCATGCAAAGGGTGTGTGTTTGCTACTAATGCTCCACCAGTTATGTGCAAGCCTTGGCTGAAGACAGACCAGCCATGGCAGAGGATATCTGTCGATTTTGCGGGACCATTAGAGGATCACTATTACCTCATAGTCGTAGACAGCCACACTAAATGGCCAGAAGTCCCCAGATGTAAAAGACCATCTACAGGATGCACAATAGCTTTTCTGCATGAACTGTTTGCATGTTTCGGTGTTGTGGATTGCATAGTAACTGATAACGGAATGCAGTTCACACCTTGCGAATTCAAACAATTCTGCAAAACGTTTCAAGTGAACCATATCACGACTCTACAATATCACCCTAGGTCCAATGGGCAAGCAGAACGTTTCGTCGACACATTGAAACAAGCACTTAAGAAAGCACAGGGCACACCTACTGAGAAGACGCTGCAACAGTTTCTGCAGGTATATAGAATTACTCCAAATTCCAATACACCAGGTCTTTCACCAACAGAAACAATGTTTGCAAGAAAAATCAGATCAGTTTTCAACAATCTTATCCCCAAGCAAGCTAAATTCAAAAAGACAATCACACTTCCCAGAAAACATTACTCTTGTGGCGAAAAAGTACTTTTCAAAGTATACAAAAATAACATGACATTTTGGGAAGTGGTCACTATAAAACAGAGTGGTAGACCTGGTCTACATGATACAAGGTCCCAAGAAGATACATAAACACCACCAAAATCAAATAAGGAAATGTCAGACAACTGACATAAATGATTCACCACCGTCAAATGAAGAGCCGATAGATATTATCTTTGAGAATTTCGACCTTGAGGCACCTAAAGCTTTACCCGAAAGAAGGCAATCTTGTAGGAAAAGGAAGTTCACGAATCCTTTGATTGTCAACCCGAAACAAAAAAAAATATTAAACAGCTTTTCAAGGGGAAAAGCTCTTAGAAGTTGGGTGTTGTGGGGAGTTTCCCACTCAATAATGGACTCTCCTTTGCCTATATTAACTGAGAGTTAATTACTCTCGAGGACAGACCATTGTTGACTCATTATTTTATGGCCCAATACCGGGTATATATCAATGAGTCAATCCAATCACTATAATGATTACCATTTTTTTTACTATTTGGCTACCATTTTACCATGCACAACCAACCAGTTTGAATTCAGTTCTCTTTCTCTGGAACTGATTGTTAACCAATGATGAAGTCCAGTCAACCCTGCTATTTAATGAGGATTGGAGACATAATAGACCTAATAAACTCATACCTTTCTAAATGGTTTCAATGCAAATCAAACAAGTTTGACTAGAATTTGAGCTCAAGTCCTCAATTCTACTTTCTGATAACCATTAGTCTATCTCTCCAACTCATTGAAGAGTAATTCTGCCTATTACATGAAATTGCTTGTGTTACAAATGTTTGCCTTAATGAGTCAATCCAATCACTATAATGATTACCATTTTTTTTACTAATTGGCTACCATTTTCTAGTTTGTTCTATATAATGGAATAAGAGGTGTGGAGAAATTGTATATTTGCTAATTTGTTTTATATCTAGATTATACAGATGAAGACGACGTTAGAATTGATCAGCCAAGGTTTTGTGGTGTAAAAAGGGTTCAATGATCAAACAAATTTAGAAATGACTTCATGGGATTAGCTTTATTGACCAAGTTTTAAGTAATTGACATAATAATTTTCCCCAATATGCAATGCATTTTATTAAATATTAATAGCAAAGAAAACAATAAATAATACTCACATTTATATTTCTCACACACGTCCAGTCAGTCGTTTATACAAAGCTTTCCACCATGTGTTTTCTTCTATGAATTCTTCAATGAAGACTATCTGGGTGGTTGGAACACACCATTTTTTTTTTTAAAGAATTCTGATCATTGTGGCAAAAATCCTTTGTATAATTCTTATAAGAGCTGGCTGTAAAATCATTTCTAACATCATGCAAAATTAATTTCAATCTCATCCATTTGGTATTTTTTTAAATTCTTTATATTTAATTTTCAGATGTACCTAAAAACAAGACGATTACTTATTGGCAACTTTACCATTTTGAAAATCTTTTATCTCTATCTTTAATATTAAGTCACAAGTAAAATTTAAATAATCAAAATTATTAAATATGCTGAATGTTTTTAGAAGTTACAGCTAGTAACTAATTAATTTGAGGTCAATGGGCTAATTTTTTGTTTGCGGCCCTTTTGATAACATTTGTCTCTTTGCTGATGTTAGTACAGCTAAAAGTTAAGGTTATGTTAATTTTTAAATCATATAATCAGACATGATATTTACAGCTAACATTGTCTATTTTGAAAAATCTGACCATTCAAAACCTATCGAACTGTATCACATCCACAGCGGTTAAAGTGTTTTAAAAACAATACCATACCAATTTCATATTTGTTTATCATGATGATAAATAAATTCAGAGAGGAAGAACACATAAAAAATTTTAATTGAAAAAAAAAAAAAAAAAAAAAAAAAAAAAAAAACTGCTTACAAAACCTTGGAGTTAAATAATTTTAATTTATATCATGTTCCTTTAAAATTTATGCACACACAATATACATTTTTTACTAGTCTAAACATTTGGAATCACCACTTCCAGCTTTATCTGAGCCACATGTCTGACCATAATAGGCACCTATTTGCCTTTGCTCTCAATGAGTGTAATAGGATCCTCAATGACACTAAGCTGTTGTTTGCTGACAGAATGAAGCAGCATATATCAATGTGAAAGTTCAGCTCTAAAGACTACTGGCGGCTCTTCAAAAGTGTGCTAAACAGCAGTAGACCTTCCATTCTTCCTTTAATCAATAAATATGAGGCCCTCACAGCTACGGCAGACAAGGCTGAGTGCTTTGCTTGCAGATTCTCCAACTCCGCACTTAATTTGTCTGGAATATCCACACCCTACTTTCCACCTAGAACTGAGGCTCAACTGAGCAACATATACATTGCCCCCTCACTTGTTTCTAAAATAATTTCAAAATTTGACACCTCCACACAAGGCGAGCAGAGGCGACAGAATCCCAGTCATCATCAAAGAAATGTGCCCCTGAACTCTCCTCTGTCCTCTCCAAACTCTACACCTACTGTCTCTCTGCTTCTTGCTTTTGTGCCTGCTGGAAGTCCTCATCTGTGGTTCTTGTTTTTAAGAACTTAGGAGAATCCTCAGACCCCACCAATTATCATCCTATCAGCAGCCTCCTACCAATTTTGGGCAAAGTGTTCAAGGCCATCATCAATGCTGAAGTGGTTCAACATCTCATAGCCCACTGCCTGTTCTCTGACAGACAGTATGGCTTCCACTTCATGAAGTCTACCGCTGACATGCTAATGACCATCACTGAATATATATACATAGCTGGCTCTTGATAAGAATCGCAAAGCTGGAGCTGTTGGCCTGGATATCTCTAATGAATTTAACAGGGTCTGACATGCTAGCCTTCTGTACAAGCTATATGGCTATGGTATATCTGGACACTTGTTTGACTTAATCAAATCATTCCTATTGAATTGCATAATGAAGGTCATATTGAACAGGCATGCTTCTAGATCCTATCATACAAACGCAGGTGTCCTAGTGGCAGTACTGCCTTGCTTGGGGTGAGATGATTACAAAAAGAAAAAAAGGAAAGAAAAAAGTAGTGAGAAATAAAGTGAAATAAAAAATAAAATTTGTTCCTTGTGTGTGTGTGTGTGTATAAAATGCTAAATATACAAGAGAATTTGTAAAACTTTTTTTACATGTTTCACTGATCAATTAGCACAATTATAAAAATGAAATTTATTTCAGCAATTTAACAGAAGTGCCTATGCACAAAACCAAAAAAGATAAGTGTGTCCAAAAAAATGTTTTTTCTCTTACAAAGACCATAAAGCATTTCCATCTAATATATTGGGACAAGCTGCACGAGTGATTGAAAAAAAATAAAAAATAAAAAAAAATAGAATAATTGATCTTAAAAGTATTACTGTTCTTAAAGGAATTTTGAAAAATTCCATTTACAGCCATTTTTTAAAAATTTTAAATGAAATAAAATTAAAACATAATTTATAAACCATATTATGTAAAATATACAGAAATTCCTAGGGTACCTCGAGGTGTTGTAATAGTAAGCGTGTCTCACTAGAATCATTACAATTGAGTAGTGAGTTTGATCCTAACTGGATGTCTCATACTTTCGGCCTTGTGCCACATCTAAATTACACTTAGAACATCACCATATTCCTGTTAAAGAAATTTAATGGAAACCTTTTTTTTAGTACTCAGACACCAATTTAAACAGAATTTACTTTACAACTATTTAGTTGGAGAAAATGAAAAAAAATAAATAAATAAAAGGTACAGAAGTGATATCAGTTGTAATGAATATATAATACTGTTAAAGCTACAATCAAATTATGATAGATACATTCAGAACCACAAAGCAATTGTTTCCAAGGTTTTTTAACTTTGGAAACCATTGGCTCAATTCTTATTGGGGCTCACTATTTTGACCTTGTGTCTACTACACATTTTATGAATTCGCAAGCAATGACTTGCAATACAAGTATACTACCCATCATTCTCTCATTGCATTTACCCCATGATTATATAGAAACAGACTCACAATAGCATAAACTGATGTGAAAATGCAATAACTAAAAAACAAATGAATTAAAAACAAAAAAAAATGACAAGATAATCCAAGAGATGACTGTGCAATATTACAAAAAAAAAAAAAGAAAAAAAAAAAGAAAAATGATTACAAATCTATACATACAAAACAATCTTATAAACACAAAATAAAAAAAATCTTTGATGATGGTTTATAAAAGCTGAAAGTACTCATAAGACATTGGACAATTTATGATCAAATTTTCCCCAAAAACCAGAATAATGGTCCAACAAGCTACAAAAAAAAAAAAAAAAAAAATCTTCAATAACCTCCGTTGGTTGAGCTGTGTGTGTGTGTATATATATATATATACACATCATTTTTAAAAGATTAGTAAAAACTGTACTTTTGAAATAGGTTCACATAATGTTCACTTGGCATTTTTTTAAAACCTGTAATCAAAAGAGTAGAACGCATTCTTGCCAGTAGTTATAAGACAATTTACAAAAATAATCAAATTGTATAACAAACATTTTGAAAAGAAAAAACCTTAAAGTGAACAAAAAAAAAAAATTTTAAAACTCACTAGCATTCTGAGAAAGAGACGTATATGTAAAGGCCAAATGCCTGTCTGTTTGAGAACTACTACGTTGCATTGCTGGCCCAGTTTTAAATATGGTAGGGACAGCATATCGATGAAGCAATGCTCGACCCCCAGGCTTTACCTCCTGAAAACAAGATTTCTCAAAATGTTGGCTACAGATGTATGTGTAGTGACTCGGTGTCCAATTTTGCCGAGCCAAAGCTTTAACCCAGCGTTTCCACAAAGCTGGCTTTTTTCTCACATCAGGAAATCTACAGCAGAAAAAAATAAAATAAAATGGTGTAAATAAATTGAATACCAAAAACAAAAAAAAAAAAAAAAAAATATGCAATAAAAACATGAATTACAGTTTGTTTTTTTTATAAACAATAACATTTTGTATGGTGACATGGTCATTAGCATAGAAGTTATAATTAACAAGATTCAAATTCCAACTAAGGCTATTTATATTTACTTCACAGTAAGCTCTTGAATAAGGCATGAATTCATTTCTCCCTTGGTTCTGTCTTGCTTCAATATATCTTTACAAATATCTCTTTATTGGTATACCAGAATTGTTAGAGAAGAGACTGAGTATTTCAACAACTGGGCCAACTACTCTACCATAAATACTTTCAAGCAGTAGAAAGAAAAAGATGTTACCACTTTAATCAACCTTGACAGAATGCAAAGAAGTGCAATAAACATTTATAATTGATTGCTATCTATGATAAAAAGAAGTTTAGAATTCATTAAGGAAAACTTTTTCCATTATGAGTTAAGAAAAAAAAATGAAATGCAATGAAAAGAAATACAAGAATTGAAAAATTATGAAATTGATACATCACCATCACTCATAAAGCAAATAGTAGTTTCTATGATTCCATTGCTAGTTTGGAAACAAACATTTTTGGTTTCCCTACCCCCGAATAATTTTTAGCACCTACTTCCCATGGTTCAATGTTTTTCATTATTTTTTTTTTATTATTTAAAAATAAAATATGGAAAATACCTGTCACATTCAAAAATAATATTTTTTGTAAATTTTTTTACTATAGATTAGATATTTTAAGTGTAGAAAAATTTTACGGAAAATTAAAATAAAAGTAGACAGCCTATAAAAATAATAGCCGTTACATTTATATAAATATTTGAAACACAAAACGGAATGGGAAATTGACATGCCATGTTCAAATTCTGGCCTGGTTTATTGCATTCACTTTCACACTAACACCCTTTAGAAATCTTGACTACCTTTTCCTCCCAACTATGGGTAAAATAGCAAGATAGATTGGACTAACTTTGGATGGCAGCTAGCATAGGCTATGGAAAACTATTCTTTCCCAAGAATGCATGACAATCGATAGATAAGAAACAAGTATTTGTGAAGAGCCATGATCTTCTACATCCTGATTGGTCATAGTATTTTAAAAATTTATCAAAAGATAATAATTTGGATATATTTTTGGATGATGGACCTCATTCTATTTGTTTTGACAACTTTTTAGCCTAACAATTATACAGCCTTCCTTAGGTGAACAATTCAAAGAAAACATGAGTCTTTTCAAATAGTATTCACCAATCTTTTTTTTTAATGTTTAAACATCGCCTCCTCTTCAGATTGTACATCCATGGAAGACCAAAGAATGTACCAACTGAATTCTGTAACAACAACAAATATATATATATATATATATATATATATATATATATATATATATATAAGAACGAGATCAATAGATAAAGTAAACTTGAACGTTTGAAAATGTTTTTCCAAGATCATAATCAAGCAATACTATGAAATGCATGACAACAAATCTCAATAAGAACAAAATTTTGAGGGGTTAGTTTTTCAGTAGACACCTTTCTAAGGGGGAATAACTGGATATAACTAAACGATGACGACATACAAAATAAAACGATATTCTTTCTTGAGACAGTGAAATAAATCATTATATCGTGAAATAAAGTTAATGAAAAAATAATTTTCTTACACTAAGGAAATGTCTATGTCGTTTAGACTGTACTGTATTTTTTTAAAAAAAGTTTTTTTTTTAGTTTTTTTTTTTTTTACTCCACTGGATTGCATCTGCCTGCTAGAAGTTATGATCTGCTGTTCCAGTTTTTAATACTGCTGGTGAGCTATTCGACTCTTCCAACTATTTGTCTATTAGCCTACAACCTCTTTTTAGGCAAACTACTGGAGGCCCTAATCATTGAAGAGGTTCATCTCTCACTGCAGAACCTTTTCTCAAACAAGCAATATGGCCTTTGATTCTCCAAATCAACTGCTGATGTACTGATGATAATTGTGGAAAAAAAAAAATCAGTCATTCCATTCCCTAGATAAAAATGGTGAGTTCTATCATTGGACATTTCGAAAGTCTTTGACGGGGTTTAGCATACAGGTCTTCTTTACAAGCTGAAAAGTTACTGTATATCTGGATACATTTTTGAGCTGATTCAGTCTTTCCTATTAAATCATGAAATGAAAGCTAGCCTGAATGGCCACTCATCTAGGTCTTTTCACACTAACAAGGATGTCCCCAACATCTCTATTTTTGGTCCTATGCTGTTTTTAATTTTTATTAACATCTTTCTTAATGATATCAGTTCTCAACTTTACTAACATCTATACTGACAACACAACCCTAGACTCCTGCCTGAATAGTAAGGCTGATCAATTCCACAATGTTAAAACAGCAGCTGGAGTCAAAAAAAAAAAAACAAAAAACAAAAAAAAACAACCTCAAGACCGTCATTAACCAGGCAAAAGATGGTTTGTCAATTTTAACACTGCCAAAACTACCTTCCATCAGCATAGATGATGCCAACTTCTAGGAAAGTGACTTGTTGTGCTTTCTCAGGCTAACATTTTTAGCTGACATAAAGTGGAAAGACTATATTGGATCCATTGCTAGGTCAGCTGCTAAGTTTGTTCACTATATCCTGTGATACAATATTTCTGTCCAAAATCTATAAGTTTACCATTCATCCACACTTAGAATATTGCAACCCCATATGGTCCCAGTGCCCCTGATGTTTATCCTGAGCTCCTTGATAAGATCCAAAGACAATATGGTAGCTTGGTTGCTTCTCTGTATCTTTTTTATAGACTTTCATGATACTTGTTCGGACAAGCTCTTCGCTATGGTACTGATGTTTTATGAATTTAAGTGCAGTATTAGCCTGGTGTTGAGATCTTATCAATCTACTGTTCCAGTTGAGCTGACTATATGCAGCTGCAAGTTCAATGCTAACAGTTTCCCACTCTGATCACACTTCTGGAACTCTCTTCTGGCTCCATGCTTTCCAGCCAACATTAATGTGCAAAAATTTAAATGCAATGTCAACCACTATCTACTGTCCTCCTGATTCCTCTTTCTGTCCATTATTAATGTTTCTATTCCTAATTCTTCCACACTTTGCAACCCTTTGCATTTTAGTGGTTTTACTGCCTTGTTTGGTTTGTGATATGGATTAATAAAAAAAAGTATATTTTACAAAAGGCATAGGAAATTATTTAAAATAATTTGATTTTTTTTTTTTTTTGCTTTGATTTAACTTAAGATTAGATTAACTTAAATACCAGAAGTATGAGTATCAAACAACAAAAAATATATATTTAAGAATTAACAAGTCTTCATTTTAATACAGAAGTCATGTCTTAACTGTAATAAATAAAAATGGAAGTTAAGACAGGGTTAATATTTTTCTAATTGTTTAAAGAAAAGGAGTCTACAAAAGTGTTAACTGATTTATTCCTTCAGTATGTAAACCAGAACAATTGTTAACATGCTTGCTTTACTGATGCTGGATATTTGAAAGCCTAAGTATATTTAATTATAATATATAATTATATTTTTGTTTTATGTGCCATATTTTAAGATGTGAAACATCATGGCTCTCTACAATTTCGTATTATTTGTAACCCTTAAGCAATGTTTATAGTATTACAAATATCTCCTAATGCTTGTTCTGTCATTAATTGACACAAGCTTATTTGGCAGATTACTTGTTCATTACTTCTGTCCCTCTTGCCTTCAGTATGTCCCGTGAGTATCAAATTCTTCAAGCCCCTTTTCCTAATGATGCAACCCAGAAATTTCAACTGTCTCTTTCAGATTCTAAGCATAAGTGTTATTGTTACTTCGATTTTCCTTAAAATTTCCACATTGCTCTGTACATGATTCATTAATTATGATTTTTTTATGGCTTATCAACCTTTTGTAGGTTATTTAAAGCTAGAAAATATTTATATACTGTAAGAATGATATAATTCCTACTAATTAATCAATAGATGTGAGGGTAAAAGAGATGGATTCATATCTTTCCCAAAGGTATTTGCTTGTAACTGATTATAACAAACCCAACTGAAATTGGAACTCAGCTCTCTAATAATTCCAAGCCATTATGTAAGAATATTTCTTTAGAGATAATAATTTAGTGTTACAACTCTTACTAATGATCCTATAGCTGAAGGGAAAGAATGGTAAATCCATATCTTTCCCAAAAGGTATTTGCATGTAAGTGATTATAACAAACCCAACTGAAATTAGAACTTGGCTCTCCAAATTTCAATCTCAAGCTGTTACTCTTTACTCCATGCACCCATCAAAACTTACAGCACCTGGTATTCCAAAGAAGTCACTCATCTAGGTACCGACTAAACTCAGTCTTTCTTAACTTTGGTGATTGTATGAGAACTGGGGTTTCACCAAATGGCTGTAGGTCTTCTATCCATGGTATTCTCAGCATCCTTCTGTTGTCTCAAGTCTTCTTTTCATGCATGAGGAAATTGTCTAGCATTCACTGTCATAAAGGTTTAATGTTACATAGATGCTCAGCACTCTTTTTTTTTGTTTCTAACAGAATTTTCCTGTTTCTTAATATTTTGTTTAGCTTTTGGAAAGCTTTTTTTGCTCTTCCAATATGCTTTCAGATTTCTTTTACATTTTCCATTGTCAGTTATAACTTCTGATAGTTAAATTTCTGTATATGCATGATTTTGATATCTCCATTTCGTAGCTTGCGTCTTGTGCTGTTCCTCTTGTTAACTACCAAACAATCTTTCCTTTACTAGTTTGTCTAGGAGTAAAAACTGTCTGTTGGTTGCTCAGTTAATGTCAAGAAAAAAAATGTTTAAAACCTAATAAGATTTTGTACCCCCACAGATTAAGTATTTATGGATCAGGTACACTCAAGAATTAACTAGAAAATTAAATATTCTTGTCAAAATTAGGAGTAAAATAAAATAGTCTATTTTAAAAACTCTTAGCTTGCATTACTTATATTGTTCTGTCCTCATCCTTGTTAACATGTGCATTTCGGCTGTTATACACACCAACCTTCTTCAGATGCTAGAGTCATGCTGCTTCTACATGTCTCAATTATCTCCATTTAACTCAACTCTCAAAGTTCTTTGTTCAAGGACACATGGCCCAGTGGATAAAAGCATTGGTAGGATCCAAAGAGTTGTGAGTTTAATACCTGGCTACAGTGGAGGTGAACAAATAACTGAGACATCTGGAAACAGTATGACTCATGGAACAAGAACAATCTACCCCAGGGAACAAAATAAGGAGTTAAATTTCAAAATTCCAATACCCTGAAGACGGTTGGAGCCAGAATGTTGTGAATATGGCAACAAAGATGTAAATAATTACAATGCCTCATCTCAGAAATATAGACAAAGCTTGCAGTAATTTACTATGTTTTATTCTGGCACAAGGCCATGAATAAAGAGTACTACTCAATGAAAATAAAAGGCACTACAGTTTTTATTAGTGAAGAATTCACTCTAGGCATTGTCGTAAACTCCCAACTAAAGATGTATCTGAATGCAATTGATCTATGTTTCAAATTCAACTGTGTGTATTTATTTTTGCCTGTTGTTAATGGTTGTAACAGCTTTTTTGTTACTACTGCCAAGGTAAACTAAAAAGTATAAGAGAGTAGGATGTCCAAATGATCACTTAGTATGCTACAAGTTTCACAAAAGAATAGAGTTTTTCATATCTTCCCGAAAAAAACCAAAAAAAAACCCCAAAAAACTATTTAATACAAAGAAAGGGAAGTCTCTGCTGAAATTTGAAATAGTTTTACAAATTCTGTTTCTACCACAATTGGGTATCCCTTAAAGTTTAAAGCCAAGTGCTAGAGAGGATATGCACAGGAGGGATAATAGAAGGAAGAGAGAAATTAGAGAAAAAGAAAAAAATCAGGGCGAAAGAAGAAAAGGTAAAGAGAAGAGATCGAGAGAATAAGCTAATAGCCTATTTTTTTTCCCACAAATTCTCAACTGAAGTTTATTTTCCTTATACCTTAAGACTGTCTCTTGCCTTCAGAATTTTCTTTGTGGACATCATTTCTCCACACATACATTCTTTGGTTTTCCTTCTGGTTTTTTGTTTGTTTTGTTTATTTAATTTACAGAGGAAGGCCAAAGAACGTATCGGCTGAAAGTGAAATGTATAAAAACTAAAAAACAACGAAGGTGAAACCACTCGTCCGACAAATATGGAAATGAAAATAAAATCATTATTTTTAAGAGTAAGTAAAACCTCAGAGTTTGCTTTGTCTTTTTAAATATCCTTATAAAAATTTCTCAAAATACTCAGATCTATTTTTTTTTTTAAATTATCAGTTTCGAGTCTTTATTTCCTGTTAATTTATTATGTTCTTTCTAGCGAGATTAAAATGTCTAGGTGTTTTGGTGCATGATTTTTAATGCCTCTAAAACCGCCCTGGTATAGTTTTTTTTCAGTATGTTGACCAATTTTTTGTGCACTAAATTTAATTCAGATGAATAGTTTTTTTCAGGAATGTTTTCTTTAATTTGTGTAATCAGATACCATTGAAAATAAAATTATAAATAATATTTAAAGTGTGATTATAAAATTTTAAAACTAATCAATTTAAATTTTTTCAGAATTATTATCGCTTTGTAAGCGGTGAATCCTAAAAAATAGTCACCGTGATTAAATATTTTTTAAAATTATTTTAAACGTCAGTTTTGTGATGTATTTGTGTTTTAGTCTATTTAAAACTAAAATGCATACGTGATTATTTTCCCTTGTTACATACCAAAGTTATTCAGAACGGGTAAAAAAGTAAAAAAAAAAAAAAAAAATTGGGTGTGTCATTTTTTTTTTAGCCTAATGAAAAAAATAAATTTTTTTTTTCAATTATCAATTTATGAAGAAGAGTGAATTTTCCTTTTTTTTCAGGGTATCATTTTGGTTTAAAAAAAAAACAAATTTGTAAAATCGGAAGCTGAAGTAGAGCGAATTATTTTCAATGTTTTGGAAATGTCAACTTATTGGATAATTAATAATAATTAGAACGAGTAACAAAATGACAGACAGATAATGTGATTTAAGGTTTTGAATTGCAATTTGCAGCAAAACTAATAAAATTTAAGTACTAAACAATTTACCAAAGTTCAAGCAGATTTAAGATCCTGTCAAACTATTTTTTCTTACAAACAAGAAGAGTTTTTTTTTTACACTAACTACTTTCAGCGAAATGTGATTATTGAATTGACAAGATGATACTTTGCAATTTGCATTGTTTTTTCTTTTTTTTTTTTCTTTTTAGTTATATTGTAAAATATCATTTTTAATCTTTCCATATAAAACATTTTTTGTAAACCAAAATAATTTAATTTTAAAATAATAAGCAATTATAACTTCCGGGGTTAGCATCCATTCCAAACTGAATAAAAATATAAACAAAAAGTTAAACCATTAAAAATATTCGAATATAATATGTATGCAATATGTATGCTTTTTTTTTCTTTTTCTACAGCCCCCAAAATAACACAGGTATTTTTGTTACCGTAGAGAATTTTACACAAAGAACAGCACGTTTGTGCTAGGGAGGCACCGTTTCAGAAACGGATCTCCGGAGTAAAATTCCGGAAAAATCGATGTGTTGTCGTATCATGTAAGTTTGTTTATTATTATAATTTTTTTTTTTTTTTACTAATTCCTCTTCTACCCAACTATATTTTTTAAATTTATTTTGCAATAATAAATCATTCATTATAGTCAAGAAAATAAATAAACTGTTATACTGTAAGTGTTAAATTGGTTACTAATTAATTTTTTAATTAATTGGAGACAGTGCATTTGAGACATTTAGAACTGAAAGGAGAGAGGCAGGGATAAAAACAAGAAGTAAAAAGAACAGAAAGAGAGAGAGGAAGAGAGAAATAAAGACGCATTTGAAAACAGTGACAGAAAAAGAAAGATCTAAACAAAAAAATTCCAATCGGATTAGATATGCAGAAGAAACTAGAGACGGAATGCTAAAAAAAGGTATCAGGTCCACAATTATGTAGTTGTTCAAAAACAGAAAAATATTTTTAAAAAAGCATTAAACAAGCTGAAGCAAAGCAAAAACGAGAAAACAAGGGAGATCAAGAAAAAGTCAAAAATGAATAAAGATGAAAAAACAACAATGATTATTTTTACAGTACACTTGAAAAGGAAAAAAAAGGTACACAAGACAAGGAAAAGAAAATGGTCGGTGTCTTTAAAATAAATCATGCAAATTTGTGTGCGTGCGTGTGTGTGTGTGTGTGTGTATATATATATATATATATATATATATATATATCCGTGTGTGTGTGTGTGTATATATACATATACACGCGCACAAATAAAAAGAGAAGGGGGCGCAAGAAAGAAAAGAAATGAGAATTCGCAACAATGAGTTAGAATTTTAGATGAAGGATCACTCACCTGTGAAAGGAGATTCCGCTTCCAGTTTTATGTTTGCTGCTACAGCCGGCAACAGCGCAGAAATTCACCATGTTAATGCCTTGATATTGCACGCAAAGTCAAAATGGCGGCAGGCCGGTGCGACGAAATCAGATAATGGCGTTGATGGCGGCGAAGGGAGAAGGAGTGAGACAACAACTGCGATTCGAGCGAGAAGCTTGCCTTTTTTTCTTTCCTCCCTTTTTATTCTTTCTTATACTAATTCATTAGTGTTATGTATTCAATCCTTATAGTCACTCTACTATTGTGGCTTTGAGCAAGACTAAAAAAACACATACATCCAAGACGAGTTATCATATGTATAAATAAAACTTTAAAAACTGTACTTTTGTTTTTTCATTCAATTTTTTTCTTTTTACACTGAAAAGTAACTACGATGTTATATCTTATTTTGATGAACATGTTACAAAAATCTATCTTTTACAAGCCATTTCTTTAATAAATAATTTTAGGCATTCCGTGTTGAAATTAAAATAATACCAAGACCAAAATTATGCAATTCATAAGGAGTAAAATCAAATTCATTTTTTTTATATATCCTTATCATACTGTGACTAAATTCTACTTAATCAGCAATAAAATTGTCCCAAAAGGACCATAATGCTAATATTTTTAATATAGTTGAATTTAAAATACTTATAAATGTAGCATAAAGTTGTGATAGAGAATGAAATAGAAAAGGAAGATTACGTTGCACTAATTTTCCATGTATAAAGGAGCATATATTGAAAATCTGATTTTGAAATAATGGCTTTAAATACTGGCACTGATGAGAAATATGAAATGATGTCAATCACAAGATAGGCCTTGTAACAGTTTTGTTTTTACCATTATTATAGCAATTATTAATTTAATATTGCAGTGATACTGAACTTTTACGTCAGGTGCCCAAGGCATTTTAAAATATGCTTAAAAGTTAATAATACCTTTATCTTTATATTTTTTGATTTTTAACACTTGTTTTAAAAAGAACACATTAAAAAGTATATTGCTTACATAAGTAAGCAATATACTTACAAATATGCATGATGTCACTTGTATTCATTACATGTAGATTTGAATTAAAATTATAACTTTACTATGAAAAAATAGGGCCAGAATGAAACTTGTAAAAAAATTTTATTTATCGTAATTGAAACCATTCAAAGTTCTTGTTGGTGACTGGTGATGGTTGAAATTAATTGAACAAAAGAACTTTTTTTATAAATTTGATCTAGATGTGTAGCTTCACTGGAAAACAATAAAAAACTGAATAGACAAATCTCTTGTTAGTCAGATTTGATAAAACCCGTTTTAATGAATTATGAATGACACACATACATACACATACATATTAATAAATATACATATTCCTCATTGATAGCATGATTCGGAGTTTTATGTACAATGCAATCTTCAGGTGCTGAGTATGACTTTAACGTAATTTAAATTTCTGGTTGATTATGGCAATGTTGGTGTAGTTATATATTATACTGGGATTACATTTTTTTTAATTTAAAAAAAATATTCATTATTTAAAATAAACAATGTGTGCATATATTTAAAAAAATATTTTAGAGTTGGGAATAAAATTTTATAGTATTAAGTATAAAGGGAGATAACTTGAATTTTTAAAACCCAATTTATATTAAAAAAATTAATCTAGATCAACATATTTATGCAGATATCTATTTTTATACCTACATATAATCATCAATTAGTCTCTTGTTTAATAAGCTAGAGTTATTTAAATGTTTTAGGATAACTAATTTTTCAGTAAGGCATAAATTACATCTATTTCTTTTCCCATTACAAGATTTACCTTTTGTTATGATTTCCTAAAAAATAAAAATCTATATCCCTTTAATTGCCAGAAATATTTAGAGAGCGGTGCTGTTTTTGCATTTTATATTGCTTAAAGTCATTTGTTAAGGGTAGAAATGAAATATAGAAGGATATTCAGTGAAATCAAAATAGAATTTAACATCAATATCAAAATTGATGTTAGCTTGGTATACAATACTCTTGGACAAAGGCTGTTTAGGGGACAGATGTTGGTTTTCAACAGTTGCAATTATTTTTTAAAAGGTTACCTTTGTTGTTTAGGTTGGTCATGTATTTGTTTAATATAATATTGCTATGTTGGGAATAATAAGAATTTTTATCGATGCTACTAACACAGTTATAGCTGATCTTAACAGTATTTTTGTTAAACATCGTTTTTACTGTTGGTGAATGATTTGTGTTTATGAATTTAGATATGGAGAATTCTTCTGATATTCATTTGAACATTGCAATTAAAAGGTGGGTTAAACCACATTATGTTATGCTTACAGTGTTTCTGTTTAATTTTACCTTTGTTTTTGTTTTTTCTAAAATATTCTAAATTTACATTTACTATATATATATATATATATATATATATATATATATATATATATAGTAAAAGAAAAACAACATTTTATGTTTCTGGTAAGTTTCCAATAAAGAAAAACTGCAAAGAAGAAAACATATTTCATTGTTTTGTAATATATTGTTTTTTCAAAGCAAACAAATGTTTTTCTTATCCAGACATCAATAATAAAAAAGAAATTATAGTTTTACACTAAATGGTTACAAATAGTAATTGTTACTAAAAATAAAAGATAAATCTGCATTTAAATATTTTGGGTTGAGGAATTTTAACTTATTAACCCTTTCAATTTTAATGAGGGAAATATCTGTATTAGCAGTTTTAAATTTCTTTAATTTTTAACTACTAAATGTTCACTCAATACAAGAGCCACTCAAGGTAGAGAGTTACTGAATGAACTTGTTGTAGAATGTGGGGAAGAAGCTATCTGAATGGGACGTCCTCTTTCCCATTGGAAATACAAAGAGAATGTGGATGACGTGTGGCCTGATAGGTCCTAGCTGTAAAGGTTTCAGCTGGTAGAACTAAGGAACTTGCATGATGATACTCTTGTTGTCCCATCCACTAATATTTTAAGGGCATATTTGATCTAAAAAGTGGTGTTTATTGAAAAGTTTCATGAACTCATTCATATAAAAAGTATTAAAAATATTTTTGTGTAAAAGTTAGATGGTAAAAGTTTAATGATGTTTATTATTCCAATCTAGCCAAAGCATCTGATTGAATTTATTTTTTTAAATGTAAAGATTTAATTTAAATTTTATTACTGTTTTATTAGTTGTCTCCTTTGGGTGTTTCTTTTCTGAAACTGATAAGAATTAAACCTATGCATAATGTATCCAAGGATTTTGGTTTGGTTTGTTTTGAAATTGAACATAAATGAAAAGAAAAAAAAAACACTCTTCTAATGTGTTACAAATCCACCTGTATCTCTTAGAAGCATATGGTGGGAAAAATACTTTTTTTTTATTTTATTAAAAAAAAAACAACAATGAATAATTTAGAATTTACATTTGCTTTGTCTCACTAGCTTTCGGCTTTGTGCCACATTTAAGCTGTGCTTAGAAACAAACCCGTTTTTTAAGATACCTCCTCCTATGGTTTAAGTATATTACACTTAAGGTAGATTGTTTCGTTTGTATAAGAAAAACAAGTAGTCTTTCTTTACAATTAATGTTATATAGTATTTTACTATTATCTAATTATAAGCCATATTGTCTCATTTGAGGTGTTGATCAATGTATAAAGTGTACTAAGTTTTGATAAGAGACATGTTCATTTATAAGAAAGTGTGGTGAGCACATGATTAATATAAGAATTTGATACTGATTATTAGAGATCAAGCAGGGAATTAGAGCAGAGTTAGACAGTAGTCTGTTTCACTGGCATATGTGGCAAGGTGCTTTCTCTTCACAGTTGAAATATTTATTTTATAAAATAAGGAGCTCTTCTTCATCAGGGTCAAAAATGTGTAGCTAGTGATGGAGAAATGCTGTTTTGAAGCTGAAAATTGCTATATCCAATTGTTCTTCCTGTACATGCATTGATGAAGGATGTGGATTGAATTATGATTTGTCTCATTAAACAAATCAGCTTGCAATCATTATAAACAGTCTTTTATATTAAACTACAAACTCAAAATAGATGGTAATTTCAGCTAATATATATATATTATTATTATTTATTAGATACACATATTTGAAGTAGACGTGCTGCTTTTATTTTTACTTTCAGGTTTCTGGTTGTCAGATATCAAATAAGAGAATTTAATATATTGCCTCTCTTATCCTCAAAAATCCAAATCTATTTTCCTTCCACAGTTTTTTGTCTTTCATTCTGATCTGAAGAAGCTCAACAGCAGACATTGTTTTTAAGCTTTTCCACTTTTTCTCATCATTTCCACTATTGTTTTACATACTATCATACATACTAGACACAAAGACAAATGCATGTATAAATATTAGAACACACAGGGTATATCTGTTGAGTTTTTTGGCAAGTTTCTGGTGTCAGACATTTAATGTCAGGTAGACAATTGCTATAATTATGTGTTATGGGAAAGATAGAAAGTTGAGAAATAGTCATTGTAACATTTCTGTTAAATCTATATACAGACACACACACACACACACACACACACACACACACACACTAGATAAAGAAAGATAGGCAGTAAGATCTAATCATTTTGCAGTTGAAATAGCTAGATGTAACAAGCGTAAGTTCTATGCTAACAGTTGCATTTCTTGTACATGAAACTTTCTTCCAGACTCTTGCTTTCCAGTCAACTTTGATCTTCAAAAACTCAATGTCAATTTGTTATCTTTTTAATTCCTGTTCTTTTTTTATTATTCTTATCCTTAACGTCTGCCTTATATTCTTTCCCATTTAATAACCCTGTGAATGTTAGTGGCTTTGTTGCTTTGCTTAGGGTTAAATTATATATTTCTTATCATTATAAACTTTATTTTTTTGTGAGTACTCATATTGGAGTTGTTACCTCTGTTTAGTAAAATAAAAAATAAAAAAATAAATAAAATAATGAAAATACTAGCAACTGACTGAAACTGATAAATCATATAAAAAAGAAAAAATATGCCTCCAACAGGAATCGATCCTACATCCCTTTTTTACCTCATGGAAAACTATTCTTAAGCTTTAGTAAGTGTCTACCAGTTCAGCCACAGAGTCAACAGAACAAAGTCAAAATTACCTGTTAAAGGCGGCATATTTTTCTTGTTGAGCCTTCTAAGAATCTATATCCACTAGCCATCTATCCTACATATCCTCATAATATGCATTCTTACATTCTACATATCCTCGTAATATGCTCTTCCTGCCACTTTTCCTCTTTATAACACCCTCTACTTTGAGTGGATCTTGGGCAACTTTGAATAGTTTATGTACAATTCTGAGCCAAGCAGACTTGAAAATTAAAAAAATACAATAAAAATTTGACAGACTTTGTCAGTTTAATTTAATAAAACTCATTTTTTTAATTCATTCTACGTAAACGTAAATTTTATAGAAAATTGAGAGCTACTTGCATGAGGCCAACATATTTAAATGTTACATATTTTTTTAAAATCCCAATTGACTTTTTTTATAGCAAAAGAGAGAAAGGGTATAAAATAGCATTTGTAAATATGCAACTACTAAAACAGTAAAATGAAGAAAATACTACTATAAGGATCTGAATTTTTCTCATTATACAGCAAAATCAAAACATCATAGCACAATTTTTGATAGAGCAATACGATTAAATATTTTTAAGTGGAGTATAAAACAATTTGTAGTTCAATTTGAGCCGTGGATTTCAGTAAATTTTAATTAAAACTATAAAATGGATACTAAGTATCTTTCCAAGAAAGATAATCCCAGGCTTATCAACATCTGATTAGAGTCATTTCCCTTTTTCTTAAAAGAAATATAAACAGAAAAGTGTCCTTTTAACTTTTAACCTATCTGAACTCTGTTATAGCAACATATCAGCCATGATAAGCAAAAATAAAACTTATAAGTAATTAATGCTTGCAAATACTTATAGCATAAATTCTGTAAGCAGAAAGGAATATGCCATTCAGCAGAGACTGGCAAAACATCATTTAACTAAGTAATGATTGCAATCACTAAATCAAAATAATGAACCATCACATATCAAAACAAGGGAGGTAAGTCTCATTAATTAACTGTAATAAAACATTAAAATCTATATTTAAATCATTTCACCCCAAGCAAGGCATTTCACTGCCACTATTGCGCAAGGGGTTACATAGGGGGAAAGTGATGAGAAAAAGTGGTTAGGGGGTTACATAGGGGATAGTGATACGAAATGTCAGAGAAGGAGGGTGATAGACGGGTAAGGATACCAAGGATGAGGGTTGCGTGGATGGGAAAAATGTTTGAGAGAATAGATGCAAGTTAGTGTGTTAGGAGGTGTCTATTGACCTTACGTTTAAACTCCTGGCGATTGTAGCTGTTGGGGAAGCAAGTATACTGAAAGGAATTCCACAGGCGGGAAGTTTTTTTTTTTTTTTTTTTTTTTTTTAAAATCATATCACCCCGAGCAAGGCGGTAACGCCACTGATGTGCAGGGGGCTACATAAGAGTGAAAAGATTGAAAAAGAGAAAGCCGGAAACCACATCCTAAACAGGGAACAAGGGATGGGCCTCTACACCTGTACAATAGATGTGGGTGGAGTGTGAACCGGGCGATAGTTTAGTCTATCTACTCCAATTGAAAAAAAGAAAAAGAAAAGTGAAAAGATTGGAAAAGAGAAAGCTGGAAACCACATCCTAAACAGGGAACAAGGGATGAGCCTCTACACCTGTACAATAGATGTGGGTGGAGTGTGAACCGGGCGATAGTTTAGTCTATCTACTCCAATTGAAAAAAAGAAAAAGAAAAGTGAAAAGATTGGAAAAGAGAAAGCTGGAAACCACATCCTAAACAGGGAACAAGGGATGAGCCTCTACACCTGTACAATAGATGTTGCTAATTAATAACATGAAGCAAATGATACAAAAATCAGAACAATTTGCATTAACATAACTTTAAAAATTAATACAAAAATTGATTCTCTTGAATATATATATATTTTTAATGTTTGGAATTTATTTTAATAGAATTATTCATGAAATGGAATTTCTTGGCACTAACAGAATTCAGATAGACATGCCAAACCAAAAAAATAGTTGATATTGCTTATCAAATAACCATATGATTAGCCCTAGCTTACTTGTAGTTAGAATTAAAATCATGGAGCAATATTTTTTAAAATGAGATTATTTTACTGATCTACATGCGATGTTTTAATTTTAAAGCTTTAGTTTCTATGTTTTCAAATCTTATAGATTAAATCATTGCTAGATTATTATTAGACAGAAAGAGGAAAAGAGGGAGAAGAAAGTATAAGATGAGACAGGAAACTATGAAAAGAAATCTAACACCAAGCGAGAAAAGAAGCTGTTGGAGTAGAAATTGAGGTTACATCTTATGTTTCACTGTAAAAGGGTGGGACCTAGTTGCTAATCTAGTATCTCGTGCAAATTCATACCTAGAGGGTATTGTAGAATAAAATATTTAAAAAGTAGAACTTGTTTCCATTTTTTCCATTTTCAGGCATTCACATCCCATGATTATGGATATGGACCAAAGAGAGAAAGTAAGTCTAATATGGAAGCTTTAAAACATTTCATGGTCTTGTGTTGCCACTGCTTACTACTTATGCACAATGTATGTGAGAGAGGTGTGTGTGTGTGTGTGTGTGTGTGTGTGTGTGTGTGTATACCTACATATACTGAGTAATCTATACTTAGGCAAAAATATTTCATCAATATGAGAAATTAAATCTCTAGTGAACAGAAGGAAAGAGAGAGTGATGTGGCCCATTAAATGTGTGTGTGAGTAAACAAGTTTTGTTAAATTTAACCATTAAGTCATGTCTGCTTAATGTTTGTTGTATTTTTTCAGTTTTCAAATAAGTTTTCCTACATCCAAATCAAAATTGTAGATAAAATGTTCAAAGAAGATTCAGCACAGAAAATGAAATCCAGACATTTTATCAATAATCTTGATTTGTATATACCAAAAGTTATTAAAAACCTGAAAAGCAGAGAGACCTTGTCAGTTAATTTTAACAAAGCTTGTTTAAATAAATTTTTGCTCTGGGTGTGTGTGTGTGTGTGTGTGTGTGTGTGTATATATATATATATATATATATATATATATATATTATGGCCTCATTACAATTGAGCCCTTTTGAGTAAAATTTGACAAAAACAGTTACCACTTCTGGGATTTACGCATTGCTCTTTAGCAATGAATTGAGTTTCTTCAGTGACTGACATGTGTATAAATTGCTTATATACAATATGCTAAAAATTTTCTTCTGATTCCATGTGCCTATAGCTTAGGGGTTAGCGACTTCAACTGACATCAAATCGGTTGAGTTTTGATCCTGGCCAGAAGCAAGTGGATGCCTAACCATACTGATGAGCTGTTATACAGCGAAACAGGCTTGTATGTGGATAACGAATATATATATATAAATTTTTCTTTTTTCTGAAGAAAATATATATATATTCTTCAGAATGAGATGAAAGTAAAAGATTTGTTTTTTGGTCTATCCAAGTATTTTTCTTGTTGATAATAGGATATAGAAATCCCAACAAAGTTTTAAAATTTGACAAATGGAAATATTTAATGAAAATAGATTTGATTATGCATTTCACCATTCAAGTCTTCATCATATCCAAAAATGAAAGAATGAAATGTGTCTATGTGTATTTGTGTGTGTGACAAAATAATGAATCTTCATACTTTTTTTCTAAGCTGGTGTTTCTCATGATTAAAGAAAAGGACTGTCTTCTTTTTGTTAAAGTCTTCAATATTTATTCTATATTTTTTCTTTAAAGTTCTTAGTTGAAATTTGTTAATGTATTTTTCCAGCTTTTTTGTATCAAATTAAAAGCAAATATAACATTACATACATGGAAATATATTATGAAACTATGTAGTAAAATGAAAAATACAAAAATAAAATTTGAATAACAAGTTCATAAAGTTGGTTCAAATCAGTAGGTTTGTTAATGTCAGGTAATAATAAAAAGTTACTTTGTGGATAATATATGATCTCGAAAGGTTATTGGAAGGTTTCTTAAGTAGCTTATTTCATATTATTTATATCCAATAACAAAATATTGTTATGTTTACTAAATATTAATAAAAACTTAGACCCGAACTTTGAAAATCTCTTCTTTTTTTTTTTTCTGACAAGCCAAGGTACATGTGAGACTATTTCACATGAGATCAGAGGCTACTGCTTGGCACTTAAATTTATTGTTTCGTTCCTGTCCCTATGGTGAAGACAAGAGAGCTTGATTAATTTTGTCATATACTTGTTTTCTTCTACAATTATTTATTTTAACATCTTAAAGGAAAATACCTATGTAGATGTAAACATTATTGAAAAAATATACCAATTGAAATGGATCACTATATTTTCTTTTCTCAACAAAGAATAAAAACAAACCATCAAAATTTATCTCTTAGTCTATCATTTTCCGAATTGGTGTTCAATTGCAAAATAAAATAAGGAGACTTATCGCAATGCGATCGTTTGGAGTTTACCAAGCTCTTACATCGCGATCCAGTTCGTTAGTGAGTCTGACACCTAATGAGGATCTCAAAGTGAATTAAGTTTGTCTCAAGAGAGGTTTCGGTTCGCTCATGTAACAAGGTCAGTGTCACAATGGATCGATATACGTGTCTAGATAAAAAAAAAAAAAAAAAATTTAAATACCAAATACAAAGTTAGCAAATCCTACCCAATTTTGGATAGGATTTGTTTGCACATCCCTACACACAAGTCTTTTCCATTCTCCACCCACTACATAGCCCTTGCTTTGGCCTTTTCTTTTCTTTTGAAAACAGATTGAAGTTGTTAACGTATTTTCAGAAGTCCTGTGAAAGCAACAACATTGATATCCTTTCTTGTAATGACTGAATATGATACGCAAGTCATTTTTGAGAAAATAACATTATGCAAAAAAAAACAAAAAAAACTGATTTACAGTTTTTATTTTTTTATAATTCGCATGATTCAAATGTGCTACACTTAAGCTAAAGTTCAGTTATTATTCACTTATTATAAATGCCTATTTTTTTTCTAATAAAAGTTACCAATTTTTAAATATTTTTTTTTCTAGTGAATAAATTGTAAATGATTGCAAAAAATGAAATGAAGTCAGTCATATGACAAAGAAAACCTAGACATATTCCCTTTCATATGGATTAGCGTTCTTCATTTAGTTAAGTCGTATATAAAGTAAAAGTTTCTATACAATCTGAAGCAAAATAAAACAATTCAGAAATTTCAATACATTGTGTAAAAAATTAATAATAAAAATTCATAAATTTCGCTTTGCCGGGCTTCGCGATGTGACGTCACTGCGGAAGCTGGTTAAATCGACCAATCAAATCGAGGTAGAAAAATTGTCTTTCATGCGAAATGCGATCGCACCGACCCAGTTACAACTATTCCTTCCCTCACCCCAAAAAGAAGCTTTCAACATACACGTAAACAACAAAGGAATAATTTTTAAAAAATAAATAAAGTAAAAATTCTTTGTTTTTTTTACCTAAATTAAACGTCGGTAAATCAAATTGGCTTTCTTTCCGGTTATTCCAGAAATGCAAGCTGCAAACACGATGATCTCGGCTAATGTGCCTGACTTGTTCGTAATTATTAGGGTCATAGCCTGCTCGTCGAATCCATTCGTTTCTCAGGCGGACATTTTTCCATGGAAGACGGTAGAAGCTGATCGGCCCCCCTTTCTTCTGAATAGAACGACAGCCTTTCACTATACAGTTGGCCGGCATTTTTTATACAACATCCGATAGTGGGAAGAGGCTAGCGTACTTCAGTAGACTACAAGGAGGACAATAGGGTTCACGCAATTATTTTTTTAGCTTATTAACACTGGGTAGCGCTAACAACAATATCAGTCGTTAAAAAATTAATGCAAACCACCGACTTCTACCGTCTACCTACTTCTCATTGGACCGTTACTATTAGAAAATTCAATCAGTTTATGAACTCGGTAGAAGTCGGTTGGGTCTCATGAATATTCGGTAGAATCCGTTTTTTTTTTCTTTTTTTTTTTTTCTTGACTGTTCCTATTCCATATTTTTTATTATCCTACATTTTCAAATTATCTTCGTATCTTTTTAGCCCCAACAAGTAGTGAAAAAAAAAATTTAAAAAGAAAATCTCATAACGGAAATGATTTTGTTTATTGCATAAAGTTCACCGCCTATTTTTTCGAGAGTCTAAAAGTCGCCTTGATAACAATAACATTTTTGCTTATGTTTTAGAATATTTTAAATGATATAAAAAAAAAGAATATAAAAAATAATCATTTTCAATTTAAATTAAAGTAAATTAAATTAACTAAAAAAACAAAAATAAAAATGTATTATTATTTTTTCAAATGTGATGACAACTTCTTAAACAATGACAACAAACTGGAAAATTTGAATTTTACCCTCCACATTTTTATGTCATTATTTTTTCTAATAAATAAAAAAAAATGCACAACTCACATGTTTTAAATAAAACTCAAATTATATACATTAACTTACTCAGAGGTTGGTCTGTCGACTGAGTGCACTTTTTATTGTGGCAAAATAAGTAAACAAAAACAACAACGCATCCCCATTAAACGAAGAAAGTTTGCCTCGCAACGTTACAAAAATGACGAATGCCTACTTTGTCTTTAGTAAGTTCGATCTACACTGGGTGCACATTACTTGTGTAGCAGACTAAGTTAAATTGCCAGTACCAAGTCACTCTTTTTAGCAAAGTAAGTTCCTTGAGTACTGAGTTCGATCCTCATCATTGTGTAGCTTTTTAATTTAAAAACAAAAGATTGTAGTTACGAGGACTGAGGAGTAATGAAATGAACGTATCATTGCTGTGTGAAATAAAAAAAAGAAAAGAAATATAATTACGGGTAGGAAAGTGAATGTGACCTGTGCCGGTGATAAAGACTTTTTTTTTTTTTTGACAAAATACATCACATTCAATTGCCAACTAATTTGTTGAGATTGTTATGTTGTGGGTGGTATATTGGCCCACAAACAGATTTTAAATGACAAAAGACAAATCGAAAACTAGAGTAAAAAAATATATATTGCCAAAATTATTTTTGTTAAAAAATAATACAAAAATAAAAATAATAATTGTACAGTGCACTAGGCAAAAGATAACTGTAAGCAAATGTAGAAAGTGAGAATAACATTGTCAAAGACAGTTTATTGTATATTGTTGCTGCTAGTGAGGGCAGCTGTTCCCCAGGCCCGAGCACCTTGTAGTATTTATTTTTCTAGGCTGCACCTCTATCCACAGATAGAGGCCACAACCGAGTTGTTTTCTGCCTGAAAACAGATTCTCAACTGAGAGATGATATTATCCCTTGACAGGGCTGCGGAACACTAGCATTTACGTGTAACTCCTGACTAAGATGGAATGCGACACAAGGTCAGGATTAATACGTGGAACCCAAGCACAGACACTTGGGCAAGTTCCCACATACACAAGATCAGGCACTAAGCCTGTCTATTCTTCTCAGCTGAGTCTCTGTCCATAGAAAGAGCCTTGACTGAGTCAAAATCTGCCTGAAGACAGAGCTCCTCTGTCAAGTCCTGGTCTGTAGACTCTTAGACTGAGCCCAAAACTGAGACATTCTCTGCCTGAAGACAGAGACACAACCATGACGTGCAACAGCAGGGCTGCGGATTGCTTGGTCATGTTGCTTTTGAGGCCTTTTTATATCCAGAATCAGTCTTACAACAATGCTGGTTAAATTTTTTCTTCCAGTTGTTTTTAAAAAAAATGTGGAAGTGCTGACAGGATAGGACAAAATTACCATTATTTTTATCACCAATAAGATGTAACTTTGAAAAATTTTCTTTCAATATGTATACTAGGGCCTCTGAGAGCAGCAGTGAGCTGTAGGGGTGATAATGACTAAAGCCCCCATCAGTATCCATGCATCATTTTTTCTTTTTAATTTATTAACTTACACTTTCATACAATATGTCAAAAGTAGTTATATTATTTAAGAATAAGATGCTTCAATATGAGTCCTAGCCTGGGGTAGGGGTGATTATGATGTCGAATTCCAAAATATTATCACCATAGCAGAGTACATAAAAAGAAATTGCATGATACCATATCCTGTCTGGAAATTTGGTATTTTCATACACCTGTATGGTGGGGGGCTATTTTAGTAAAACACTACCCATACTTTTAATTGGTTTTATTTTCATATCCAGTATCTGTGTAATGGTGAGGAGCCATGCAATTTAACTAGTGGATAAAAAAATGTTACTATTTTCTGACTGTATCTACTAATGCAAATACAGGTTTGCATATGGCTGGGGTCAGAACAATTAATGAAATTACTTCATTGTGGCCCCCACTGTATGATGCCCATTATGGTGTCACCTTTCCTTACACTCAGTTTTGCCTTCCACAAGAAAACCCTTGCATTTATTTTGATTGTTTATATTGAAATTGTTTCCTTTATTTTGATTGACAAACAACAAGAATTAAAAACATGAAAAATTTGGGTCTTTTAATATACATGAACCAAATACTTTCAAAATTTTAAGACATTAGTGTACTAAATTCCATGGATTTTGCTACCTGCTAGGCTCAGGAATCAACTCAACTAATGTCACCTAATAATAGTATATAGATTTTTTTTAAATTTTATTATTATATTCATTTATTATTATTAGTAGTAGTAGTATATTCATTTATTATACTTTATAATAATAATAATTTATTATTATTTTATATGTGTTTTTATATATTTAATTATTATTATTATGGGTATGAACAGGCTCAAGGCTACTTGTTTCAGCTACTTTCTTTTGGTAGGCTTGTATATTAATGCAGATTCTTGTGGAAAAAATGAATTAATTAGTAATCACGGATTTTTAGTTGAATTTTGTTTGACAGAATGTTTTGACCATTCTTCGAAGCAATTTTTTTTTTTTTCCCATGATCAATCTCAAGCATGGAGCATAAGGTGGTGCCAGAAGTTCAGGGCAGAGGTCATTATGGCAGACTGCCACAAGAACACAAGAAGAAGACATAATATGTTGGGATGGGGAAATGATATGTGTGTGTGCCTCCAAACTAGGATTCAACAATTTTCTGAAGCACTGTTTAGACCTTAGGGAAGCCAAAATGTGGTGAAAAAAAAAATATGCCAAGATAAAACTACATACAATGGATAATTTTTTACTTTCCCTATCACTATCCATCATCTTTACCGTTACTCTCCACTTAATTTTCATACTTTTCTAACAATCTAAATATTCTTGTAATCAGATGTTAAATCCTACAGTTTCTCATTTATCTAAATATCAGCATTCAATCTGCAATCAACACTGCACTAAAATAAAAACAAAGGATTGTCTGAGATCATCGATTAATGCAATTAATAATTGCATTAATCCTTGCCTTTCCTTTTATTACAAATTAGGTATTTATTAAGTAAAGTGGTCCCATGATGGATATGCTAACATTATAGTTTAATTGATGAGAAGTCATGGAAAAGTTATTCCATGATGGTGTCTCTCTCACATGTAAAAATCTTACTATGTGACAGTAGCTTTTAGCAGAATCAAACTTTGTCACTGAAAGATTTCTTTAAAACAGTGTATATTGAGGGCTCTGAAATCTAACTACTGAAGAGATATTGGGTTTGTTGCAGTCACAACAACTAAATAAAAAAAATAATTCTTAACAAAAATAATAATAAATAAAAATAATAAATAAAAAAATATTTTTAATAAAAATAATAATTTTGACATTTTATGAGAAAAAATAATTAAAATGTTCAAATTGTGTAAAAAAGTAGAAATAGAAGCTATTTTAATACAAAAGATATTAAAATTGTATGAAAAAACTAAGAAAATATTGGAATGGGTCAAAATTAATATAGAAATTGTTTTTAATAAAAGCAAATAATATTACAATGTATGAAAAATTAATTTAGAAACCATCAAAATAAAGCAAGACAGTTATATATATATATATATATATATATATATATATATATATTTTTTTTTTTTTTTGTTTTTCTTTAATCTGAAGTGGAAGAGTAGGAAGGTAAATGCCAAGAACCTGATCCTAATCAATATTAAAAAATTTTTAACATTAAAAAGTGATGCAGGCAGAGAGCTCAATGTATTAAGAATACAGAGCCAATATAAATTAGAGAAAATTTGAAAAAAAAAAATTGAAAATTTTATATATATATATATATATATATATATATGTGTGTGTGTGTGTGTGAATAGAATAAGTAAAGAACAAGTAGGAAAAATAGTGTCTTTAATCTAACATGTTTCACTTTTAAAAGGCTTATTCAGAAATTTTTTAAAAACCTTTAATAAATCTCTAAAGAAGCTTGTTAAAAGTGAAACATGTTAGATTAAAGACACTATTTTCATACTTGTTCTTTACATATTCTATTCATCTTATCGGATTCTGATCCATATATTCAACTCATTATATATATGTATATGGGTGTGTGCTGAGTTGTGATAGTTTTTAGTACCAAGATTGTTGCCTTTTCAGTGGTTTTACTAATAAAAGGCACTTTGGCAAGTAGGTTTTTTACCACAAAGTACTCAATATTGGAGCAAAGATAGAGCAAAAAAAAAAAAAAAAATAGCCCCAATGAGTGAAGACATCATAACAGTGTCTTCACAAAACTTTGAAGTTGACATGAACTTGCTCAGTTAAAGTGACAAATTCTTTGCACTAAAACTATATATATATATATATATATATATACATATACATACACACACACACACAAACGAACATACTATGAAAATTTATGTGTAAAGATTTGAAAGAAAAAAAGCAGTTCCAAATTGTTGTTATAAAAATGCAGCCATCAGAATAGGCTTATCTTTGATGGTGTCAAAAACCAGATTAAATTGAAAACTAGTGTGGTTTGATGGGAAGAAAGAATTGACTGTACCATGTGCATAAAGTCAGTTGCTGCTGCTACTAAAAAGATTCAATCACCCAGGCAAGAACATTTTGACTTAGGATGATAAAGGTTACTACTACTATTACTGTCGAAAAAGAACCTTGTGAACTTGATATACAAATGTTTTTTTCTAAATGTATGAGTTTTATATTATATATGAGTGATTTTCATAGATCACTGAGTTTATGAAACTTGAATTTCTTTTATAAATCTGTGAGAGTTTATCTCAAATTTGAGAGTAACTGTTTTTGAGACAGGTCAACCTTTGAAACTCCTCCGCAGCCTCTCTTTCTTTCTCTTTTTACTTTACTTGCAAAGCATTTTCTAATTGCTTATTTAATCATTGATTTATAATAAGATAACTGAATTTTATAGGAGTGCTGAAATGTTTCCTGTCCAAAAATCAGAGTTTCATACTTAAGAAACAATGTGCAAAGTGATACATAGAATAGCATCTATGTTTTGTGAGTCTCATTCATTCTACTTGCTCTGATGACCTTTCCTCTTTGGAACCTGGATTTTATGAATTTAAGTACAGTATTAGATTGGCAACTAGGTCCCATCATTTTACAGTTGAAATGTTTAAATGTAACTGTAAGTTCTATGCTAATAGTTTCTCCTCTAGCATTTCTCACTTATGGAACTCTCTTCTAGATTCTTGCTTTTCAGTCAACAATGATCTTCAAAAATTTAAATGCAATGCCAATCATTATCATCTTAATTCTTGTTCTTTTATTGTTCACTCTCCTTAATGATGTTTTTCTTTTCTTCATATGATCTCAGACTGAGTAACCTCTTGTGTAGATACCTCCACTCATTTTCGGTACCTAATTTTTAAATTGAATTTTTTAAAATAAAAAAGTTTTCTTGAAACTTTCTTGTTAGCTTTAATTGAAAGCTAAATGATTAAATTTACTATTTAAGCAAAATACTTAGGTAAATTTCAAATTGAAATTAGATTGATTGAAATTTAAAATTTTGAGATTTAAAAAAAATTACACTATTTACATTATTCGGACTATTGTGCTTGTCTTAGCTGCCATTTGTATGACGTGTTGATTGTTGCATGCGCCGGCCTTCTTCAGGTGCTAAGAATTTCAAAATGAACCCTTTATTACAATCACTGGGGTATATCATTCTCGTTCCTTGTACGAAGCCTCTTTTGTTAGTCATGAGTTTCCTCCCTCTAACCTGACTCTGTTCACCACTGCTGTAGCCTGATATTTAACTCACAACTCTTTGGGTCAAGTCACTGGAACTAACATCTATATCCACTGGGCCATGTGTCCTTAAGAACAAGACCAAGTGAATTTTTAGGGACTTATAAACCATTTTTTTATTAGAGTTCATATTGCAATTTTTTTGATGTTAATGGTTTTCTTTAGTATTTTTTAACAGAGCTCATATTGCAATATTTGACAGTAATGATTTTCTCTGGCATTCCATATTACTGGTTCCAATATTGTATTTGTCTCTATGCTTGGTTGGCTTAGGAGATTTTGTAACCTAGTATATATGCTGATTCCTTAAGCTTATGCAGCTTCCAGTGGTATTCAGTTCTCTATCTATTATTTCAACTTCATCGCATGGGGGGGGAGTGATCCCCTTTCTTCCTCTATATGTGGTCAGGTATGTCTGATTTTTCTATCTCTCCTCGTGTTATGTTGCAATGTTCTTGTAGTCTTTCCTTAAGAGAACAGCCTGTTTCTCCTTTATATTTCTTTCCATAGCTACATGGAATGGCATGCACACAGTCCTTAATCATGTCCTTTGTTGGGGGTCTTACTCAGGCAAGGTACCTGCAACATGTAGAACCACTTCTGAAGATTGTCCTGATGTTATATGGACCACAGATCCTTTGCATTTTTTCTGATAACCCTTTTACATAGGGTAGAGAGACCAAGGCTGTTTTCTAAGAGTTGTTATCCTAATGCACCCTCCATTCCATATTTTTTGAAGTTGTTGTCATGTATCCTGGATAATTGTTACATCGTAAGGAACTGCTTATACAGACCATTTCCTGTTCGTATGCCTCTGGGTCACCACTTATGAGTTTTGCTCAATGTTGCAGGCAGTGGATGATCCCTTTTTATACACTGTATTGGTGGTGGGATTTTAAGTTTAGGTATTGTCTGGTGAGTGCTGGCTTGCGGTATACAGATATCTTGAACCCCCCACCTCTGTTTGAGTTATTAGCACATCCAGGAATGCCAGTTGTCACTCTCATTTTCCATAGTAAACTGTATTGATAGTCTTATTGAGTTCACATGGTCCAGTAGTGTCTGGACCTTCTCTTGGTGTTGCCAGAGTATGAAGGTGTCATCAACATATCTCAGCCATAGAGTTGGCTTTATAGCTGTGGATTCTAATGCCATCACTTCAAAGTATTTTATGTATAGCTCAAGCTATAGCACTAGATATCTCCAAAGCATTTGACAGGGTCTGGCATGCTGGCCTTCTACACAAGCTACATGGCTATGGTATAATCGGACGATTGTTTGACCTAATCCAGTCTTTCCTTTCAAATTGTGTAATGAAGATAGTATTGAATGGGCATGTTTCCAGATACTATCATACAAATGTAGGTGTCCCTCAAGGCTCTATTCTAGGTACTACGGTTTTTCTGATGTAATCAGATCCCAAATAGGGATTTATGTTGACGACACAAGAATTTACTCCCGCCTCGATAAGAAATCAGCCAAGGCTGACAAAGCAAACTTTGCTGCTGATCTTGTGGTGGATTCGGGTAAGAAATAGCTCATAAATTTTAACACTTTCAAAACGAAGCTGCCATCCTTTAACCACCATAGACAACCGCTTCTATTCCCCATTAGAATGAATCAGGCTAGTCTCCCTGAAAGCAAAACACTGCACTTCCTAGGCCTAAATGTATCAGCTGACCTCAAGGAAAATGACTACATTGAATCCATAGCTAAATCTGCTACTCAAAATGTTGTTTCCCTTTGTAGGGCCAGGAAGTTTTTGTCATCTAAATCCATTTTGCACCTATATAAATCTAGTATTCACCCATGCATTGAATACTGCTGTCACATCTGGTCGGGTGCCCCTGCTATTTATCTCAGACTAAATCCAACAAAGAATCTATATTGTAATTGATCTTGACCTGGCATTCAACTCCAGTCACTTTCTCACCGACTTAATGTGGCTTTTTTTCTGTCTCTTCTACAAATACTTTCACGCTTCGATGAACTTAGCTTCCTGGTGCCCCCTCTGCATGAATTTAGTCAAGCTACTAGACTAGCCACTAAGTCTCACCCTTTTACAGTGAAACCAATCAGATGTAACCACAATTTCTACTCTATCAGCTTCTTTGCTCACACTTCACTGAAAGCTACAATCTCCAAGAATTTAAATGCAAAGTCAAATGCCATCTCATATCCCCTTGATTCACATCCTTTCCCTTACAACCCTTATATCATGTTCTTCTTCCTTTCCACTCTACTCTCATACAGCCCTCTTCATATCTATATTCTCATCCTTTTCTTAACCATTCACTAACTCCCCGTAACTTGTTCCTCTTTCTCATCACTCACCTCTTATCTAACTCCCTGCACACCAGTGGCAGTTCTGCCTTGCTTGGGGTGAAACGATTAGAAAAAAAAATGTTAGCCAGTGATGGTGATAAGGGTGAGCCCATTGCTAAGCCTTCATCCTGCTGATATATGTCTGATCCCAATCCGAAGTGTGTTGTTTGTGTGCAGAAAGACAGCATCTCCATTAGGTCATCTAGTGGAATATTGGTACGTTCTCCAAAAGATGAGTCCAAAGCCAGTCTGTCTCTGACTACCGATAGTGCCTCCACCATGGATACCATAGTGAACAGACTCACTACATCCAGACTCACCATCTGATTGCATTGGATGGGAGCATCTTTTGATAAGTTCCACAAAATAGGCAGAGTTTTAAACATATGATGGCAACTTTCCTATATCTACAAGGAAGCTACTCAGAGGGTGGCACACCAAGCCTAGGCTGCTAACAATCAGCCTGAACAGAATACCGTCTTTATGAATCTTAGGTAGACCATATATGTGAGGTAGCTTGTTGTAACATTGAGACAACTGCCTGTATGTCCTAGGCTGGAAGTGATCCTTGTTCTTGATTAGGATCTGTGATAGCTGTTGTTCCGTTTTCATTGTGGGGTCTTTTTTATCTTGCTATAGCTACCACTTCTAATAAGGTCTTCCAGTTTCTTGGCATATTGAGTTTTGTCCATCACTACAGTTGCATTGCCTTTGTCAACTGGTAGTATGATGATGTTCTCATTCCTCCCTAGGGTCCTGATTGCCAGCCCCTCATCTTCATGATGTTTGGTTTAGGTGGCTTGGCTTTCTCCAATGTCTGTCTCACTTTCCATAATTAGCTCATCTGCCTGAGTCTGAGGGATGTTCAAGGCTATTTCCTTGATACAGGCAATGATGTCTAAGTATGGTATCCGCCTGATGGTTGTTGTGAAGTTGAGACCCTTGTTCAGCACTGACTCTTCAGAGGCACTCAGCTGATGTTGACAACTGCCTTCACAGATGGACTGCACATGTCCCCCTTCAGATTTTTTAATCTATTTAGTTTCCGTACTTGGTGGACCTTGACTGCAATGAATTCTTGCCTAAAGGATTTGTTCAACTCGTGCCAGATCCTTTTTTGGTCTTCTTCATCAGTGATCCTACTGAGAAATGCCTTGGGCCTCTGGGAGATATCGGAATGTGATTTTTCTTTCATCCATCAGTTGTACTTGATATGTTCTCGGACCAAGGCGCATCCTGCTTTTTCTGCGACCAGATGGGCTCTCTTTGAATTGATGGCAAGTATTGATGACAAACTTGCAGGGATGAGTTGTAGTTCCCTGCATCAGTGTAGGAATGTCAAGTGATTTGATATTCATGCCATTTTTAAAAGATCAACACATTTGTAAACAAAGGTTAATTCTTGGTTTTAAAAATCTTGTAAAAATTATTTTGGAAAATTAGAAAATTTAAAGTTAAATTGATTTACAAAAGTATTACTTGTTTATAGCATGAAATTTATAATAAAAGTATTTCTTATCACAGAGCTATGATCCTTCTGACCTTTGAAGTGTGTGATAACAGTCAGATGATGTGGTAAATGATTGATGATAGCTAAGTATGGTTGACCAAAATTGACATAATTGTTCAAATTTTTTTCCTGTAAGGGAAACAAACCATGAAATATCTGACCTTTTAATGTAACACAGAAAATAAACTTCATATACAAAAAAAAATAATTTCAAACTTATTTTTAAAATCTTTTGGCTCAATGATTTGTATTAAACTTTTTAATTTTAGATTAGTAAATATAGTCTTCACTTAAAAACGTAACCACCGCAAGGCTTTGAAGAATATTAAAAGTATATTTTAAACTTTATAAAATATTATAATTAAAAGGAAATGAAAACAATCCTTGTAAAAATTCATTATTCATTGAAAAATTTTTCTTTGAACTATAATGTCTATATATATATATATATATATATATATATATATATTATGCTTACATATAAAAGCAATTAAAAGCTTAACTAATTAAATAATGTCATAGTTTTATTGCATTTTTTTATTTTAATATTCAGAGCTGATTTTCAGAAAAACGGCCAACTGAATAAAAAAAAAAATGAAATGATTTACATTCACAAAGGAGTCCTACGTTTAGCTAATAAAATGAATTTTCGATACAAAAAATTAATTTCTTGAAATTTCATGAAATTACGAGGAGAGGGATGTAAAAGATGTGTATATATATATATATATATATATATATATATATATATATATATACACACACCAAGATTTTATAAAAATAATGACTGCCAAAATAATTTAATCCATTTGTGAATAAGTCCTAAAAGTTCCATTAAAATCAGACAATTATTTGATTTTTGCAAGAATTTCCAAATTAATGTGTTTTTCACAGGAAATATTATTGCGTAATATTACATTATCCATAAACTCTGGTAACAATTTGGTTACCCGCAGACAAAAATTTGAACGGGTTAGAAAGTATTAAATTTTTTTTTTTTTTTAAATAATTTAAAATTATTTGATCTTTCCTAACAAACATTTTATTTTTGATGGAAAATCTTTCTTAGTAAATTTGGTGCCTTTTTTCTTCATCCTATGCTGTTTTTTTGTTTTCAGCGAATTATTGGATGTACCTACTCTTGCATCTTAGTGGCTTTATTGCCTTGCTTAGTTTGTATAGATTAAGACAAATATACATTATCCTAGTGAAATCATATTGTGGGGCGATGCACCATTTTTTTTTTTTTTTTTTTCTAGAATGAGACTTACATTTCATTTTCAATGTTTCGTAGGAGGGAATAGTTATCTGATTTATTTTGAAAAAGAAAAATAATGAATTTAGACAAGTAAATACGGCTCAGCTCAATATTGTTTTATTGAGGCCAAGAAACTGACAATGTTCTATTAAGGTGTCAATTTCAGCAAAATGAGGGAAGAAGAAGAACCCCACCCCACCACACCACACCCACACACGGCGTCTGGAATGTATGCATGTTCGGGCTTTGCTTAAATTATATTACGACAATCATTTAAACATTTCATTCATTTTCGATTACTAAATTTGTGGTTCTCCCGGGTTTGTAATAATCGTATCTCTTCCTTAGTTATTTTTTGAATCCCACACCTACCCCACTCATTTAGTTTGAAATTTTCTACTTCAGAAAACAAAATTAAATTCTAAGGAAATGATCATTTCGAATTGCGAAACTGATACACTATCTTTATTCAAATTATAATCCATACACTAAAAAAATAATTCTAAGTATTAAAACGAAAATAATATTCTAGCCGTGTAACATGCCAACTTTCCATTTTAAAATAATTTAAAATATATAGTTGAGAAACGAAACCTTTGGCGGCCTTGAAGAATGTGACTTGCGACATTTATTCATGCCTTTTTTTAGCAGCCATTTAATAGCCAGATACAATAACACCTAACGATGATACACGAAGAAAAGAAAAACAAAGGAGATTGAGAGATTAATAAGGAACAAACGACCGAGATTGAGAGATTAAAAAAAGATTGTTTTTCTTTTTACGACTTATGAATTTTTTTTTTTGTGTTTGATAATTAAAGCTAAAATTTATTTAGTACTGTAAGAATTTTTTTTTTCATTTAGGAGAGGGGTGTGAATATGGCATTAACAACTTTTTATATTTTTTTAAGAATAAATGATTTTCTTTAGGTTTCAGTGCTTTGCTCGCAAATTCTCCAACATTTTCGACTTCCCACCTAGAACTGAGGCTCAACTGAGTGACGTATATATAACCCCTCCCTGGTCTCTAACTTAATTTCTAAGCTTGATCCTAGACTAAAACAGGCGAAGGTGACGGAATTTCATCGTCGTCCGAAAGAAATGTGCTCCTGAACTCTCTCTTGTCTTCTGTAAACTGAACAACTATTGACACGCTGCTTGTTGGAAGTCCTCCACTGTATCTTGTTCTTTCTTTTCGCTCTCCTCTCATGTAACACCTTGCGCACCAGTGGCAGTACTGCCTTGCTTTGGGGTGAAACGATTAAAAATGTTCTAATATTTAATCCTCTTTCTGATTCTAAGTATAAGCGTCCCTTTTGTTTTCATTTTCTTTAAGACTTCCTAGTTGCTGATGTGCTTCGCCTAATATTGGCATCATTCTATAGAACCACATTTCTGTTGCCTCCTAGAGGCAACATGCAACTGAAGTGGCGGGGAGAGTCATCAAAGTTGAGTCAAATTCCTCTCCTTTTGATTACATGGATTCCTATTAAACATTCAATTAAGTGTACTCGAGCCTCCATTTTGCTCAATGCAATACGTTTCCTTCGGGAGAGGACTAGTGTTAGTCCAAACGAGGAAATGTCTAGATAGGTAGTCATCTGTATACGTGTGACTATCGCTTTGAACTCGGCCTTACGTCACATTTTATTCGGGTGAGATTGACATTTAGATGTGTTTTTTTAATTTTTTTAACAAAAGCTGTAGCAACGTGTCAACTGCAATGTTTCCAGCGAATTTTTTTCTTAATTCTTGAAATTGGGAGTTCCGTGTTGCCATTTTGTTTTAAATCTTTAATCTGGCAACACTTGGCAGTATTGCTTCATTTTCCTCAAAAACTGTAAACATTTAGCAGAGATTTTATTTGTATATTTATTTTAATATTTGAAACCTCTGGTTAAATGAGATTTTATTTGTATATTTATTTTAATATTTGAAACCTCTGGTTAAATGAGATTTTATTTGTATATTTATTTTAATATTTGAAACCTCTGGTTAAATGAGATTTTATTTGTATATTTATTTTAATATTTGAAACCTCTGGTTAAATGAGATTTTATTTGTATATTTATTTTAATATTTGAAACCTCTGGTTAAATGAGATTTTATTTGTATATTTATTTTAATATTTGAAACCTCTGGTTAAATGAGATTTTATTTGTATATTTATTTTAATATTTGAAACCTCTGGTTAAATGAGATTTTATTTGTATATTTATTTTAATATTTGAAACCTCTGGTTAAATGAGATTTTATTTGTATATTTATTTTAATATTTGAAACCTCTGGTTAAATGAGATTTTATTTGTATATTTATTTTAATATTTGAAACCTCTGGTTAAATGAGATTTTATTTGTATATTTATTTTAATATTTGAAACCTCTGGTTAAATGAGATTTTATTTGTATATTTATTTTAATATTTGAAACCTCTGGTTAAATGAGATTTTATTTGTATATTTATTTTAATATTTGAAACCTCTGGTTAAATGAGATTTTATTTGTATATTTATTTTAATATTTGAAACCTCTGGTTAAATGAGATTTTATTTGTATATTTATTTTAATATTTGAAACCTCTGGTTAAATGAGATTTTATTTGTATATTTATTTTAATATTTGAAACCTCTGGTTAAATGAGATTTTATTTGTATATTTATTTTAATATTTGAAACCTCTGGTTAAATGAGATTTTATTTGTATATTTATTTTAATATTTGAAACCTCTGGTTAAATGAGATTTTATTTGTATATTTATTTTAATATTTGAAACCTCTGGTTAAATGAGATTTTATTTGTATATTTATTTTAATATTTGAAACCTCTGGTTAAATGAGATTTTATTTGTATATTTATTTTAATATTTGAAACCTCTGGTTAAATGAGATTTTATTTGTATATTTATTTTAATATTTGAAACCTCTGGTTAAATGAGATTTTGTTGTATATTTATTTTAATATTTGAAACCTCTGGTTAAATGAGATTTTGTTGAGTCGCTGTTATTTTTGTTTTCACTTACATCACAATAATGATAACGATTGATGTAACTGGCTTGCTACCCACTGTACTATGGTGAGTAACAACATCCCCTCTCCCCAAGGGGAGAATTTACTAAACTTAGCTAAAGTCACAGCTGTGAAACACACAATGAGGACGGAATGAATGGTAATAGCCTGCCGATATAACTCACGAATTGCCAATGAAACATTCTTTTGTAGCGGTTTCCACGAAATTCTTCAATCGCTTTGTGAGGAATTTGCGAAATCTCAATATTCGATGGAATTATCCTAAGACATTAAAGTCACAACTTCAGGAAGGTTAGGACGCGTTTGATGCAAAGATTCATATACAGTGAATATTTAATTCAAAACCTCTTTAATACAGAAATGTATATGTGCGGTTTTCTCACTACCTAGCGCCGTGTTAAAAAATGCATTTCTTCGATATTTTAAACTTTTGTTTCAAATCAGATTAATTAAACTTTAAATCAGCTAATATTCCTCAAATAAAGTTTTAGAAAAGTTTATTTTTGAAAGATATTTTAATAAAGAGAATTACATTGCTATGACAGAAACCTAAAGTAAAAATGGCGCTCAAATCAGAAAACAATAACGTTCGCTGATTTCAAAACGAAAACCCCTTCCATTAAGTTTAAATTAGTTTTTAAATACAGCTTAGTATTTTGCTTATTGAAAATATGAAATTCAATGTATTAGCTTGAAATTAAAACTAAAATAAAAGATTCAAGAATGATCATTATGTGTGTGAGAAATTTCAACTGATTTCTTTTTCTTATTCTAAGCAAAAAGTGCCCTTTTTGTTTCTGTTTTCCTTAAAACTTCTTAGTTGCTTACATTCTCAAGAAGGTAAATTTTAAAAAAAATTACCTGCCATACTAAACACAAAATTGTGCGTAAATTTGAATTGGGCATTGTTATACCCAGCCAAGACGAAGCAATGTCTACGACCACAAATTTCCGCTTTCCGAAAGAAAAAAGGTCTAAAACCAAAGTAACAGACGCTACTTCGAAAGTGATGCAAGATCAATAAATTATTGTTCAGATGGATTTGTTATTGCTGATTTGGATAAGGAAAAACAAATAAAGAATCTATTTCTCAAGCATTTAATTTAAAAATTTAAGACAATTTATGAAAAGTAATGCTACATCAACTTCTGTCTCCGGGTATACACCTCGTAGCTCATACAGAGGCAGAAAAAGAATAAGCTAGATTTCGATAACCTTTTTGGGGAAGAAGAGTACTTGCAGTACAGTAGGTACTTTCACTCATTTTCGATGCCTAAGTTTCAAACTGAATTTTTAAAAAAAAACCTGTTGTTAACGACCGTTTTTATATGCACGGACGATTTGCTAATGGTTATTAACCCTCAGTGAGCGACCACCTCCAGAACGCGACCAACAACGAACATAACGAATGAAAATCACTGATCAAGCGACCACTTAAAAAAATTATATTTTGGTAGTACACTGCGAACTTCTAAATTAGGAGAAACTAAATGAGTAATCTATTTCATTTTGCTTTGATCTAAGCCAGGAACACTTCCCCATTGTTTTGTTATTGTAGTGTTGTATCAAACTTATTTCTTGTTGAAATAAAATTACTTGAGTTCACCTCACGGTCCAAAATCGGCTGTTTTGTACCTGTATTTCATTTGACATATTCAAGGGATTTATAGCAGTCTCTGTACTGACTTGGAAAAATTCAGGGATGGGAAAACTCACAACTATGTCTCTATCTCTTTCGTTCCTTTATTTTTACTCTATTACTCTATATTACTCTATTTCTATCTGGGTATATCTATCTGTTTCTCTACCCCCACCCACGATCGCTGTCAGTTTTTTGTATGTTTTGTTTTGTTTATTTTTTCCATGTATTATCGCAAATTCTCTTTTGCTATCACTCACTTCAAAGAAAAAACTGAAACGTCGCAAATTTTCCCAACCTACATATTTTATAAGAAATAGCTAGCAGTAGTACAGACACGAAAAGGAAAGCAAGAACTGACTTTTCTTAAAGTCCACTTAATAAATATTTTTTGTGAATAAAAATTTTACTTTCTTATTAACCGTTGTAAATTCGTTTTTAACATTTTAAAATGAATTATGCTGAATAAATTTCTTAGTTAGGCCATCTTCTTATGTTCATATTTATTACCAGATTACATGGTAAAATTCTAATATGTACATTCTGGTTAGTAGAATATACGTTCTTGGCGTAAATAGATCATGACTATAAGCCTTTAGTGAACGACCACACGCCGTATGCGACCAGATAGGAATGGTCGCATACGACAGGTTCCACTGTAATTTCATAAACAATTTCATAAACAAACCCTAAAAGTTTTATTAAAATCTGACAATTATTTGATTTTTGCACGAATTGCCAAATTAATGTGTTTGTCAAAAAAAAAAAAAAAACTGTTACATAACATTACATTATCCATAATAAACTCTGGTAACAATTTGGTTAGCCACTGACGAAAAACAATATTTTTACCAAAATTTCGAACGGATTAAAAATAATTAAATTTTTTTTAAATAATTAAAAATACTTTGATATTTCTTTTTAATAATAACAAACTTTTTAAGGGAAAAAATTTAGTTTTTATTAAGTTTGGTGCCTTTTTTTCTTTTTTTTTTTTTGGTGGGGGAGGTACTTAGTTTAACGTTTTAACTATTGGTGCAAATATATATATATATATATATATATATATATATATATATATATATATATATATATTTAATTATGCGTATCTCTCTTTCCGTAAAAAATATTTTGAATTGTTTGAACAGTGGAAATGATAAGATGAGGTTACTTTTAAAAAATACTAATTTGTGTTTAAACAAAACCAATGTATATATTCGATCTTGTGTTTTTTTTTCTTTCTTAATTTTCTTCACATTTATTTTATCGCCCGCTTTCTTTTCCTTTTATTCACGATCGGATCGTAGAAGCATCATGTACCTGTAACAGCGGTGATAAGTCTTGAGCAAGATAGTCCCAGCCATTCCAGTTTTTTGAATTCATGGTTTTCCTTCTTCAAGAGTGGTTGCCAGCCAAGGCTATAGGGTCCAATCTCTCCTGGTATTTATCCATAGCAAATAAAATTGATATCGGCTCAAAATACGAAATCGGAGAACCGAGTTCAAATTCCAGTCGGGTTCATTACGTTTATTTGGGAAAGGTGTGAATTCATCTCTTCTCCCCCTATGGGTTTAAGAGCAGGACAGACTGGGTTCTATAGCCTTGGTTGGCAACCAGTCTACCGAAGAAAGTAACGGCAACCAACTGCAGAAAATCTCCTTCCTGGTAAGTCATAGATCAAAAGAGACATGATCGCTGAATCGTGTATCACATATGGCACTTAAATTACGTTCTGAGGAGAAGATATAGATCCATACCTTTCACAAAAGTGTATGCGCGTAAGTGAATGTAATGAACTAGATTGAAATTCGAACACGGTTCTCCAATTTCTCATTCTGGCTTCTATCCATCCACCATTGTTATTGCTGTTTTCAAAAGTAAACTGCCATGTTTCATACGATATCTCTGTTTTTTATCTTTGTATTTTTATGCATGGCTCCTTTTGGCAATTTATCCTGTGGAAAAAAAACCCAGCAACGTACGTTGTTTTGGTCATACATGCATATTTTTAAAATCAAAAGCGCATTTTGTGGGGTGGGGAAACGATTTAATGAAATTCCACAGATTTAATTATTCACTTAACGAATTTTCAACTCACAAGATGTTTTGTGGAATGGAGTGTCCTCTTTAAGTGAGTTATCACATATTAGAGGGTGCGCTCCTCAGAGCAGTAGCCGGTTACATTGTGTCGCAATCTATTTACATTGATAAAAATGTGTACGATCAAAGTAGCTGTCAAATCCCTTTAAGCGGAAACTCAAGACTTGAGAAGCTATTTTTTAAAAATGAGCATTGTTTGACAGTATGCCAGTGAAGATTCTGTATTTTTTCTTAAAATACAATTGGTCACACAGCCTGATCTTCAATTCTTAATAATGACATATTGTTATCATGGTAACAGGAAATACTGTCACCAATAAAATAAGATGCCTCCTGTTACCATAACAATGGCATATTTCATTAGTAAGTGAGATAATTATGCTAATAGATTGTTTTTCTTTTATTTCGTGTTTGCTTTCTTTGAATATTTTCACTTATCACTTTCACTGCTGCATTTCTATATAATTATTGCCTGGCTGTGCTGACCCGTTTAGAGAGAAAAATCGTAAATTGCCATTAACTGGAAATAAATGACTACAAAGATACTGACAGCCATTTTGGTTTCGACTTCAAAAACACAGTAGAAAAAATCTATGTCACTATCTAGTCATTTAGCTATTTTAACCATTCATCTCCACATTAATATCACGAAAATCAATTTATTTTAATTTATATATTTCCCGATATTTACTGGAACCACACTGAACATTCATTTATTTGTGGACGACCTTATTCAAGGAATTTTTCCTCTTCTCCTATGCAACCAAAACATCTTGCATTCCAATAACGTAGCAAATAGAGATTAGGACACAGGCCGGGGCCTGATCAACCTTGGCTGGGTCAACCTGGGGAGAAGGTATGATGTTTTTAAAGGACCGAAACCGTCAATGAACCAGGGTAACATCACTGATGATGTGTCCTAACTGCATCTAAATGATGTAGTTTTCAAAAACAAAGTCGTATTGTATGCTGCTCTATATATAAACGCTGCTTAGTATATAAAACAAACGCTAGGAACTAATATTTCACGGTGTCCTGAAAACGTATAGATGTCAATAGCAGGCAATACAAGTTTTATAAAGTCGTATGCGCATAAAGACGTTAGCAATACTAAGAGTTAGTGATTTTCTTTTATTCTTTTATTTTTACATGCAACAATATAGTTAATTATATAGATAAAAAAAAATACGCATGCATAAGACATAACTAATGCAACTACAAATGATGTACCTTACACTCCTGAAGAGTTCAAATTTTATTTAAGGCTACTTATGTTCACTTTGGGAGGGACATAAATTTAGATCCCGGCACGCTATACCATTAACTGCTACCTTGGCCGAATGTTACATCATTGGCATGTCACGCTACTATACAGAGAACGGTGTATAAATAACCACAAGAAAAAAAACAAAAAAAAAACTTTCGCCCAGTTAATAAAAAAAATGTCAACCTTGACTGGAGCCTGTATAATAAAGCCAAAATCGAACATGATAAATCTTGTAATAACTGTAATTGTAAATCCCTGAAACTTACCCGATTTTCGAATGGTTTCAATAGGCGTCTTCAGAATTCTCTCTAAAGCATGGATTCCAAGTTTGCAGCTTTTGTAAAAAGTTAGATTGTCATAGCGTTTGTTTCTGACGGCCAAATAAAACGGACTATCCATCTGCAACATACCACAAGGACGTTTCTTGGTGAAAGCCTTAAAGAATCGAATCGGACAGCGCAAAGGATCCTCTAGATTAGGCAAGATTCTTGTTCGGGGTCGCTGGTTAATACCGGTCAAGGACAATTTGTGTTTAATTATTCGCTTGTTTATCTGAAGATACTCTATTCGGCGTGCTTCGTCCGATCTTTGGTCAATCGACCGAAGTTGTACATCGCCCCACTTTAGCTGGTAAGCATCACTGCTCCCTTTAAATCGCATGGCTTTTTGGTTGAAAAACCACACTGTTCTTTGCAATGACCACGGATCGTTCATGTTTCCCAAGAATCCCTTTTCCCAAAGTTGTTCTTCTTCTGCAGGCGTTAAAGTTTCGACTGTAATGGGCTTCACGACCTTACCTTGTTCTTTCAGTTCTTTTTTACGGGCCCACAAAACGTTCCGGCTCAGTGAGAAGACGCTATCATTCAACACACTGTAAGGATAATTTTTATTTCTCAAATAACGGTCCAACGAATTCTGGAAACTTTTCAAAGAAATAGGTTGGAAATCTTCGCCGTCTAGACGTTTGGTCTCCTTGAAGAAAAAAGCAATCATTTGGTCTAACTCTGGAGGGGACAAACACTCTGGGGGTCGGCTTTCGCCGTGTTCTTTGAAAAACAGAAGAATACGTTTGAGGCATGATTTCGTTTTCCGTTCAGTCGACTCGTTTTGTGTTTGAGAGACGCCCGACGAATTAAGCACTGAATTGTCATCCACTGAAACACTACTGTGCCTAATAATACCTTCGCCATCACTGCAGGAAATCGGTTGACCACTGACGTTAATGGGAGAAGAGGAGGAAGCAAATAACTTATCAGCAGTTTTCGGTGTAAGATGACCCATATTGTGAGTCTCGGCGACAGTTTTCTGCTCGGTATCAGAGTCCATTTTTCTAAATACTTTCTTTTTATTAATCTCGTCGCGATAGATAGCAGTTCAAGATTCGAAAGTAAGTGAATTGTACGCGAGTCGTGGATCTATACAAGAGAAGATCAGGAGTAGGTTACCCAATGTAGAGGTAATAGTAGCAGTAGCAGTTAAGTCAGCACGATCACACTACAGTAGGATTATCGCACATGGTGCTTTCTCTCTCTCTTTTTTTAAATTCTCGCAGGCTGACTGGATGTAATCGCCGCATCACAAGCGACTCGCGTAAGAATACAAGAAAATGTTGATCTTCTCCTCCATCAATTTATTTCCTCAGTCTATTTAGATGGCTGAAGTCCAGTAGCATTAATGATTAATGTGTTTTTTTTTTAATATTTTAGGGTGTGTTACAAAATTTATTGCAATAGAAAAGGAACAGGAAGGAATTTCTTGTTTTTCTTTCCTACTGCTTGATTGTAAATTCAAAATGTCTGTTTTTATTGCAATTAATGATATTAATAATTGCAATAATAAAAGTTTACCTTATGTTGAATGATTGAATCTTGTGACGAACTAGTAATGAATATTACACTCTCCTAAGTTGCCCAATGATTACTTTACTTTGCGGATAGAAATCTATCTTCCCATATTTTTTTCATTTTAAAAATAAATTAAGTTAAGTACACGGAAAATTTATAAATTTAACAACAGGTTCCACTATTTTAGTTTGGACGCTACTAAAACTAAAATAAATAGCGTAACCTGTTAAATGAAATTTATAAAGTTTTACCTAAAATTATTTTGTCCGATTCAATCAATTTCCACACACGAGGTGACGAGTTATAAAAAAAAAATAAAAAAAAAAACGCATATTTTTTGTAACTTTGTTGCAAGTTGCTAACTAAAAAAAGAAACAAATTCTGCGTACCCCGTGCCTGTGGCTTTCCTGCTTTGCTTCAATTCAAAATTTCAAAGTAGGTTATTTGCAGTGAAAAATATAAATTTTGCTTTATTCTATTTTATTCACTATGGCAGCGCAGAAATTTAACATTTTTTATACCCCCTCCACCAACAACAAAATAAGTTATTAACGCTGACAATAAAATCAATTTATTTAGTATAAAAAAATTGATTTAACTTGAAATTTAAACTTAGTTTGCCTGGTATGTCAACAAAAACAATCGTAATTAAAAAAAATATTTCAAAATATACTTTTTAACTTTTCTCAATTTTCTGAAACGTTATTTGGAAAAAAATTATCTGATTTAAAATTTAATTATTAATCTAAATTAAAACAAATATTACTTTTTTTTTAGTTTAAAATATAACAGAAAAACCTTTTTTAAACTTGTTGACTTATGAAATAGACAAAAAAAATTATCGACAACAAACTGATAAGAGAGATTACTTGATGAATACACCATGTTTTTTTTTCTTTTTTTAACAACTCATTGATAGTCTTTTTTTTTCAACTACTTAATTTAATTTTTATATAAAGCTGGGGACAGTTTTTCTGTTTTTACAGCTTTTTTAATAGAAAAAAAATCAATATTTGTTTTCTACTACACATTTTTCTTCTATCAACCCGCGTTTTATAAACAACGACTTGCATATTCCTTGTGACTGAAAAATAATAAACATAATAGTAATACATTTTAACATCATAAAATAAATTTAAATATGCATAACCCAATATATAATATTTATATAATAATTCACTACAATACAGTGTACACATTAGAAGTTTTTTGTTTTTTTATAAACAACTACTTGAAAGGTGAAGAGGTTATGTGTCACATGACTTGATCGTAAATAATTCATTTCCTGTCGTTACGTGTTTTAAATGCGAGGAAGAAACAAGTACGTATAAAAATATACTTATAATTTTGAAAAAGTTTAATCATTCATTAGTCACTAAAGTGTTCAACTGTTAAACCTAGTAGAACAATAAACGTTCTTTGAAAGACTTAAAATACAAATTAACGTATAATTAATAATAAAATTGATGATAATAACATTGTTACCTCATCCTTCCGGATCTGCTTTTAAAAGAAACCCAATAATGGGTTTATTTTTGGTCTATGTTTAGTGTGTGTGTGTGTGTGTGTGTGTGTGTGTGTGTGCATTTGAGCAGCAAACCCTCTTTTATACAGGTTTCATTGAAGATGAATGAAAAGGCATTGTCATTGAGATTTTTTTTTATTTGCATGCATACAAGAGATTTTTGGGGGGATATACAGTAAGAACTCTCCAAATGCTCTTTGGATCCAAGAGCTTTTGGTTAATCTATTATTAACCATTATCAAGGATTTCTTTTGTTTGTCTGAATATGTAATTTTTTTTTTTTTAATATAGTTATAGAAATATTTGTTTATACTTCTGAGATGAGGTAGTATTTACATTATTTAAATTGTTTGGACTGTTGTAATCTTTTTTGTCATATTCACAACGTTCTTGTTGTACACTCTGGACTTCTTCAGGTCAGTAGCATCACTCATGGAACGAGAACAATCTACCCCAGTGATCAAAATAAAGGGTTCAGTTTGAAATTCCAATCACCTGAAGAAGGCCAGAGCATACAACAGCTGAAAAAAGATGAGGACAACAGACCAAACAATGTAAATAGAGTAATAGAAATGTTTTTATTCTGAAACGATTACAATGTATTGTGTTCTGGAATTAAAACATTTATATTGCTATTAAAAAAAAAAAAAGAAAGCATAATATACCTATGACTCAATAGAATAAAAATTATATTCTTAAACTATTGGTTATATAAGGTTATTTTTTAATTATAAACAATATCAATTTCTAGATTATAAGAGTTTTGGTCCTTCCAGAGTTCCCACAATCCTGTGTAAAAAAAATATTCCAGAACTTTCCAAGGACTATATTAAGAAATTTCAAGGACTGAAAATCATATACACACACAATGAATGATCATCAATTTCAAAAACACAAATTTTAGGATTTATCTTTCAATAGTTTGACAGATGAGCTGTTCAAAGAAAAGCCACAACTGGTTCCAATAATCCATGTTACATGGATCAGTTGAAAGTAGTGAAGAAATCAAAGTGTTAAAGGCTAAAACGTAACTGAATGCAGAGCTGGTTACGTTACACATTTTGTGTAGCATTCTACACAGTTTGGAGTTCTACTACACTTGAAGAATTTTGAATTACATGTTTTAATTCTTACAGCTACATATTTCAGCTATCTAAACGTCTCGTGGTTTGCGAATATCACAAAAGTTCTTGATTGCTGCACATTTCCTGTGAAGTTAAGTAAAATGATTTTAATGAACAGAACTACAAATAGAAAATTTCACAAAAAGACTACACATTTTAGCTACCGCTATTACTCATGGCTTTCAATGTACAAGGCACAGAACACAATGTTAAGATTTTTTTCAGTTCATCTAGTTTTAGCATTCAGGTCCTCTTCCAATTTTGATATCTCTGCGGACTTGTCTTTTACAGATCTTCAAATGGCATTGGACTTTGCAATAAGTATGAAATTCTGAGTCTAGTCAGTTTTCTCTTCATAGCTGTCAGCTGACTTGAGTGCAACATTCAAGTTTGTAGTTTTTGGTCTTCAGTTCTTCAATTTCTATAAGCATGGATTTCTGTTTTTGTACAGCTGCTTCTTCCTGGCTTTTTTCTTCTTCTCAGCCTTAAAGTATTGACTGTATGCTGTTATGGCATTGGAAGCATTGCAGAGAAGAGCCTTAGTCATTGGAATTTTTCCAGTACTTCCACCTGTGGCCAAATAGTTTGTGATAATGCACTGTTTGACCAGAGTCTGCTGTTTCATATTGTCAGTGGAAATTTCCTTATTGACTGAGAAACCTCTCTCCACTGAGGCCTGTCCATAAGAGTACCAGCAATCTGCAAACAACTTTCTACAGTTTTTCATATTCATTGTTGCTAGACAAAGAGTAGAACATAATGTCCAGATGGTTTTCATTCTTGCTAAAATTCTTGATATTAATATTTCCAGCAGCCTCCTCCAACATTTTGTAATGACTGATGATGTCATCACAATCATGTCATCAAATTGCCGATTGTTTTCTATCCCTCATGTGGAACACATTTTTTTTTAGACTGTCTTCTGTGGCATTTTTGTTTCCCCATACATGAATCCAAAGTTAAGCCATGCAAGTGATCTTACAGGAGGGTTTCTAAGAGAAAACTTTACCAGACGTTTTTTTAATGAGGACGATGAACATTGTCTGTTGCAATTATTTCCATTAAACAAAATACTCTGTAATTTTCCAAACAAATTATGATTGGAATTGATATTCTAATTTTTTTCTAAAATAGTTCATTAGCAGCCTTTTTAGCTATCTTTCATCACAATGTAATTTTCTTTATTAAAAATTTTTCCAAAAATAAAATATACTTTTCTGAAACTTTGATAAATTAGCTGATTTAAAGTATAATTAATTTGATTTGAAACAAGTATTATTTAAGTTAAAACTAGCAGAAAAACGGATTCTAAAATGAACAGTAGTAGTGATTTATGTGTCTTTCAACACCTGACAAGTCCTTGTCAAGCACTGATAAGCTATTTACAGGTTTATTGCTGCCTACTGAGACTTTATCTGTTAAAATGTGAGTAAACGCTTTTTATATATAGTTTGTAGATACTCAATAATCTTACAAATGTTTGAAGTATTCTCTAATTTTAGGAATGCTGATTTTAAATTTACTATAGTCATCAATCTTATTTTCTGATAATATCATGTATGGACATCCATACTTTCAAAATGGGCACATTTTATGCACATAAAAATTATTTAAAATTATTTTAAAAAGCTTAAAGTGTGCTGACTTATATTATGTACCTCCACTCATTTTCTATAACTAACTATTAAACTGAATTTTTAAAAATAGAAAAGTTTTCTTGAAATTTTTATTTTAGTTTTAATTGAAAGCTAAATGATTAAATTTACTATCTTCAGTAATCAAAATACTCTGGTGTATTTCAAACAGAAATGATATTGATTGGAATATAAAATTTTGGGATTTTAAAAAAATATTTCAGACATTTTTGAGCGATTGACACATTTGTAAACAAAAGTTAATGCTTGATTTTAAAAATCTTACAAAAATAACATATATATCTGTGATACATTATTTTTGGAAAATTACCAAATTTAATGTTAAATTAATATGATTTACACAAGTATTACTTATTTTTAGCATAAAATTTAGTATAAAAGTATTTTTAAACACAGTTGACCTTTCTAACCTTTCCACCATAATTGAAATTTGTTGACAGATGTGACATAAGATAAGTGTATGGCAATCACAAGTGACATAATTGTACAATTTTTTTTCCGGTAAGGGGAAGAAACCCTGAAACACATGACCTTTTAATATACACATAGAAATTCAATCAGTCAGTAAGTTAAGTACCATACATGATACACACTTGGACAATCATGTCTTGAAAAACTGACTGAGCAGAAGCATTACTTTCTGTGGTAGACTGGTTGCCAACCAAGGCTCTATTACCATACAAAAAAAATCTTCAAATACACAAAAAAAGAAAATTATTTAAAAAATACGATGGCTAGATGATTTGTATTAAACTTCTCAATTTTTGATAAGTAAATATAGTCGTCACTTTATAACTACCAGAAAAATATTTTTGAAACTTTATAAATTATTATAATTAAAAAAAATGAAAACAATTAATTTAAGATTTTATTATTAATTGAATTTTTTTTTCAGACAATAAATGCCTGATATTTATATTTTTTACTAAAGCAATTAAAATCTTATCTAATTAAATAATGTCATAGTTTTATTGCATTTTTATTTTACTATTCGAAGCCGATTTTGGGCAAAAGGGGCTAACATGGTTTGAAAAAATAATACATTATTTACATTCCCCAATGGCTCTTGCGTTTAAAATCAATTTTGCCTGAAATTTCATGAATTTACATGGAGTGGGGTAACAGATGTAAAAAAAAAAAAAGAATTATTTTTACCAATATTTTGAAAAAGTAACGAAATAATTTCATTAATTTTTTAATAAGTCCTGCAAGTTTCATTTAAAATCCGACTTTTATTTAATTTCGAAATTCATGCAAAAATCAATGTTTTTCGCCGAAAAAAAAAAAGAAAAAAAAAGTAAACGAAAATAAAAGCAAAATCTTTACCAAATTTTCGAACGTGTTAGAAAGGATTAAAAAATTTTGAAAAATAATTAAAAAATACTTTGATCTTTCCTCTTAAGTTAATAATAGTAACAAACACGTTGATGGAAAAAAATCCTTTTCTTCAAAAAATTCTTTTCTTCATACCATGCTGTTTTTTCAGCGAATTACTGGGGGTACTTAAGCTTTTCGATTTTTTCGCTAAGTAAATATAATTTTCGCTTAATAACCTAACAGACAACGCTTTGAAGATTTTTTAAAAAGATTTTTGAAACTATAATGTGAGAAATTATTCTCACACAGCTCAGAGCTCAAGCAGTGGATGGATATCAACAAATAGAACAAGACATACCTGGTTTTAAACAACAAGTTTATTGGCCTTGCAAAAATATGTTGACTTTTTGCAGCTAACTGCTTAGCTTGTTATAGAAGTCTCTTTACGAGGCGGTGGTTAGTTTCCTTCCGGTGACTTGAAGGGCTTCGGCCTCGTCTTGGAAGGGGGTGAAATTACGAGTGGTGCTGCGAAATTCAGCGACGTCCAGGAATTATTCATCTGTAGTCTGGTTCCTTCAGCAGTATCCATACAGTCGAAACAGGGTCGATATTCTCGCCAAGAAGAATTTTTAGAGAAGTTTTCTCTAACAAAGTAAGGCAATTGCCTAATAAGGATACCTTAAAAGGTATAATGGTCTTAGAGAGAGTCTCTCAGAATAGAAAGAAAAGGCATTAGCCTAATAAAAATACCTTAATTTAGGTATAACAGTCTCGGGATAGCGAGACATGTGGGCGCCTATTGTAGGCCCCGCGGCAACGTATAAGTCAGGAGCGGTGCTAATGCGACCGTTTCTGTCGGTGCCGGCTGACCAAAGAGGCCGAAATTCTTCCGTTCCGTTGTAAGGCCCGCCAAAATTTCAAACTGAGGTCGGCTTAATTCAGCCAATCAACAGGGTTGTCTTAAAAACAATGTGGTGGATTTATCATCCAATGAGGAGACCCGTTACTATTTGTATAATTTCCAACAATAAATTAATTTAAAATATAAAAACAACTCTTGTAAAAATTCATTATTTATCGCAATTTTTTTTCATCAAACGATATTTCTTTCTTAACTTAGTATGTATTTAAAAGCAATTAAAAAGCTTAATTAAATAAATGTCATAGTTTATTGCGTTTTTTTATTTTAGGATTAGGAGCAGATTTTCCGGAAATAGGTAACTGTTTGGAAAAAAAAAAAAAGATTTAGAAATTCTCCAAGGAGTCCTACGTTTAAAAGAAAGTTTGCGGACAGAAATTTTTTAAAATTAAGTTCGGTGTGGGTAACAAATGTAAAAAAAAAAAATAAAAAAAATAAAAATATCAAGATTTTATTTGTGAATAAATTCTGAAAGTTTAATTAAAATCCGATTATTTGATTTTTGCAAGAATTTCCAAATGAACGTATTTTTTTTAGTTTTACCGAAAACAAGGGTGCTAAAATTCCCATTAATGCCATAAACTCTGGTCCCACGATGATGCAAAAAAGTTAGAAAGGATTAAAAAATAATTAAATACTTTTTGGTCTTCCTCTTAATAAGATAAAAACATTTTGAAAGAGAAACGTTTTTTGGGACCTTTTTAACAGTTTACTTTCATAATTCTGCAAAAAGATCATCTGTAAAGGAAATGAAGCAACGATTTATCGCACTGATATCATATCAGAAACCTTTCACAATAATATCTTTCGAAACAGACATACTGGAAATAAAACGCCATTCACAATTGACAGCACCGCGGAGAAGGATTTGGTCTGGGTACACATTGTTTTATGTTAGTATGATCACAAATAAATTTGATGACATCTGGCCAGAAGTAAGAAAAAAAAATGAGACAGTTTTGCCAGATTGAACTTTTAACATAAAGCTAAGCAATAAAAGTCAAATTAAATAAGTTTTAAGATATTTCATCATTTTTTTCACACTTACAACAAAAGCTAGAGATACAAGTCATTGTTAGCCTGCAAACTTTTAAAAAATAATTTTTTTTTTTTTCAAAGACGCATTTTCTATCTAAGACACATAACAAAGTCACATTTTCTATCATCCTTCCTTTCTACATTTGTTTAATCAAATTTTTGATTCTCAAACTTGGTACTTTTGGCAACAATTTAGACAAACAATTTTACACATAAATACACATTGACACAGTATCTCTTTTTTCAACATGAACTCTCACTCTTGACAAAAAAATCAAAAGGACTTTTTACTTTTGAAACTGACATGTGAATAAAATTTAGGTACCTCCACTTTTTCACAATAATTTGCGATACCTAAGTTTTAAAATAAACTGTGATAAATAAAAAACTTTCTTGAAACTTTATTTCCACTAAGCAAAATACTCGGGTGTATTTCAAAGAGAAATTATATTCATTGGAATCTAAAATTTTGAGATTTAAAAAAAAAAAATCGGCCATTTTTGAGCGATCGACACATTTATTTTTGAAAAATTATCAAATTTAAAGTTAAATTTATATGATTTGAAACAAATATTACTTGTTTATGACATGAAATTTAGAATAAAAGTATTTCTTAATCACAAAGGTCTGACTAGTTAACCTTTTAAGTAGGCGATGACAGCACCTCTCAATCAATCTGGACGTATGGTGAGCAAACATTGACATAACCCAGTTTAGCATTTCGTAAGAGAAATAACCCTTAAAACATTTGACTTTTTAATGATAAGTTTCTTAAATTTCCATAGAAAATATGCAGTTTAACATTAAAAAAAATGGAAATTTTAAAAATCTTAATTCTAAATTATTTGTATTACGCTTGCGAATTTTCGATTTGTAAATAAAGTCTATTTTTAATGAATTAATAACCGAAGACATTGAGTAAATGAAAGAAATTTAAAAATATGTTTGAAAATTTAATTAGCAAAGAAAAAAATGAAAAGTTCTTATAAAAATACATTATTTATAGAAATATTTTTTCTTCAGAATATGATATCCTAAAATTATATGATTTATAAAATCAATTAGAATTTTATCTGCATTAAAAATAGCGTAGTTTTCATGCATTTTTTATTTTATTATTCGGAGCAGATTTTCGGAAAAATGGTCCCGTAATTAAAAAAACACTACACAGTTGACATTCCCCAGTAAGTCCTGCATTTAATAAATAAAAAATCGGTATAGATAATGTATTTCTAGAAGTTTTATGCAATTATTTGAAGTTGGGTGGGTAACAGGTGTAAAAATATATTTTTTTACCAAGTTTTTCTAAAAATAATAATTGTATAAATAATTTCATTCATTTGTGAATAAGTCCTGAACGTTTGGTTAAGATTAGACTATTAGTTGATTTTTGCAAGAATTTTCAAATTAATGTCTTTTAACGCCAAAAACCGACTTGCGTTTTGCTTAAAAAGTGATGTATAGACTAAACAGCCCAATTTAGAAAATCCCAGAACTTTTCAACGAGCATTTGGTTGGACTATTGCTGTTTTTCCAGGATTTGAAACGCCCTTGGAAAGGCTCTGATAATTTTCCAGGACCTACACGAACCCTGTCCTCTGAACTTATGTAAGTTTTCATGCGCACCTTTTAAAAGGGAAGCAGAAGACGACTGTTGATGGCGGCTGACTGTGCGTAAAAAATGTTATATTCGCTGTTTTAAACAAGAAGCAAACATTACCGATTTAATCCAGTAATATAAATCCTTAAGTTTACTAATTAACTTTGAAACAAATCTCTAGGACAAATATTGGATTAAATTTTTATTTTTCTCCCCATTTATCGTCTTTAACGATTTTCTTTTCTTACGGTCTCTAGTTTTTTTAGGCTATTTCAAAAATCAAACCAAAATTTTAATTATTTAAACTGCGTGTTAAAATTTATTTGTTTTATTTTTATTTTTTAATAAATCTGTGGTGGTGCCTGTAACTGAAAACATTTGAATAGCCACCAAACTTAAACCTTTTTTTATGGCAAAAAACTAAACAAAAAGACAATAATTCCACGAAGTTTTCTAATAATGAATAAATACTGAAAATATCATTTAAATTTGATAATTTGCCGACTCTTATTAAATTTTAAAACGCTAAAGGTTATCATTTTGTTATCGAAAGTGTGCACGCATTTTGGCGATTATAGTACAAAAAGAAAAATAACAAACAGGTTTTTCTTTTCATAACCAGAATTATAACAAATATACGAGTTTATTGATATTATATTAGTTTTATGAAAACATTTAGTTCTAACATTTAAATTTTAAATGTTAGAACTAAATGTTTTAAAAATGTTTTAAAAAATTAGGATCAACTACTAAGCATAAAAAAGTGGCAGTACAGACATGAAATAACAATAAAACATTAAATTTGGTGAGAGCACAGAAATTCCATGTTTACTAATGTTCACAGATGTTTCCAAATGCAATTTATGAAGCAAAGAACTTGGTATACATTTATATAGTTATTAAAAGCAAAACTTACCAGATATTGTTTTGAATGAAACATTGTATCTTACTTTCCAACGATACAACCATGCATTTGAGGCAGTAAACGAATTCACATTGAGTTCTTTGGCAAAACTCAGAGCTCTAGATTTTAAGACCGTTGCAGATACCGGTACATCGCTAGTCCTAGCATTTACCAACCACGTATAACAGGCCTTTTCGATTTGCTCGTAACGAGATTGTCGCACTCGTTGACGTTTCTGTGAGATAGTGTTGCCCTCCACCGAACAATAAATTTTAGCCCGATTTTGCACCCAATGCGACAAGGTCTGCTTAGGTATGCCGTATTTCTTTGCTGCGGCTGCAGCTGTTAGACCGCCGTCTATTTCTTTTAGCACTTTGTATTTCTCGTAAATTCTTTTGTTTAATTTTCGGCGCTTTACAGGTGTATCCGCCATGATCGTTAAGCGGGTTAAGAAATGTGATTGCTTTGGTAGGGAACTCGTTTTACATTCGGAACTAAAACCAAAACTCAATTCCAGTAAGAATTTCTAGAAATCCTACTTAAACATATAAATTTTGTGACCGGTTCAAAAAGAAAAAAAAAGTCCCACTTAAGCATGAAACCACTTATGCGGATGCGGAGTGTCCACACAATAGGCTGGGAAAAACAAGGGAGATAATGAGGATGGGCAATGTGAATGAGGAAGAAAACTGGAGTAAAATAAAAAGAGAGAAAGAAAGAATATATTGATAAAAAAATGCAATCAATAAAACATTGCAAAAACTGGGGGGAAAAACAACGTTAAAAAAGCATTTAAAATAACATTTTTGTAATTTTTATTTTATTTTTGTATTATTGATTAAATAAATTTATATTTGTAAAAGTATTTCTTTATTCTTTCAAAAAAGTGTACTACTTATAGGATTTAGTTTTTAAAAACTTGATGTTCTTTAATAAATACAGAGATATTGAGAAAATATTGTCTTCAACCGTTTATAAAAGTAATTTCAAATATGTAATCTTACATAAATACAAACATACCTATACATATTCAAATATAAATATGCATAGATATATCCATAATAACAAAACACAAAGTTTATTAAATTGACAAGCAGTGTATATGCAAAAGTCTAATAAATAAATCTTCTGAACTTTTTAAACTATATATATATATACTTTAAAAACCAATGCTAGTTCTTTGTTAAAGATATATTTTTTATTATATTTCATTGTTGTGATTTCTAGTGAAAACTTAAATATAAATTGTCATATATCTGAGTACTTTCAGGCTTCATTAGCCATCATAGAATATATGATAATATATAGTTCTGAAGTTTTCATTGTATAATGTTTGGTCTCTGATATTAATATTTAACACTGAATTGACAAGGAAAGAAATTATGCTGAAAAATAAATTTCTTGTATAAAATAAAATATTTTCATCAGTACAGCCTAGATACCACACCTTATATTTATTCTCAATGCAGGTCTGAATAATAATTTTGTAAAAAAAGAAAATTGTCTTTCAAAAAATAAGAATACTGAATGAATGAACATATTTTTTTTAAATTTGAAAATTGAAATATTGCAAAATAAAAAAATTATATATTTACTTACCAGTGTTAAACTCATGACCAATTGGAACTGATACCTGAAAAAAGAAAGAAAAAAATGATTTAAAAAAAAAAAAAAGCTTAAGCTATTACTTAGTCTGGCACAAGACTACAAGTGAGCAGCACACAATATGTATCACTACAGTAATAATCTAAAATTATTTATAAATGGAACTTTGTGTGTGTGTGTATCCATTACCTATAGACTCCAAAATGGCTGAACCGATTTTCTTGAAAATTTACACAGTTGTACTATAAGCGTCTGCGAGTGTACTTAGCTACGTTTTGTGTCAAGGTACCCCCGATAAATATCAAAAATCGATAATACAAAAAAAAAAAAAATCGGTATATAGAAAGAGTGGTCCGATTTTAATCAAATTTGATAAAGACAAAGACATAAGAAACAATATTCAGAAGTTTCAAGGTTGCAGTTCTTACAATAGTGCAGAAAATCGATAATATATATACACAAAAGGCAAGATGTGTGTGTGTGTGTGTGTGTGTGTGTGTGTGTCCTTTATACAAATCCACAATTTTTATCCGATTCTTACCAAACTCCACACAAATATTCTTTAGTCTGAGCTTCAGGACTATGGATTAGTTTTAAAGCTTTCATTACACCCGAGCAACACCAGGCTATACTGCTAGTTTTCTATAAGACAAGATTGTTAAAGATTGCTCCATGGCAAGACATACCAAAATGCTGCTTAAAGACATTTATTAAACACAGTCTTGTCTGGCACATCAAATGTAGTGAGAAATCAGTGTGTATTAAATTCACTATACTAGAAGTAGTCAATAAAAATATCTTGCTAACCAATACTCTATAGCAAGGCATACCTTAGTTTGGGACAAGGCCACAAGTGTGAGATTTCATACTTTTACAATTAAGATTCACCATACCATATTCCCAGAGCTGAATCACACACAAAAAAAAAAAAAAGAAAAAAAAGAAAAAAAAAAAAATACCCTCTAAGGATGGAACTCACAACAATGGTCATTATCTGTGAGACTGGCTCGTTAATCACTACATAAGGTAACCCTGTGGGGCATCTAGTGAGGACAGAAGTTCAGCCAGTTAATTGCTTTTTCACATAAACTCATTAATTTATCTAATCTTTATTTACATTTTTTAGACTCAAACTATTGTCCTCACAATGTTTCGGATATCCAGGTATCATCAGGTGTATGTCAATCCAGGTATCCTTCATGGAATTTCAAACGGAGCCCTTTATTTAATCTACAGGAATCAGTTGTTTGTGTTCTCCTGTCTATGTCTATAGACATCTAGTTTTTACTTGGTATCGTTCAATTATTATTCACCATTTCCACTGAGGCTGAATCAGCACTACCTGGCCACAAGACGGAGATCAGTCGCAACTACTACCTCACCAAATTCATGAACCAATGCTTTAATTCACCAGCTTGTCTACTATGCCATGACAAGGATAACTTTAACATCTCTTGGAGACAACATTCAACTAAATCATAGCTCTATGGACCCATCCCCGATGTTTCTACAATCTTACACAAATGCAGAATGCACTTTGCAGAACACTACTGACAAGCAAAACAAAAAAACTGCGAGTGATCTACCACTCTAGAAACCTAACCATAAAAAATGGGTTGGTCTCCCTGCAACCACCTACATTGACAAGCTATGCAATGACAGAGAATGCCATCCTAATGACCTTCTGATCGTGATGGTTGGTGTGATAGACTCATGAATGTCTGAGCTAGCTCAAATGAATAGTAATAATAACAATAAAATCATACTTCCTTGAGTAGCCATTTGAACATCCTTGTCTTGCCAAGTTTTATCAACTGGATATAATCCACCACTTCAAAGTCATCTCAGAGAGACAATGTTTAAATTATAATTGTTTTGTTCTTGTTATCATCACTGAAGACTTCCTGCAAAATATAGGATCACAGCCTCACAACAGCTATTTAATTTATAGCTTGGTGGGAGATCTGGGTTCATGCCTTTTTCAAAGGTATTTGTGCAAAAGTTAATTTGGCACATTACTCCTACTTTCTGCACCAATAACTGCCACACTAAATGCACATGCACATAAACTAAGTCAACATAATTTTGGGAAGGTTAAATAAATTTGGAAGAACATAGAAATTAGTTAATAATTACTTTAAAAAAATCACTTTGAATTCCACAAAATAATGAAAACTTCATTTTGTTACCAGAAGATTCAGTTCAATTTGAAAGGTTAAGAGCTTTTCAGCATTCAATTGCATTTTTTCTTGTTACAGATTCTCTTTAAGAAATCCATTTCTTATTGTTAGTGAATTTCCTTATTCAAAAGAGATTCTCTTTTCATTAATTACATTCGAAATCAATTTCTTTTACTTGTGAATGTTGTCTCACTGCATAAAAATTGTACTATAGTTGATTGATTGATTGCACTAACAATAAACATAGTATTTAAAAGTTAAACTAATAAGAAATTCTAAATGAAAAGAGTTTCAAGAGAAATTTAAAAATTGTTTTTTTTAACCTTATATTAAGATGTAATATTTTTTATTAATTTCTTACCACTAACAATCCTTTTCTTCATGATTTTCAATGCATTTCTATAGTATAATAATTATCAATACAGTTATATTAAGCAAATTATATTTATTTTCTGTCAAAATGGCTTGCTTTCATTCATGACCACTAACAATCCCTTCCCTCTTTATTTTCAATGCATTTAGATTTTATTACACAAGTCACTTTTGCACCATAAAATAAACCAATGTTGATAAAGCTTTCTCCAATATATCAGCAAAGTATACATGTAAGTTTCAGCTTATAGTAGCTATCTTTATTAAAAAATACTGATAATTTTTTGTCTGTGTGATGATTACTTTTTATGCAATAAAAATGCAATATGAAGTTTAAATTCAAGTGTCATAAGCCAGAGAAAGATGTCTTAGCTTAACACATTAATGCCTGCCACAAAATCCAATATTATAAAAATTAAATAAAAATCCAGTATTAATTTAATTAAAGTGCTGTATTAATTATAGGTCTCTTCCCATTAATCCCCACCATCCCACAAATAGGACGGAATAGGTGGGAATTAATGAGTTAACACAATACTGGAATATAATATTATTTTATTTGATCATTTTATACTTTAATATGGGATCTTTGACATTCTATAACATTCAATCTAAAGAATATCTTAAGAAAACCGGGTGCTGTAATTGGATGTGCAGATGGTGTAATGGCTCAAAATTAAAAAGCCGAGAACAGGGTTTCAATACTAGTTTGGTTTGTTCTCTCCATTTATGCACAAATACCCTTAGGAAAAGTACAAATCCACCTTTTCTCACTCCAGCTATGGGTTAATTAGTAAAACTTGTATCATTAAATCATTTATAACCAAAAAAGAAAAATTCTGACAATCTAAAAAGAAGTTTTCTGGCTTTAAATAACTGGCAAAAGGTTGATAAGCTATAACAAAACAAGGCAATCAATCACTATAACATTCATGAATCTTTAATTTTAACTTTTTCTATTGATTCAGTTGTATTATTTGTAGTAGTTTATATTGCATGTCAGAAATCTTCTAATGATGTGCCACAAGTTTTCAACTGGATTAATATATCAAAAAGCTGGTAGTCATTCCATTAATTTGGTGTCTTTGAATCATTTTTTGGAAGGTGGGCAATTATCAACTTTACAGAATGTGAAAGAACGTTGCACAAATGTAAGTTTTGTTGAATTTGTTTACAAATAATTCTTATTTCTATAATATAACACATTTCTATAGTAAAATCATTTCCAATGAATTTCTATAAATGCTTTTAGTATCTGTTGTGTCCCTCTATATATAATCATTGGAGTGAATGAAAGTTTTGATACATTTGTTTAATAAAGAATTCTAAGTATAAAGAATTTCTATAGTAAAATTATTTGTAGTGGATTTTGGTATATGTTTTCTTTTTTCTAATCATTTCACCCCAAGCAAGACAATAGAGTCACTAAGACAGACAGGGTTAATGAGTAAAAAATCTGAGAAAACATCAAGAAGCACAATAAAAGAACCCAGTTCAAAGAAACAGAAAATGATGATTAATGCTCTATATGAATTTTTGAAAAGCATAGTTGACAGCAAAACAAGAAGGTGGAAGAGATTTTCACAGTTGAGAGTTTTAGCTGTGTCACTCTATATATAACTAGCAGTATAGCCCAGCATTGCTCGGGTGTAATGAAAGCTTTTATATATATATATATATATATATTATTGATTTTCTGCACTATTGTAAGAACTGCAATCTTGAAACTTCTGAATATTGTTTCTTATGTCTTTGTCTATGAGTGTATCAAATTTGATTAAAATCGGACCACTCCTTCTATAATCCGATTTCTTCGATTATTGTATTTATCGGGGGTACCTCAACACAAAACCTAGCTAAGAACACTCGCAGACGCTTATAGTACAACTGTAAATTTTCAAGAAAATTGGTTCAGCCATTTCGGAGTCTATAGTTAACAGATACACACACACAGACAAAGTTCCATTTATAAATAAGTTTAGATCATTAGAGTGAAGAAAGTTTTGATAGATTTCTTTGATAAAGTATTTTAATACATTTCTACAGTAGAATCATTCCCAATCAATATCTATATAGGATTTTAGTATTTGTAATGTCATGTATATGTTATCATTAGAGTAAATGAAAGTTTTGATATTTTCAATAAATCTTACTCATGATTATAGACAGCTTTTTACTGTAAAATTTAGAGTATCTCATGACAAAGTAAAATATATAAAGTTTTAATAGCTTTTTTAAATAAATGACACCAAAAATTTTGAAAAAAAAACGTGTTTTTATAAAACTGGATGATATGCCTTACCATGAAGTAATGCTTAACAAGTCAGTCTAGCAGGCTCTTATTAAAATATAGTGAGTTCAATCCATACAGAGAGCACCAAATTTGTAGTCTTGTGCCAGATTAAGCTTGCTGTAGAATAATAGTGAAGAAACTAGTCTAAATCATTATTACTACTGTGCTATGAGTTTGATTCTCACAGTGCTCCACATATGTAGCCTTGTGTCATACTGAACTGCGACTTAATAAACAGCAGTTAGACTGGATCAGATTAAAACTGCAACAGCAAAAACCCAAATAGAAATAGAAAATACTTTTCTAAATATTTTCTCAAATGTGTCTGGCACAAGGCCACAAAAGCCGAGCACTTTGGGGGTGATAAAGCTTTCTACATTAGTAAATGCTCTAAAAACAGAAGCTTGTTAACCATCACTATGCCAGACATCCTAAAGTGCATGCAAACATTTACTAAGCTTAGTCTGGTACAAGGACATAAGGAATGGCGTACACCTCTTGATTGAACTCATTACTAGTCTAGTCAAGGGAATGATTAGCTTGTTAACCATGATACTATGCCAAGCATCCTAAAGTGTATGTCAACATTTACTAAGTTTGGTACAAGGACATAAGGAATAGACAAACCTTTTCTTTTAATTGGTTCTTCTATAACAGTAAGATTATTTTCTAATAATTTGAATTTCACTTTCATTTAATTACTAGACAACACGAATTAAAAATAGAAAATAAGATAAGGATTTATTAATTACTATGAGATAAATCCTAACTTATTCTGACCAGTATCCTCATCATGCTGTTCTGATTTCATTTTTATCATTGCACTTCCATTCATTGAACACATCTTGTAGATAGCTCTCTACAGCTTCAATAGGTAAATTGTTCGCTACGAAAAAAAAAGGGACAAAATCCAAAGAGCAAAAGGCTGAGTTCAATCCCTGCAATGCAATTTCAATGCAAGGGTGTGTGCAGATCCTTCAACTTTCAGTCAAAATACAATTAAAAAAACCATTTTTAGGAATTTAGATCAATAAATTTTATAAATAAGAGGCCCATATATTTTAAATTAATCATATAATAAACTTAAAACCGTGCTTTGTTTTTCATCCAATTTTTTAATATCTTCCATCTTATGCATTTCTTTTATTTCATTTGTACCCCACCCCACCGTACTTGTAGATCTGTCCCTACAAAAGATGCTGAAAATAACCAGAGAGAACAATATACTCCCTTCTTACTTCTATAAGGTAGAATAAAAACAACAAAGATGAAGATGTTTGTCAAAAATGCCCTATCTCCTAATTTCAGACAATCTATAACATAAAAACAGTAACTTTTTATATTTATCCATTGCGCAGCCTGATTTCCCCTATTTGTGATATTCCGTTTTCATGGTAACAAAGCATAAACATCAATAAGGAAACACAACTCATATTACTATAATAACGGATTATTTCATTAGTAGTAAAACTAGGTTACTGAAACATTAATTTTTATTTCTTTTTGTTTCTTGAATTTTTTTTTTTTTACTTTTAACAATTAAAAAAAGATATTTCTTACATGCAACGAAAATGAATTGTAAAATCCTAGATTACTCATGCAGAAAATATAATGCAATTGCAAAATTAAATAGGCCGTCATTTTTTGACGGTAAACGTTTTTACTCAAATAAAAACAGTCCTGCAAAAAGCAAAACTTACTGTATCTGGGTTAAATTCCCTCATACTTTCTATCATAGTTTTACGAGCACTGTGGTTGGTAATCTTGCCAGCCCCTCTGATGGGTAAAGCAGCCTTGGTGAACATCTTTTTCATCAGGGATTTAAGAGTATTAATTCCCAAAGGTTGACATTTAAACCAATCAGGTTCTTTACTATTATTTAATGCAAGATAAAACGGTGAGTCAAGACATTTCATGGCAACAGGCCTCATCGCAGAGTACTTTTTATACACAGCAACCGGGTCGCGGGGATTGTCTGCATTGTTAGAAATAGCCCACATTTTGGGAGTCACGGAGCCGATGGTTCTTAGATCGGCGCCGGAGCGGACCTTCATTTGACGCTCGTTAAATTCGCAATACTCCATTCCATTGGAGGCGGTACGAAGAGTTACGTCGCCCCATTGAAGTTTGTGCTGCTCCGCGCCAGCCCTCATCCCAAAAAAGCGAGTGACATTCCACCAAATGGTGTTCAATAGAGCTTCAGCATTGTGCATACCAAGAATTCCTTTTGTGTAAAGTACTTCTTGTTCTTCTTCGGTGATAGCTCTAGCCGCGTTGGGCCGATTCCCTTTACCTTGTTGTTTAAGTTCTCTCTGCTTTGATCGTAAAGCCTCCCGGGCTTTTTCAAACCTGCACTCGTTAAACAGCGAATAAGAATAGTTGTTCATTTTAAGATAACGCTCGAGGCTAGCAAAAATACTTCTTAAACTGCATGGCTCGTACTGAGATTTGTCTTTTTGTCGAATTGTACTTAAAAATTCGGCAATGTAGCTATCTAGAACATCGGATTCAATATCAAGCATTGACCTGTCCTCATTTTTCGTATTCAGTAGGAAATTCATAAAGAGGGTTACATCGTGACGCGTTTTCTTGGACGTATTACTGTTTTCAGACTCCATTTCTGGTCGGCTATCACTGTCTTTCACCTCGGTCACAAGAGCCCCGGCTGAAAAACTCTGCAAGAGTGAAACCGCTTGGAGCACGTCCTTGGTCCTTGTGTTGTTTTCAAACGACGCCATGATGACTCATTCATAAAAATAGTGCACGAGTTCCGGTTATAGCACCTCACCACATATGTTATAGCACGGTGGGCTAACATTCTTTCCTCCCGCGCCGCCTTTCTCTTATATAGCGGGAGGCCAGGCATACTTATTTCCTGTTGTTAAGTGCTATGCAACCACTACAACCAGACAATACGTTTGATTTTTCGAAAATCATACTTACAAAGAGAAAAATGACACACAGAATAATAAATTTATTTATTTTTTAAATTTATTTATATCGCTGACAGATTAAATAAGATATTGCATTGTATCGAATGATACACATAGCTGGCTGGCCACGACTGATATAACATCGAAGAGAAGAGAAGAGATATGATATATAATTATATATTATGCACTCCAACTACATAAACAGAAATGACTGGGCTAAAAATACGATAACAATTGAAAATAAATATATTTTTAAGTTTAAAAAAACATGGAAAAATGAAGATAAATATTAACAAAATTTAATTTTAAAACAAGTTACAATGATCGAAATCTTTCAACCTTATTTCCTATCTTCACAAGGTGTACGTAAAAATCAAATTTTTTAAATCTAAAAATTTGTTTTAAAATTCAGGTCAGCATTTATTTAATTCACGAACAAAAACAAAGCAATGATTTATCTCGTGGGACTATTTAAAGTTTAAAAAAAAAATTACCACGAAAATAACAGAACTCAATTTATTTTACAAATTGTACATTTTTACAACAATAACATTAGTTTTTTTACACTGATATTCAGAGCATTATACTAATTTTTATTTTTATTTTTTTTACAAATGTATTGTTATTGTACAACAATAAGCTTTTAGGTCAAACAATCAAATTTGATTTTCTGAATTTTTTTGCAGAAGATAAAAATATCAGCGAACGGTTTCAAATCAAACAGTTACTTAAATAAAAAGATGTTTTTTTTTTTAATAAAAGGAGAGCGATATTTTATGATTTAAAAATAATACGCTTTCACAGACGGAAACTTTAATAAAAAAATAAAATTCATAGGAAAATATTTTTCTTTTCTGTTCTGCATTTAACAAAACAAACCTATACGAAATGTATTTTAAATGGTTACACAAAAGGACCATGCTATAACAATAACATGGTCCATAAATGAACAAGCCCGCTTACCAAAATTAATACCTTTTAAGTTTCTATCTACTGAAAAAAAAAACAACAATCTTGGCGGTAAACATTATCACATCTCGATAATAAATACTTTATAAATTTTTTTACAATTATATTTTCAGTTATTTGCGAATATTTACATACACAGTACATGACTACAAAGGGATTCCAAATGACAAAAAATAAAATAAAATAAAAATTTGGATGATGGTGCGCACGACTTATGAAACCAAGAACTTTTCTGCACAAATGCATCGTGTATATTACATGGAAAAATGCTCACATGAAAAAGTAATATTCTTAAGATTATATTAAACCTGGAAAAGTAAAGTACAAGATATTCTAGTGAAGTAAAGTATAAGAAATTTCTTAAAATACTGCATTCAAATTTTATTTTTAGCTGCAATATTTTAAGTAAGAAATTTCTTATTTTTTACTTCACTAGAGAATATCTTGTCCTTTTTTTATGCGGACATTTTTCCATGTAATCCATGACTTTTCCAGGCATTGCTATAAAATAAATTTTATATAAATTTAATGCTAAAAACCGCATTCAAAAATATTAAAAAGAAAAGAATTTACATGAAATTGATTTACACAAAACAATAAAAGATTATTTATAATCAATTCTGATAAAATGATAAGTGATAGAGAAAAGTTTGATTGACAAACATGATAAAAGATATCATCAGAATTTAAATGTTTAAAAACCGCATGCAAAAATATGCAACAAAAAATGTCATGAAGAATAAGATTTAGAAGCGGTAGTCACTTAGTCTCCCTTTTCAGACTTCACATATTTTGAACTAATTTTTTTTTCTACTGAACCGAAATTCAAAAAACGCTTTTTTAGAAATGTATCTAACTTTGTAAACTTTGAAATTTGGTTGAGAACTGAATTAGTAGTGAAGCTTGAAAGCTGCCTAGATTCGCTCAATGTCGGACTTTAGAATATATTCAAACACACACACACACACACACACACACACACACACACATATATATATATAATACTTTAATCCAAAACTGAAAAGTAGGAAGGTAAATCCCAAGAACCTGATCCTAATTAATATTAAAAAATGATACAGGAGGAGAGCTCTATGTAATTAAAATTACAGAGCTAATATAAAATAAAATAAATTCTTATTTTTATTTACATTTTGAATAGATGGACCGTTGCTGAGGTGATGTAAGATCTCTCTTAGGGATTTTATGTCGAAATGTTCATTCAACATTTTTGAATATTGAAAATTTATTTTATTATTATTATATATATATATATATATATATATATATATATATAGAGAGAGAGAGAGAGAGAGATAGAGAGATAGAGAGAGATAGATATTTATGAATTAATTGTATATTGCGACACGGAAATTTCTATGTTTCAAGATAGATTCTCATCATCAGGCAATGTTGCTGTTGGTTGTGCAGATGATTTACATTTAAATGAGAAAAACTTTAGTTTGCTGTGTATGTATGTATGTGGGAAGATATAACAATTTACCTGTGTGCTTCTTTTGGCTAATCAGAGTGGAGATTCATTTTAAGATTTGGCCCAAAGAATACATACTAACCAACTTTTTCTCTTTTCCTTTTTTCCTCCCTCATCCTACTCTTTTCCCTTGTTTCTTTTCCCACCTTGACCGTCAAGATGTTAACCTGCCTTTAACCTGATCTTATCATTTTCCATTCTTTCCCTTCAGTTTTATTACTTTTGATGTAGTATTCTCATTCAGCACCAATTCTATATTTTTTTTACTTACTTATAATTTTTAGTTTATTTATTTGTTGTAAAGTTTCTTTTTTAAAATGAAAGATTTTTTTTACAAAATATAATTTTTTAGTCTATCTATTTATTTGTTGTAAAGTTTGTTTATATAATATAAAATAATTTCATGTTCCAATTTAAATATAAAAATAAATTATATTGATTAGCCAAAAGAAGCACACATGTAAATTTTTATATCTTCCCACATACATACACAACAAACCAAAGTTTTTGTCATTTAAATGTAAATCATCTGCACAACCAACAGCAACATTGCCTGATGATGAGAATCTATCTCGAAACATAGAAATTTCCGTGTCGCAAATGTACAATTAATTCATAACTACATAATTATATTAAGCTCTATAATACTCATTATATTGAGTACTGCTCATAATAAAGTAAATGCCAGAGCACTCAAACTAAAAAAAACCTTGAGTCCTCTTCACCTGGAATTATATATATATATATATATATATATATATATATATATATATATATATATGCGTATATACGCACACAAATAACCGGTTTATTTTTTCGCAAAATCTGAACCCGTGTTACCGAAAATCTGCTCTAAATTGAAAAGTAAAACACGCAAAATTAAGACATTAGTTAATTGGAGAATCTTTTAATTGTTTCTATGAATATGTTAAAGACAATAAAGACAATATTGTCTTAAAAGAAAAAAAATTCTATGGCAAATGAATTTTTACAAGATTTGCTTTCCTTTTTTTTACAATTTTAAATTAAATAATTTATAAAGTTTTAGATGTTTTAAAATTCAGTTTTAACGAGGTAACTCTTCAGGAAAGATTGTTATTATTTAAAATTATATTTACTAATCATATATTGTAAAACTTATTACAATACAATCTGAAGACCCCCGAAGATTTTTAAAAAGAATTTCGTTTTTTTTTTGGGGGGGGGGGGTTCTTTTTTTTTTGCATTTAAACATCCTAATTTTTCTAAGTATGTGAGTTCGTGCATGACATTATGGTTAAAAGGTCATGTGTTTTAAGTGTTGTTCCCCTGACGGAAACAAATCCTCATAAAATTTATCATCTGCTAGCAATTCTGCGTCATCATGCTTAACTTGTCAACACGTTAGGCTGTCGATAAATTGATTGATGTCAGAGAAAAAAAAAAGACTATGTGCTTAAGAAATGCCTGTATACAATATTTCATGCTATAAGTAATATTTGTTTTAAATCAGGCTAATTTAACTTGGAATTTGCTAATTTTCCTCAAATAACGTTTTGGAAATATATATTTTATTTTTGGATGATTTTTAAAATCGATATTTAACTTTTGTTTACGAATATGTTAAAATGACCGATTTACTGGAAAAAATCGATTCCAATCAATATAATTTCTGATTGAACTACATTGACTACAGTGACACCATTGGAAATAGGAAATTTTAAATCTTTTAGCTTTCAATTAAAATGAAAGCTTTTTCGTCATTAAAAAATCATTTATAGTCTTTCTTTCTTTTTTTTTTTTTTGCAAGTATTTTTTCATGGGTGAGAACATGCACACCTATGAACGAAAAACGTGGGAGAGAGAGAGCGAGAGATCGTGTATTAAGTTTAAGCATTAAATAATTACAATGCATACACGTATGCATAAAAAACAAATATCTAGTTCTCTAGTATCTACCTAGTGAAACACACACACACACACGATGCCCGGCCCAATGACCATGGCAAGACTGTAAAAATTTTAAAATAGAAAAAAAAACAAAAAAACAAAAAAAATCAAAAACGCATTTCATCCCCCTTAGCCTTGTCCTTTATTTGTACTGTTGTCTTTACATTTTTTCCTTTTTCTTTACAATTGTCTTTAAGTATTCTTATATTAACAAAGGTTTAAAACTAAAACATTTTCCAACTGTTTTAAACTGCTTTGTTATCTTTCAAAAATCGGATATTCATCCAATTCAAACGGAAGTTTTAGTACTTTATTCATTAATGAATTAAATGTATATATTATTTTATTGTGATGTATACTGAATGAATAGAGATTATTTATTTTATTAGAAAGCTTCTAGGAAAAAATTTTAGAGGTCTGTTTCACCCACCCCTTTTCGGTATCTCGCACGTACGTTTTAATGTCAATTGTTTTGTTAGTTATGAAGAAAAATCCCTGAAGATTTTATTTTAAAAAAATTTTTTTTTAATTATATGTCAAAGTGTACAGTAAAACATAGGAAAAATTCGTCTCAAATCTTACCAAAAACAATTCAATAAAACTCAAAAATATTTTTTCTGAAAAGTGGTGCTTGCATAAAAATTTTTTATCTGAATTTCTTTTTTGTGCAACAGTTAACCTTCACTCATTTTCGATAATTAACTTTTCGATTGAATTTTAAAAAAATAAAAAAGTTTTCTTGAAACTTTTATTTTAGTTTTAATTGAAAGCTAAATGATTACATTTATTTCCAGTAAGCAAAATACTCTTCGGGTGTATTTCAAACAGAAATTATATTGATTGGACTATAACATTTTTCAATTTTCTTTTTTTCGGCCATTTTTAAGCGATCGACATATTTGTAAACAAAAGTTAATTCTCGATTTTAAAAATCTTGCAAAAATAAAATATACGTCTGTGACACAATATTTTTGGAAAATAAGCAAATTCAAAGCAAAATTAATCTGATTTACACAATAATTGCATTTATATAGTATGAAATTTAGAATAAAACTATTTCTTAAACACAGAGTTGAACTCTCTAACCTTTCCACCGTATTTGTAATGTGTTGCCAGATTGACAGATGCGAGATAAGTATATAGCGATCAAAAGTGACATAATTGTACAATTTTTTAAGAGGAAGAAACCCTGTAACACATGATCTTTTAATATACATAGAAGTCACCATACAAAAAAATCTTCAAATTCACAAAAAAATTAAAATTAAAATAATGTCATAGTTTTATTTCATTTTTTATTTTACTATTGGAAGCAGATTTTCAGAAATAAAAGAAAAATGTTTTTAAAAAAAAATAGATGATTTACATTCTCCAATGAGACCTGCGTTTAACTAATAAAACCAATTTTCCTAACAAAATTTAATTTCTTAAAATTTTATGAATTTACGTGGAGGTTGGGTAACGGTTGCAAAAAATATTTTACCAATATTTTTAAAAATAATAATTTCAAAAATAATTTCATTTATTTGTGAATAAGTCCTGAAAGTTTCATTAAAATCCGACAATTACTTGATTTTTGCGAGAGTTTCCAATTAATGCATTTGTCATAGGGAAAAAACTGAGTTGTAATGTTTTCCATAGTAAACTCTCATAACGATTTGGTTACCCGCTAACTAAAATCAAAACAAGATTTTTTATCAAAATTTCAAACGTGTTATACTTTTAAAAAATACTTTGATGTTTCCTCTTAATAATAACAAACATTTTGATGGAAAAAGTTCATTTTTATTAAGTTTGGGGCCTTTTTTCTTCATACTATGCTGTTTTTTCAGCAATTTAGTGGAGGCACCTATGTTAGATTAAATATAAAATAAAACGCGATTTTTTAAGCAAAACTAAAAGGGATGCATTACTTAAAAAATCAGTTAATTAACCCCGAGGCTAATACTCATAGACTTCTAGATTTGTCATTAACATTTTTTGTTTTTCGTATACAGTGATGTCTCCATGCGTCGATGAGTGGTATAAACAAAAAAATAATTAACTAATGCTTTAAAAAAGTTTATTTCGATAATGCAATTAATTTTTCTTTTCATTGGGCTTAGCTTCAATTACCTTTCAAATAGAAGCGAAATTTAAGTTCAAAGAAGCCATTTCAAATTAAAAATGTGTTTTTCAGGGATTTGTTTTGTTTTTAAATTAGTGGCGGCACACAGTTTTTAATGCCATTTTCTGGTGAAATTTTTTAAAAGAATTTTATGTTATTTCTTTTTATTTTAGCAATTGTTAGATTATTTTGCATATGGCTTCCCAAAACGAAAAAAAAAAAGAAGAAAAACCGGTTTATAATAAGAATAAAAACTAAAAAGAAATTATTTATTCTCTACTAAGTTACATAAAATCGTATAAAATAAAAAAATATATATATTCTTAACTTATTGGTTATAAGGTTAAAGAAACTTTAAATACCAATAATGTCTTCTTTATAATTGCACTGCCGATAATACATATTTCCTCGCGCGCTTTTTAGTAAGGGATATGATTACATTTTTTAAACTTATGACACCACCGACTCAGTCAGTTAAGTGCCATACGTGAAACACGCTTGGGCGATCATGTCCCGAAAGAGACATGACTGACTGGGCAGAAGATTATCCCGCGGTAGGTTGCCATTGCTTTCTGCGGTAGACTGGTTGCCGACCAAGGCTATAGAACCCAATCTGTTCTATTATTTAACCCATAACTGGAGGGAAGCGACGGATTAATACCTTTCCCAAGGGTATTTGCACGTAAGTGAATGCAATGAATTCGACTCGAACTCTGCTCCCCGATTTCTCGTTCCGAGCCGATATCCACTGCGCCACAACGCACACCACCAACTTGCGTAAATGAACATTTTCATTAAATATCAAATAATAAGCAAACATTACTTTTACAAGTCCAGTTAATTAATCCTTAAATAAGCCTTAAAACATATGTTGGATTTATAAATTGTTGTTTACATTTTTCATCTATAATGGTGGCTCGATGAGTGACGAAACAATGTGGCTTCTTTATGTGCCATATCCCCTCAGGATGTAGGCGATCATAGCTCTTTACAACTTCCTATCCCTTTTAGCTCTTAATAAATTTTGTCCCTCTGTTATTTCTCCTAAACCCTGTTTCACCATCAAACTCATTTAATGCGTTTTCCTCTTTCTCTCTCTTGCATTCAATTCAATATGTCCAGCGAGTATAATATTTTTCCAAGCCCTCTTTCCTCATTATGTTTGATGTTTTAAAAATGCCCAAAAATATTTTAGGCACCTCCACTCATTTTCGATAATTAATTTACTCGTGCTACTAGACTAGCAACAACTAGATCCCACACTTCTTTTTAGTCAAAACAGTCAAATGATGTAACCGACACTTCTAACAGCTTTTTTTCCTCGCACTTTCCCTTGCGTATACTTGCTTCCGTGATCTCTAAGAGTTTAAGTGCAAGGTCACTTGCCATCTTTTATCTCCCTAATTCCCATCTTTCTCTTATCCTTTCCCCGACACCCCCGTATCTTGTTCTTTCTTTTCGCTCTCCTCTCATGTAACCCCCTGTGCACCAGTGGCAGTTCTACCTTGCTTGGGTTCTTGCGATGAAACGATTATTTTTAAAAAGTATTGACGGAAAAACTTTGTTTTATTAAATTTGGGGCCTTTCCTTTTTTTTTTTTATACTATGCTGCTTTTTCAGCGAATTATTGGTGGTACCTACATAGGTACCCCCACTAAATCGCTGAAAAAGCAGCATATAAAGAAAAAAGTCCGAAACTTAATAAAAACGAACTTTTTCCATCAAAACGCTTTTGTTATTATTAAGTGGAAAGATCAAAGTATTTTTAAATCCCTTCTAACACGTTCGAAAGTTTGATAAAAGACCTTGTCTTGATTTTAGTTAGCGGATAACCATATCGTTACGAGAGTTTTACATTACAATGGAAAACGTAATAACTCAGTTTTTGGGGGTTTTTTTTCCAGTGACAAACACATTAAATTAGAAATTCTCGCAAAAATCAAGTAATTGTTAGATTTTAATGAAACTTTCAGTACTTATTCACAAATGAATTAAATTATTTTTGAAATTATTATTTTAAAAAAATATTGGCAAAAATATTCTTTGCATCTGTTACCCCCTCCACATAAATTCATAAAATTTTAAGAAATTAAATTTTGTTGCGATAATTGATTTTATTAGTTAAACGCAGGACTCATTAGGGAATGTATTGTAAATCATCTATTTTTTTTTTTAAGTTTGCCTCTATTTCCAAAAATCTGCTCTCAATAATAAAATAAAAATGCAACATAACTATGATATTATTTAATTTGATAAGCTCTTAATTGCATGAATAAATAATAAATTAAGGACATTATAATCTGAGATTTTTTTTTTCGATTAATAATGAAATTTTAAAAGAATTGTTTTGATTTGTTTTTTTAATTATAATAATTTATAAAGTTTCAAAATTTTTTTAAAAATACTTCAAAGGTTTGTTGTGTTTAGTTTAAAAACTTATGAAGCAAAGATTATTCTTACTAACCGAAAGTTAACCCATAACTGGAGGGAAGCGACGGATTAATACCTTTCCCAAGGGTATTTGCACGTAAGTGAATGCAATGAATTCGACTCGAACTCGGCTCCCCGATTTCTCGTTCCGAGCCGATATCCACTGCGCCACAACGCACACCACCGACTTGCGTAAATGAACATTTTCATTAAATATCAAATAATAAGCAAACATTACTTTTACAAGTCCAGTTAATTAATCCTTAAATAAGCCTTAAAACATATGTTGGATTTATAAATTGTTGTTTACATTTTTCATCTATAATGGTGGCTCGATGAGTGACGAAACAATGTGGCTTCTTTATGTGCCATATCCCCTCAGATATCGTTGTGCTTTCCTATTTTTAAAATAATTTTCAATTTTTTTTTGTATTTGAAGTTGTTTTTTTTTTGTATGCTAATTTCTATGTGTAAATTAAAAGGTCATGTGCTTCAGAGTTTCTTCCCTTTGTAGAAAAAAATTGTACAATTATGTCACTTGTGATCGCCATACAACCTGTCAACAGATTTGAACTATGGCGGTCAGGTAAAAAAGTTGAACTCTGTTTTTAAGAAATAGTTTTACTCTAAATTTCAAGCTATAAATAAGTAATACTTGTGTAAATCAGATTAATTAATGTTGCTTTAAATTTGCTAATTTTCCAAAAATAATGTGTCACTGATGTATATTTTATTTTTGCAAGATTTTTAAAACCGAGAATTAACTTTTGTTTATAGATGTGTCGATCATTTAAAAATGTCCGAAAAGTTGAAAAATTTTAGATTCTAATCAACGATTTAGTAGAAGTACCTACTTTTAGACAATGAAACGCGTTACATAGATTTTTCTCCATATTGTGTGTGTGTGTGTGTGTGTGTGTTACTGTTGAATGTTGATGTAATCTACAGACACCTTTGGATGTGAGTAAAGTTAGAGGAGAATCTAGCGGAATAATAAAAAAAATGACAATTTGTAAGAATAAAATTTACCTCACCGATATATGTTCGAGGTCATCAGAAAAAAACTCACAAGATCAAAATCTAACATTTACCGAGATTAAACATGATTCATTGTTAAGTAAAGTAAAGAACAGCAGAACATTTTTCTTTTAATTCTAAATGGATTCTTGGATTTGAATTGACTCTTCCACTCTAGTAAACGGGGCTTCTAGGTGCCATCAGAGACTTTCTAAAAAAAAAAACAAAAAAAAAAACAAACAAACAAACAAAAAACAAACAAACAAAAAACAAAAAAAAACGGAAATAATCATTTTTTTTAAAAACTTAGATTTCAGTTTTAAAAGATAGTCTAAAGCTGAGTTAAAAGAAATTTAAAATAAATTCCATATAATTAAAAAGATTTCAATGGACTAATAAAGTAACATTCTCGATGATGTTGGAAAAAATGAAACCAAAAGGCGGTTAAAAATAATAAAAGGAAACATTGAAAGACTTGAAAACCAATTCTGCTTTTCTAAAAATGGTATTTAAAGAACGTTTAAAGGACCTTTTTTTTTTTTTCAACATACGCATGCTTATTTATCCTAACCAAATTGACATAGGAAAAAAAGAAAAAAATGAAATACATGAGGAATATGAAAAAATAGTATTTCATAAAACTAAATATTATTTACAATGCGATCACAAAAAGGCATATTCGAAATTATTCATACCCAATTACAGGACGGAAATGAATGATAGGAAAATGATTTGAGTTTTCTCCCTTGCGTTAGATAATTCCTCATTTTCCTTTAAAATAAACGTAAATAAGGTTAGCACGGACGAGCGTCATCGTATGTTTTTGTTTGACTGGCGTTAAATAGAAAGTAGCATTTCTCATGATCCATCATCATGGTTAAGATTAAACAAAGAGGATTTCAAATTAAATATTGTCACTAGCCACAGTGAAGGGAAGAAGGCAAAAACAAAACAAAACAAAAAAAAACAAAAAAACAAGAATATAACAATTTCATGTGCCAGTTTCATCAATTCAAAATCAAAACATTATCAAGTGGAAGGAAACACAAATGATCACCAGATCCAATAAGAAATGTCAAGATCAATTTAAAGATCACTAACAAAGTTATTCTGGTCGGTTTGAAAGTTTGAATGGCTCTTTTAGTACTAACATAGGTACAGGCACTCATGTTAGATAGGTAAATAGAGATTTTTTTAATAAAAATTTCTTGTAACTTTCATTTTAGCTTTAATTGAAACTTGAAAGCTAAATGATTACTATTTCCAGTAAGTGAAATATTCTGGTGTATTTCAAATATAAATTATATTGTTGGAATCTCAACTTTTTTAGAGATTTTAAAAGTTATTATTTTTTGTAAATTTTTGACAGATTGACAAGTTTGTAAGCAAAAGTTAATTCTCGGTTTTAAAAATCTTGTGAAAATAAAATATACATCTATAACACGTTATTTTTGAAAAATTAGCAAATTTAATTAAATTTAGCATTTAATCTGATTTGAAATAAGTATTATAGCATGAAATTTTTAATAAAAGTATTTCTTAATCTTGTAAAAATTTATTATTTAAATCAAAAAAAGTTTTTTTTCAGGCTGTAAAGTCCTTACTATATATTTTTTAAAAGCCATTAGAAGCTTATTTAATTAAGTAATGTAATAGTTTTATTGCATTTTTTATTTGACTTTTTCGAGCAAATTTTAAAAAAAGCCTAATTTTGAAAAAAAGTAACATAAATGGATAATTTACATTTACCAAGGAATCCTGCATTACTTAATAAAACAAATTTTCAAAAGAGAATTTAATTTCTTGAAATATCATGAAATTACGTGGAGGGGGCAAGGTTAACAGATGCAAAAAAAAAATATTTTTATGAAGATTTCCTAAAAATAATAATTTAAAAAATTATTCAATTTATTTGTGAATAAGTCCTAAAAGTTTTATTAAAATCTGACGATTATTAGAATTTTACAAGAATTTTCAAATTAATGTTTTTCACTGGTAAAAACAAAAAAGTTTCATAATTTCGGTACCTCCACTCATTTTTGATACTTAACTTTTAAATTGAATTTTTAAAAATAAAAAAATTTTCTTGAAACATTTATTTTAGTTTTAAATTTACTATTTCCAGTAAGCAAAATACTCTGGTGCATTTCAAACAGAAATTATATTGAAGAGAATCTGAATGTTTGATATTCCAAAAAAGTTTTTTTAATTTTTAGACCATTTTTGAGCAAGCAACACATTTATAAGCAAAAATTAATTTTCAGTTTCAAAAATACTTGTGATGTTATTTTTGGAAAATTAGCAAATTTAATGTTAAATTAATCTGATTTACACAAGTATTGCTTATTTACAGCATGAAATTTCAAATAGAACTATTTCTTAATCATGGAGCATTGATATTTCTGACCTTTCCCCTCCTCCATATGATTTGACATGTGATGACAGCCAGATGTGAGATAAGTTAAGTGTATGGTGACCAGAATTGAGATAATTGAACAAATATTTTTCCTGTAAAAGGAAGAAACCATGAAACACATGAGCTTTTAATGTAAGACACAAATTACCATACAAAAAAAACTTCAAATACACAAAAAAAAATTAATCATTTTAAAAATATGATGGCTCAAAGATTTGTATTAAACTTCTCAATTTTCAATTAGTAAATATAGTCTTCACTTAATAACTTGATAACCTAACTGCCACAAGACTTTGTAAAAATTTTAAATTTTTTAAATTTTATAAATTACTATAATTAAAAAATAAAACAATTCTTTTAAAATTTCATTATTCATTAAAAATGCTTTTTTCTTCAGTCTATAATGTCCTTTATATATATTGTCCATAAAAGCAATTAAAAACTTTTCTAATTAAATAATATCATGGTTTTATTGCAGTCTTTATTTTACTATTTGGAGCAAATTTTCAGAAATAAAGGTAAAATATTTTAAAAAAAATAATAGATGGTTTATATTTCCCAAGGACTCTTGTGTTTAACTAATAAAACATTTGTGCTACAAAATTGAATTTCTTGAAATTTCATGAATTTTCGTGGAGATGGGGTAATAGATGCAAAAAATATATATTTTTACTAAGCTTTTTTTAAAAATAATAAGTTTAAAAATAATTTAATTCATTTGTGAATAAGTCCTGAAATTTTCATTAAAATCCGACAATTATTTGATTTTTTGCAAGAATTTCCAAATTAATGCATTTTTCACCAAAAAAAAAAAAACAAAAAAAAAACAGAGTTATGTAAGATTACATTATTCATTGTAAACTCTTGTAATGATTTGATTACATGCTAATGAAACTCAAAATGAGATTTTTTACCAAAAATTTCAAATGTATTAGAAAGAATGAACGTTTCTTTGATCTTTTCTCTTAATAATAAAAAAACATTTTGATGGAAAAATTTTGTTTTTATTAAGATTGGAGCCTTTTTTCTTCGTGCTATGCTGTTTTTCAGCAAATTAGTGGAGGTAAAATATAATGATTGACAATCAAGCAAACTTTACACAAGATTGCTCATTGTTGAAGATAGCTCAAGGCTACAAGCCAGACATGTGAAAATTTTGACTTGCTTTTGATAGGAAGAGTCATCCTAATAAAAATTCATGTATTTTAATTATCACTTCTTTGGGCAAATGAAACAAAAAAAAATGGGGTTTCATGAGAAGAGAGACATTAATTTTATTTCATAAAAAGATTGGTGAACCTTTTTAGTTTTTACTTAAAGAAAAATTGTCCCAAAAGTCAATCATAGTGGTGGTGGCATTATGTTATGATGTCTTTTTTTCTTAAAGTTAAAGTGGACAAAATCACAAAAGAAGAGACAATATTCAGTTTTGAACCAAAATATCACTCTGCTAAAAAAACATGGAGCAGAATATTTACAAACTTTCCAATGAGACACTGGCCCAAAAGATATGTTGGCCAAAATGTGTGATGCTGACAATGATGTCAATGTATTAAGTGACATAGCCAGAGTAAACATTTTTAACTTGGTTGAAGGCATGAATAATGTCGATGAACTATTTCAATCTTTTAAATATCTGGAAACCTTACAAAAAAAGGAGTGAGCTAAAATTCTTGAGATTTGTCATACTATAGTGGTGAAGTATGTGAACTGGTTGCAAACTGTAATAGGTAAGAAAAAAGTTAATTTAATTAAGATGAACATATGACTCATTTTGGACATTTCTTTTACGATCAGATTATAATATTCTATAACCATATAGATTTTCAAGATATTCCTCATTGTAATTTTCTCCTTTTACAAGATGTCTATTTGTGTAAAACAATAATAAAAAAGAAGGATTATGAATGAAAACATTACACATGTTTTACAGGGGTATGAATAATTTCAAGCATGAAGTTTTTATATATATGATAAATAACTACCTAAGACAAACACACACACACACACACATATATATATATACTAGCTTTAAAAATGTTTTAATAAATTTAACCTCCTTTTTCCACAAGACACCAGAATTGAGGTTGCGTAAGTAACATCCACTTTTGAATAATTTTTTTTTATACATGTGTGCGTGTACATATAATTTTTGTTTAATTAAAATGTTTATTACCATCATTAACTACCTGTTCTTTCAATGTCAAAATAAAATGTACAATTTTGTAGTAGTTTGTATATGTTCTAAAGAGATAATTATATATATATCTGTGTATATATATATATATATATATATATGTGTGTGTATATGTATATATACATATATATATATATATGCATATATATACATATGCATACATATATGTAAACATATGCAGATATATGCATATATATATATGCATATATATGTGTATGTATACATATATACATTATCTATACATATGTATATTCACACACACACACACATATATATATAATACACACACACACACACACACATATATATATATAATACACACACACAGATACATACACATACGTCAACATATGCACACACAAGCGTGCATACATGCATATCAGTTATATATTATATGATAACATATATGGTGATACCTTGGGTTTCCTTCCACGCCCTTTGAGAGTTTTCACGGTGTGATTTTTTCTGAATTTCTTGATAATGCTTTGAACTGTGGAGACTGGCACTTGCAACTGCTTGGATATTCTTTTGTAGCCTTTCCCCTCCTTGTGGGCAATCACAATCTTCAACCTGAGACGTTCGCTATGCTCTTTGCCTCTAACCATGGCGAATGAATGAAGACTGCAAAATGCTCGCCTCTATTTAAACTCCTACCCTGAAGTGGATGACAGCAAACATCCGTACGATCCTTATTTACATTTATTTTAAAGGAAGTGAAGAAATCTTTAGTCTAAGGGAGAAAACTCAAGTCATTGATTTCCGTCCTGCAAGTAAAGGGGATGAATAATTTTGAATATGCCTTTCGTGATCAAATTTTAAACAATACTTGATTTTCCTCTTTAATATTTTCTTTCGTTATTTTTCATACGGTCTCTTTGAACGAAAAAAAAAATATTACACGTATTGAAAAAAATGTTTTTTTTAAAGTTATAAATCTTGAAAGGGTATGCATAATTTCGGATTTAATTAGATTTTCAAATTGTACATGAATATTGAATACAGAGTGGTTGAAAATACGTAAACACCACCGAAACGTACATGTTAAGTGGCAACATTATTTGCTTTCAATCAATTACGTATGGAAGATGCCTATTTATTTATTTATTTATTTATTATAATAAAAATCTATTGACAGGAA